>VXAU01005646.1:2135726-2152327 GCA_013399695.1 Formicarius rufipectus
AAACAAAAAAAAACAAACAAAAAAACAAACAAAAAACAAACAAAAAAACAAACAAACAAAAAAAAACAAACAAACAAACAAGGAAAGCACTAGGGGATGGCAATTTCAGTGTATTCCTAAGAGAAGAGCAGGTTCACGACCACTTGATGAAACTGAATAGCCACAAGTCTGTGGGACATGATGAGATGCATGCCAGGGTCCTGAAGAAACTGGCTGACCTTGTTGCCCTGGTTAAGCCTAAGAGAATAAAACATGCTAACTTCTACAGTATGTTTATGCTAGCTACAAGATGAGGGAATAGACAGAACAAATTAAATAACACTGCAAATAACTTTTTTTTTTGTATTAAAACCAGTGATTTTTTTCCAGTTTTCCAAAATGTTGCTGATACTTGTGCTACTAGAACCTTATCAGGATTTTTTATTATTATATTAAAAGGTTGTTTGTTTAAATGTCCCCATCAACAGAAATCTTATTTGAATCTTGGAGATTTTCTGGAAAAAATACTGAAAGACGAGGTCTAAATTCTTCAAGGATCTAAAACACAACAAATGTAACTGAGTTTAGTCAATCATCGGCTTAGACATGTGGGATATTACACTAAGTTAAGCACACAGAATTCTTGGGAATCTCTGAACTTAAAATTACATAGGGCAGATGGAGAGAACTCTCAACTGTAGCTTCAAGACAAAAGTCTTTAACACTGGCAATTAAATATTACTTAGATCTTCAAAACCTTAACAACTGACATCTACAACCTCAAACTCAGAAATTCATTCCAGGGGAAAAAAAACTGTCATGACTTCTAGGAGTTCAAGGCACAAAAAATGGCAATACCTGCAAACACCTGCAAAGACCATCTCTTTTTCACCTTTTATCTTGCTCCTATTTTACGATCGCCGTAACACTGGTCTTGTTGAGGTTTTTTTCAAGGAAAATGAGCAGCTCAAGCAAAACATTTGGAGTAGGAAGTATACAAATTTTAGAATTCTATATCAAGATTATGAAAGAAATCAGAAGACTTCTG
This sequence comes from Formicarius rufipectus, assembly GCA_013399695.1. Lineage (NCBI taxonomy): Eukaryota > Metazoa > Chordata > Aves > Passeriformes > Formicariidae > Formicarius > Formicarius rufipectus. The sequence continues at coordinate 2,136,754 of VXAU01005646.1, forward strand.
TTTTTAACAAGTCTAAAATACAAGCATGGAGGCAGAACAAACTAAATCATCACAATTTAAAAAAACAGTTACAATTTAGTCATTTGATTCACTGTCACTTGTAGTATTTTTTGTTTCACTGACAGTTTGTATTCACAGAAATGCAAAAAAAAAAAATCCTGGTTCTTTGAATTTTGTCAGTATTAGCACTGAAACTTACACCTGGATTTGTAGCATAAATACATATCATAGATGTTCATTGCCCTCATCTACTGACCTATAACCAAAGTGAACAATTTTGGCTGTGTCTCCAGTAGAAAGTAATCTGAAACAGTAGAAATGGATCAGCAGATCAAAGCAGCTGGTGTTGACACTCTATGCTAGCTGTTCAAGAGGATTTATTTTGGATTACATTTCATCTGGTCTCCACAAGGAAACACAACCATCACACGGACCATTCACATTTTTCCAGGAATTTTATGACTGATGAAGAACTGTACTTTACCAGTAGACAGAAGAGCACTTTTTGTACCTGCAGCAGAACTTACATACTAGTTTTCTGAGAAAGGAATGTGGTTCCAACAACCTAAGCAACTAAGTGCTAAGGGGAGACAACAGCGAGATTTTGTCCAAAGCTGTTATAATGATCCGAATCAAAATGGTAATGCGTACATCAGAGTTATATCCTACCTTTTCAAACCAGAGTAACACACACAGGTGTCAGGTCACAAACCAGAATACTTGAGGGCACTGAAAGATCATGATAAATTACACTCTACTTGCTTCCACAAAAAGAATTCATTGCCCCTATTCCAGAATTCCGTAGAAGACATAAATCTGGATATCCCTATTGTTTAGGCTTAATTTTTCTTCCCATTGTTTATTTACATCTTTTATGCCCTGTTTTTTTCACCTCAAATATTTTACTTCTTGTTTCTCCCTTAATTTTTTAATACTTTTCTCATTTATTTCCTGAAATTCCCTGTGCTGTTAAATACAGTAAGAGGAAACTGAATATTTTCACATAGCTGAACTTTTGGACAGAGGTGTCAGTATTGGTTTTTATCTGGAAATTTAGATAGTATAGACCGAGACAGGCATGTAAGCACCACCACTGTGATTTAACACTCCCTAACTCAAACAAAATTTAAAAGGGATAAAGATGATCATATATTTACTGCAATCATTCAAACTGATCTCTAAATCCCGTGCTAAGCAACTACATGAATTCACAAAAATGAGATTAGTGACAGAGGAATATTAATCTACTGTAAGACTGAAATTAGCCTGGTTCTAAACATCTTAGAGAACAGCCACAGGAGTATAAAAATAAAATAGTAAGGGAAGCTAAACAAGCAACTTATGGAACGGAAGAACTTCATTAGAGAAACACAAGATAAAATACATTGGAAGTATACACAGCTATTTACCTTAGGAGTAAAGCCAGGAATAAACTGCTTAATGTTTGGCTGCACTCTTTTTGAGATCTAATGTCACTTGTTTATACAGTAATTTAATCTTCTAGATTTTAAGTTAAATGACAAATTTCTCTTACCGCTCTAAGTTACAGACAGCATTTTGTCACATAAAATTAACTCAGTTGCTTAAAATAACTGAAGTACTCAGACTCACCAGTTTCAGTGACATTCAGTATACAACATCCAAATAAATTTCCAGAAGATTTTGCAAATGAATGAATGGGCTTCTCTCTACATTTGTTAAATTTAGAAGAAAACAAAAGTCTGACCTTCCTAAAGCAATTCCTAAGGAAAAATTGCCTTTTAAAGAAAAACCACCACATAACAATACTATGCACGTTCATGTATACATAAATTGCAAATTTTAAGTATATTGACAGTTCTTTTCATTTCAGAAGCCTCCTTCTGTGTGGACCTGAGCTTCAAAGCAAAACTCAGATCTCAGTAAGTAATTCTGAGTTTAATAACAAAAAATCATTTAGCAGCAATTTTCATCAACATTAAATATAACTTATTCCATTGGGTTTTTTAAACCCTATTAAGTAATCACAGAACTTTTAAAATGTAGTATGAATTCATATTAATGCAAAAACATTTAAGTAGCAATAAATCATTCCATGTATTCCTACACTGAACACAGACTCTGTGTTCCTGTAACTCATGAACAACAGATGCTCTTGGATTACTTCAATATAAAACTCACAAATGATTAGAAAAGGAAGTTCAGTGTCATCCTGCAACAAGCAAAAGGGAGGAGTGGAAACAGTGAAATCATCTTCCACACTATAAAGTCCAGTTTCAGCAAAAGAAAGTGGAACTCTAAGTCTCCAGCCTGTCGTTTTAGAACAGTTTTCCTTTGTTTCATAATTTGAATTTTCAGACAAACGGGATGGTGATTTATACCACACAGCACCTCTCTCATCTCTCTGCCTGGCCCAGGGCATACCTTTCCTTTGGCCAGCAATTCCTCTATTTCATTAATTTAAGTCAACTCCACTGATTCAAAAGTAAAAGCTAGGATAATTGCTTATCTTGCTTAGAAACAACCTGTTTTACCCTTAAATCACAGGAACCAAGATATCATTTTCAAATCATTAGCTTCCCATGCCCTACAAAATAAATTTTGATTTTATGACTTGCAATTTTTCTTACTGTGAAAGGTAGAGCAGTTCCAGTGATTACAACTAAGATAACCAACTGCCCTACAATGCTACTTCTTCCAATCTTTGTGGATGGGCTCTGATTGTGCTGTTGTTACCTCTTATTCACTGCACTTCTACAGCAGGTGTCCAAAAACAGATATGAATACGAAGGTGGTTTGGCTTCACTGTTCTCCTGCAGCAATATATGCACACTTCCAGAGAAGCACTTTCGAAAGCACTCACACATGCACAAGAGTGAGAATATAATTACTTTCAAACTTTTCTTATTTCTACAAATCATTGTCTAAAGTATTTTCTTCTCTCTAGATATTTGCTCTTCACATTTCTATGAAAAACCATCAAGAAAAAATTTATAAAATGTGTCCTTACATAAGTACAAAAGTTCTGTAATGTAAGGGCAATTTTAAACTGAGGATTTCCAGCACAAGTTAAAAAAATGTTTAGAGGCAGAAACGTAAGTAAAAAGACTACTGAAAATGGAAGGATGAAGTAAAACAGCCCAGTGGGACATGAGCAGTACATTAAGCTGAAGTATGCCCTGGAAAGCAAAAATAAAAAATACAATAAAACCAAGAAGATACAGTCTAAAAATGTTACTTGAAAAGCAACACCAAACATGCTCAGCATGCAGAAGTTTTCAGGATGCTCAAAAAGAAGTATTTCATAACTTTTAACCACACACATTGTTCAAAGCTATCAACTGTATTATGATTTGTTCTGAATGCAAAGAGCATCAATCAAAAAAAATCAAATAATATAGAAAAGTTGAATTAAAAAATGCATGAGTTATGTAAATACACTGCTAAAACAGCATTTGAAGGACAAAAACAACAGTAGATGGGTGACAGGGGTTAAAAAAAAGCACAAGGAGCACAGAAGAAAATCTTCTTACTCAATGTTTGTACCTGACATTACAACGGAGTGGAGGAGATTAGGCCTGTTTACTTCTCACAGTCCAGCTAGAGCATGCTCAGTAGTTCAGTCTGGTTATGACTAAAAGGATTTGGAATATACCTACCTCATCTGATTGGACAGATGAAATGGATTTAGGCAAATCACTGAACTGGTACAAAACATTTTCAGAAATCTATCATGCTGTCTAACGTAAGAGTTTGGGATGGCACAAAAAATAGTCTGATACTGCAGCATAATGGTTTGTTTTCTCCTAAAACCTTGAGTGTTTGCTCTAACATATGCAGGTGGTTTATTTTTCCAGTGATAAGATTTTCAATCAAGAAAACAGCATGCTCTTCCCCCTCAACTCATTCTTAGACAGAAATTGATGTTTGGTAAAATTTTAGCCGAAACATATATAACTCAAAGAATTACTGCTCAATGTTTTAAGTCTTACTAAATTAAAGCTACTAAAACCAGTGCCTTCGAATAGAAAGTGTCAAGCATCATTAACTGCAAACACTGTTACCTGTAATTCCATTCATGACCAAACTTTATGCACGATTAAATACCTTCACTGTATTACATTAGGAATATAGAAAAGCTTTCTGTAAGCAAGAGAAAATACTCATGTTTTCAGCAAGATGGCCATGTCTGATCTACATAAATACATCACTTTCTTGGGGATTTTTTGATCCAGTATAGTAATACCTGAAAAGTAATACCTACTTAGAAAGAAGAACATAAACAGATATATGAAGGTTACAGAGGGCTATGCCCATGATCCTCACGGCACACAGATTCAAAACCCCTTTGTTGTTCATAAGATGAATCATTAAGGGACTACCCTGTCTGTTCTGTGTTTTGCTTTATGTGATGTACAAAGCAAACAGTAACCCTACTGCAAGATAAGACATGGACAAATCTTGCAAAGGTGAAAATCTACACCTCCTGGCACATCCTCAGCTGCACAGCACATAGTGTCCAGTCAAGGAAGTGAGGACATGCAACTCCTTTCACAAATAAGATGACATGGGAACAGCGATATTGCTACCTGAACCCACTAAGATGCCTTCTTTTGCTTTCTATATATACGAATGGGGTATTAAGCCCATCTCAACTTTAACAAGAGCATCTGGAAAAAACCAAACCAAACCAAAACAAACAAAAACAAACAAAAAAATCACACCAAAATGCACTGTGAAAAGCAGTGAGCATAGCAGTACATACACTCATCCACTTCCACATCCCTGGAAGAGACATTAGGCTCCAGAAATCACATGGCCACATTAGCTCACTTCATTGCTGGAGACAGTGCCATTATAAGGTTTGGTTGTGGCTTTTTCCTTCTACTTTCCAAGGCAGCTCAAGTACAGTTCAGTTGTTTCATTCCATGCTCCAGCATACAGGATAAAAGCTTATTAAAAGTTTATTTGAAGTTTATTCTTACCTACACACTCCATTAATTTGAATCTCAAATTGAAATGGAATGTCTACCTTGCCTGAGGTTTAAAAATAGATGTTTCTGTTTAAAGCGTTACTGTTCTAGTAGCAATAAAATCTACATACTTACTTAAATTACCTGGAAATTCATAGTGCCTTGTAGAGTGGGTGGGTAGCATTAGTAGTCCAAACGTGATGTCATCTGAGTGAAAGCCTTCTTTGGCACAGTTTTCTGAAAAACAACAAGAAAAATCCCACAGTTCTATAAAAATTAATCTGTTCAAAGCAAATTTTAGAGGTGAGTCCTTGATTATTTCTCTGTTTTCCCTCCTGCCATTTCAGTTCCTTTATCTGCATGCCTAAACTGCCTACAATTTCACTTTCCAATTCCTCTAGTCAACATAATGAAGTAAATACCCATGAAGGAGAACTTCAGCATTGCATACCACCTTTTATATAGCTTTGGTACTGTCTGAAATCCAAATCTGTGAGACAAATGCAACAGGTCCACTGGTTAACATGAAATTGACAATTCTAGCATTTCCTACAAAACATTAATTTACAATTATTACAGTTCCTTTGGGTTATGACTTTGCACAACATCAATAACACACAAATTTCTGGAAAGTGTATCAATACAATCTTAACTGTGTGCACTATGGTTCAAACAGGACACATGAACGACTTCAGAACACATCTTGAAATTCTCAAAGAACATGGAATGCTACATCACAATAAAGACTCAAACTCCCCTCATTAATGAAAAACTAAGTTCAGTAAGTTGTGCTGAGCAAAAGCTAACTGTAGAGATTTCTACATACAAACATTCTGCTTATTCAACAACAAAATAGCTCCCCATCTACTATAGATCACAAATTCTGTACTCCTATATACAGTCCTGTGTTTTAAATACACATGCACCAAGTTGGTAATATCATCTCACTGCTGACAATCCTGCTGGCAAATCTACTGTCAGTTACCACTATTGATACTTTCTATACAGCACTCCCATGTGGCAAAGCATAACCTTTAACATACATAAATTTATTCCCTTCCGCTGTATGTAAGGATATGTGGATTTCCTTTGACATAAAATAACCAGACCAAAGTAACTTCAAAATCCCTGTTCTTTACCACCTTGTCCCCCGCTACATATAACACAGAAGCAGCTGTCAGGATGGGGAAGAAGAATGCCAATGTTGGAGGAAGATCTACTGCCAAGTCTAATGGGATAAGAAAGACAGACCATTATCAGCTATACATGAATTTTTCTATGTAGTAAAATGAAATATTCTAAAGTTAGTAATCAATGCTTTGAATCAAATACCAGCACATAAGAAATGGCAAAATATACTCCGTAGGGCAGGAAAAGTCTTTACATGCATTGAAAAAAAAAATCTATACCATTTAATGAAACATTATTTCTCATTTCTTATGCTGGCAACACAAAGTTTAACATAACTCGGTATAAATCAACTATAAATTTAATTGTCCATAAAAAGGTAGTACCAATTTAACTAACTTGAAAAAGCAATTTCAGTTATTTTAATGGAAAAAGTCTGTGATCCTTTTGACTTACGTAAAGTGGTAGTACCACAATTACCTTTGTTGTTAAAAACTTCTATAGTCCTACATCAATTGTACTGAAATTCATACAAAGTCCTTCAGTCTATAGAAAAACTGGATGTAATAAGAGGTAGCAACAGAGCATGAGATCAAATTTTCAGGCACATCTGCCTGTTGCTTTGCCAGTCATTTTAAATCCAAATTCAATTGACAGCTACATTTCTTAAGAGGTTAAAAAAAAATAAATCTTAGTACTATAATTTGTGTTCTGACTTCCCTCCAAACTGATCAAGCCAGCACATTCTCCAATCCTTTTCCCCTCTCATTTTTTTCTTCATAAAACCCCAAACTATCAACATAACTTTAAGTTTCTGCATATCTTTTTCCTGCCCCAGTTCCTAAAACCTTCTAATTACTCTTCCTCTTGATTCAGACTAACTTCCTGATTTCATTATGCTTTCCAGATACTGCAAAATAAAACATTTTGTCTCTTTTTCTTCAAATCTCTATACTATTTGGACTCGCTTTATGCTGTCGTTTGCTTCTGTAGTCTCATTTTCCTCATTGTTAATCTACCTTATTCTGTTCTTAGAAATAATGAATTGTTTAATTCATTCACTATGACTCATTTACTAGTTTGAATCCTTGTCCCCCTTTCTGAGGTCATTCTCCTCATTTTCAGTTAGTGAAATTCAGATCACAAGCTCTTCAAGGCCGGAATTGGATCTTATCATCTATGAAACATTACGCAAAGCTTTAATGCAACACAAAATGCTTAACTGAAGCTTCTGAGCTGGAAAAAAACTCCATGAAAAAGAATGAAGTACACAAAAACATTTCCAGAAAAATATCTTGTATGCAAAATTGCAGAGATGTTAGACAGTTATCACTGGAATTTCCATACTAGCTACAAACTGTAATTTCATTCTCAAATACTGAACTGCTAGTAGTAGCTTGATTACATATAATGTGTGTTGCTGCTGTGAATGGCAAGAAAAATTTTATTAAATTACATTACTACATTTAAACTGACAGAGGAAAGTGTGTGCATGTGTGTGTGAAAGAGAATCTGCATTCCTACTCTGACAGTTTCTGGAAGCTGTGATTCATACTGCTGCTTGCTTTGCTACTCACAGAGTTTCCTTTAGAAAATTTGTTGTTACTATGAAAACTACTTTAAAACAAGCACAAGTCAGAATCACCTATTTTGCGTTGTCTTATATTTTAAAAATGAACTATTTGAATACTTAACATTAATTATTTGTGAATACATTAACATTTGTGAAGATTATGTTGGTTACTGAAAGTCTAAAAAATATATGACATTATCTAGCAGAGAATTCTCTAGAAACAGAAGTAGCACAAACTAATGCTTTTTTTTCACTTTCACCATAAGAAGTTTCTCTAAACTTATCAGCAGGATACACTACTATTCTCCACTGAGCCTTGATAAAAATCTTCAAGTTGAACATAATGAGGAGGATTCTATCTGCTGTTTACCATGATAAATAGATATTGCAAATATAGGCCAGCTAGAAAAGAACGAGAGAATGTCATTCTAGACAGAAGTTGAGCCCCTGCTTTTCAACTAGTAACTCCATGTTACAAGTGAGTTTACCAGAAATCCAATTAGGGAAGTAATGTCTTTTGTTCCTATGCTAAGAGAAAAATATTATTTTGCTATAATGGACATATTCAGTAACTGGTATAAACTATATATCTTTAGACAGAATCCTTTCCAGTTTCATCTCTCCAGTATTAAAAGAAATCCTACTTTTTAGGCTTAAGTTACACTTTCTTTCCCTTTTTACTACCAAAAACAAAGTTCTGGTCTTCAAAGATATATAACAAAACCATTTTCCCCCAAAAAACAATGGCAAAATATTCACTTAATCACAGTGTAAAGCTATTGTTCTAATTACAGAGGTTTATTTTACATACTAAACCAAACGAAGAGTCAGGCAATCCTGCAGTCAGTGAAACAGTATCATCTAATTCTGATCAGAACAGTAATTCTCTGACTGACGGACAAAATAACTTTTAGAAGCTTATCATTAAGGAGGAGTCTTATCATGGAGTGAGAAGCACAACACAGCTCTGGTGGCTCTACTTTCCTTTTCCCAACAGGAGTTTCCCTTTCTGTTGCCCTTCAGACACAGCATGATATTGTCAGTTCCCACCCCTTCCCAAAACAGCCCCATGCACTGCCTGAATGCCCAAGCCCCACTGGCACATAAAACCACCCACTGTTCTCCTTTCCAACACAGAGCCAGCACCTGCCGAAAAGAACAGGTCAGCACTAAAATTCCAGTCCCTGGGTAACTGGAGGCTGCCCCTGTATGTGGGGACCATTCCATCCCTATGGCTGCAGCAGTTCAGCTGAGATGTCGGCAAGGCAAGGGCAGGGAGAATAGCGCACCAAAGCAGGGCTCTCCCCACTCCCAGCGGCCCAGCCACCAGTCATGAAACGGTAGTGACACACGTCTCTCTATCCAGCTTGTCCATTCTCCCAAACCTGGAACTGTTCAGGATACAAGGATACAGATACTGTATCTGTTCCTGTTCCTATCTGGAACTAGGAACGCTAGTTTGCAATTTCTATCCCTCCTACAAACATGGCTATAACTGGTCAACAATTTCAAAAGCTAATGGCGAATATCTAAGGAAAGAATAAGAGAACAAGGAAAAAAGCACAAACCAGGTTTTCGTAGGAACTCAGGCTTAAAAAAAGGCAACTCCCTACAGTTTTTAATGAAGAAAATTTCCTGGTTGCTTACTGAGCCAAGGGAAATAAGCAGATTTTGGCAAAATGTTTTCTGATTTCTCTTTTTACATCACACTTAGGTTTCAAATAAACCTTTACGGAACTAAGAACTGGGAAAGTTACTCCATGTAACAAGACAATTTTTTCCCCACTAATTTATCTTAAGGCTTTTAAGCCTTAAGTCATTAAGGATGACTGATGAAAATCCAAACCTTTAGCATTTCTCTAGCAAGAATAACCTGAAAAATTACAAACCCTCTACCTTACCACAACAGCAGGAATCTACCCTCTCTTTATTCAAAACCACCTTCTCACCAGCAACCACCAAACTCATGGTATATTATTCTGTCAGGGTGCATATCAGTAACAGCCACAACTCAACAGGCAGTCTCTGACACTGCATCAAACACACAACAAAACAGCCAGCAAACACCTCAAATAACTTCAAATGACAGAGACTATTATTTACTATACCATTAAAAACTTCATTCAAATGTAAAAATGGAGACATGTTTTATTTATAACAGCAGCACTCAGAATTTGAAATACTAGAGTAGCTACAATATATTTTGAAGTATTTTTTATTAAGAAGGTCAGTATCTCATACTCTCATTCTTTTAAGATCATATTTTAAGATGTGAAAATATGTACTTCCTCAAGATTTCTAATGTACATTAGAAAATTCACATATTAACTTCCTTCCCTCCTAGAAGAGCCACTTCTTACTTAAGGCCAGCCTGTCTCCTCTGTGTTCACAAATACTTGCCCAGATTAAAAAAATGCTGGCTCTTTCTGGGTATCTACCAGCTCAGCAGATAATTACATACTTACGGGATCTGGGATCAATTTTTCTGCAAGGAATTGAGATATACTCACAAACTTGTGGAGTTGCAAGCTAAAACTCTTGCAGATGATGCTATTAGCAGTACTATTCCCTACTATAAAGCACTTAAAATTCTGACATTATGCTGGATGATCAGCCAGTTCCCACATATTTCTTCTCTACTAAGTGTCCCACAGCAACACCACTGCCATACAATGAGTCAGTAATTAAGTTCTGCTGACTGGTCTGGCTATGATAGGCAGTACAACCCTATACTATAGCCTTTACCGAAAAAGGGCACAAGGGGATTCCATACAACAGTACTTACAATTCTAAAGTACCAAAGCCAGGGAGAAACATATCACTCAGCAAGGCTTTTGAAAAAGTTAATAGAGATGCAAACTATAAAAGTAACCAATGGACATGGTATTATGCTTTCACAGCCACCTGTTTCTGAAAACCTAGGACACAGATAAGGTTAGTACTCATAATCCTGGTCCCTCTCCTTGGCAGACACATAACTAAGCTCTTCCCACAAAAAAAGGAGTAATACATTCTTTTAACATGCCAGCAGGGGCAAAAGGATGCACTCTCATTTCGTTCAGCAGCACAGGGTTACAGCACAGTAAGCTGAAACACAGAAATTTGAAAGCCAATCTCTACTCTGCCAGGAGAGGTTCAAACTATAAACTCTCAGCAGGGTCCACATGACATCAGGAAGGAAGATGGATCAAATTCTAACTTCTCATTTTCGTGGCAATCTTCAGAACATGGAAGCAAAAATAAAAAGTAAAGTTTCGCTGGACAGAGCAGAATCAGCAGTGTGCATGCCTCTCTAGGGAGAAAGGCACCCAAATGAGAGACATAAAATCCTAGTTCCCAGTTCCTAAAGGAATTTACAATTTTAAATGGAAAAGCCAAAATAGTTGTCAGAACACAGGCAAGAACATAGGTACTCACCTCCTTTTTCTAAATGAAAATAACTGGCCTAGTATCTCTTTGGCCCAATTAGACTTCAACCACCTTGCACTCTAGGAAGAGTGGCTGAAAGATTGGTTGGGGGGTTTTGGTTTGTTTTTTTTTTTTTTTTTTTTTTTTATTTTGTTTGTTTTAAGGAGACATCAATAAAACCTCTTCCTCCTCACCTCTTTGTGCTTCTGAACAAAAGGTAGAGTCACCACAGGGTTTTGGTCCAAGTCCAATCCCATAGGTGTGCCACAGGTGTAGTTTGAACATGTCTTTGAACAAGTGAAGGCCTAATTTACAGATTGCCTAATTTATGAATAATAAACAGATTTAGATGCCAAGATGTTCAGTTGTGACAAGATTCTGGAAGACCTGAGTGAGAACAAAACTTCAATGCATGTGCAAAACCTTACTAGCGAAAAACCTAGAAACCTGTAAAATTTAGCCAACACATGGCTACAATTTTATTTGGGGCTGGAGACCCAAAATGCATCTAAATCACAATTTCAACTCCTCTGTAGCATTTTATGGATCTGGCCATATACCAAAATAATATACATGAAAATCTATCTCAGAGATAGCTGCTAACATCCTTTTTAATGAAACTGTAAATGGGCCTCTATACCAGAACAAGGCCACAGATATTTATTTTAAAATTTCACTTGAATTGGATGTCTTACTCCAAGTGTTTTCTTCTAACATAAGTCTTATAGTCTAACAACATTTATTTTGTGGCACCAGGCTGTTGTTAAGGCTAAAATGACACTAGCTTCAAAACTGAAGCTTTCTCACATACTCTTAAAGTAATCAACATACAGTTTAAATAACATTTAAGTAGCCACATTTATGTCTAATTTGAATACACTTTTATCATGCAGATGAAGAATGCACATATTATTTACTAAGCTTCAAAAGATCATGCTCTAAATATGAGCCTATATCAGTCTTGAATCTCATTTGCATGACTATTTAAGGATCTATATTTAATAAAATATTAATCTACTAATGATGATTTTATAATATACTCAGCAACTGGTCCTCAGAACATCAGTACAGAACAAGAAAACTATTTCACTGATTTTAATGACAAAATGTAATAGCTGGATGGAGTCCAAAGTGTATAGCACTAAACTGCTGAAAGACTTCAAGAAGCCTTGTAGCTTCTACAGAATACCAAATACATAACAACCACAGAGCACCAAAACTTTTTATGTACATGATTATATATTCTAAAAGCAGCTATAATTAAGAATTAACATTGTACACAGAAAGTACGGTAAGAGAATATTAAGACTATAAAATTAAACACTCAGGCGTGAGGTATGCCAAAACTGAAGTGGTTTTTACATTACCAAAGAAATTTTGTGGGAGCAGTAGGGATTGAGAATTCAATTCTTCAGGGCAGCACACAGCTGCATTAACTATGAGTCTTCCTCCTCTTCTGTGATTTTGCATTTCACATCTTTAACTCCTTCAATAAACAAATCGGGTAATGTTTGACAAACAGTTTAAAATTATTACATACTCCCACTAACTGAGTTAAAATAACCAACTACACTAATAGTTGCTTTCCACAGATGGACCACCCACAGAAGTGAATGAGGTACCTTCCCAATGGATACAGCTGAATTTGCTTATGACATAGTTACACAGAGACACTGGAATCGTTCATTTCAGATTCTGCTATGGGAATGAAGCTTCCTACACTACTTTTGATTCTGAAAGACCACTAAATCCAAAATAATAATACCAATACTACTACAAATAATAATACAGTATTAGTGGAAGATAAGAAAAACAGTGGAATCCTTTGGCCGGTATTTGTCTATAGTCTCACAGATACCTTTTTTCTTCCCTGCAGAGATAAAGGTACCACAAAACAGCTACTCTTGTCCCAGAGCCTAGAGACTCCTGGTTTTGTGCCACCCCTTCAATGGTGACAGTATAGCCTCCCACAGGGTGAACCAATTCATTAACACAGAAAGGTTAGAAATACTTTGCAAAGTAAATAAACAGAAAGCAAAACCGGCAGGAACAACCACTACTGCCTTTGCTATGCAACTATCTATTACTACCACCTATCCTCTGAAATATTTGTACATCTGCTTTATCATTTGACCTTTACAGTTTCCATATGGAAACTTGTACTTTAAAAAAGCATTTTACTTCAAAGAGCTACCAAAGTCTTTGCCTCAGAAAAAACCTACCTCATTACAATGTGATGAAACAAAAGGCATGCTGTAACTACACTTCTTCTGAATTATTTTGTGTTTTGTATTAAAGACTGTATTAGAGTAACTAATTTTCTGTTCTAAGAGGAGAACTATCCACAGTTTTCATCTACAAAATTAGGCTGAAGCCATGAAGCTTCGACAGCAAGTTACACATAACTCCCAAAGGAGAGCATAGCTAAAAGAGGAGCTGCTTTGAAAATTATGAAATCATCTACAGGAGAAAATTGTAGTATTGATTCTCAACTATTTTTGACACAAATTTATAATTTTTAATTTAAAAAAATCACAACTGAGTTGATAAAAACATGGTTTGTATCTTCAACTTGTTGCAGAAATTTAGAATAGGGGGGAAAAAAATAACAAAAGTTCAAAGCTCTTGAAAGCAGCCATTTCCTCAGCAAGACCAATCCAGCCAGGAAGAGTCATGAGTTCTGTGAAATTCTATACTAACAAGATAATTAACCAACACTACAAATTAAATTTAAAGTAATTACCACTCAGTTTTTCAATTGGTTAGTACAAAGAGAATAAAATTAGCTACAGCAGAGTTTATGGAGTCCTGAGAGCATTAAAAAAACACACTGCTTTCCTTGCATTCTTTTATTTTACCTACATATGTTAAAACCTTCCCATGTAAGAACATGAAGCAGAAGAAACAAAAAACAAGGCATGGCTGAATGGTATCTTAAACTATTAAATATCAACCCGGAAGTTTAGGGTGTTTTTTTTCTCGTTTGAATAGTTTCTTAAGCAGTGGTAACTCTTGCATTCCCAACAGAATTCTCACACAAGTACCCATATTATAACAAAAAAACCCTTAACCCAAATGTAATATTTGGCAATCTGAAAGCAGTGTCTCTAACATGTTTGAAGAAGTATCTTAAATAGATACATATGAAAATTAATAGTTTATAAAAAAAAATAGAAAAGCAGTTACTTCTCAAGTAGAATCCCCCTACTGCAACAGCAGAAAGCTGTCCCAATTTCAAGTAACCCGCTCAAAGCTCACAGACATTTATAAACAAAGTCAACATTATTCCTTTTAGTCTGAACAGCGTGAAACAACCGCAGCGGCTCATACTGAACTTTGTCGAGACGTATTTCTCCAGTAGTTCTTTCAGGAGAGTACTTGCTTAAACAATCCTCTTGCCTTCTGGCACACCTGTTATCCAGGAAAATTGTATGTTAAATATAATCACATTAAAAAGAAAAAAAAAAAAAAGTCAAAACCCCCAGGTAGTTCATTTTAACCTGGATCGTTGCCCCAATCCAGTTACAGAGCACGAATGGTTGTGCTGGTGCAGCTGGGGCAAGGCAGCAAAGAGGAGAGTGGAGAACGAGGAAGAGTCAGGCCTGGTTAAGTCCACACTGCTACCAAAAGCACTGGTTGTCAAAACATCATTTAAAAAAAACAACTAACTTTAAAGATTCCGAAGGTTTGGATCTATGACCAGCCACTTGGCCTCTACACACCACTTCATATCACAGCTAAAACCTTATCTGATTTTCCCTATGCCTCTGGGTAGGTCAACTCTTAACAAGCACACGAAAACAACCACCTTACAAAAATATTACCACAAATCTGTTTTATTAGTTTATAAGCACTCCTCCTCTTGAAAATAAACCCACATTCCAAATTTATATCGAGGCCTAAAGTCCCTGGAATTTGAAAGTGAAACCAGTCAGAAATCCGGATCCACCTTAAAACAAACACAAGACTGGAGCACCACGGATATCCTTGTCGGTAATACTTCACACCTGCACGCATCGAGTTTTTGACACACTGACTTTAAGGCCGCAGTAAGTCGGGCGAAGACCGGGGGATGCTGAGAAGCCCTCACGTTTTGGAGAGCGAAAACGCTGCAGGCACCGCAATAAAGTTATTCGAAGGGGGGGAAAAAAAAAAGAAAAAGGAGAAAAAGGCGAGGGGATTGGAAGGGGAGAGAAAAAAACAAAAGCTCCAGTCCACCTGCCGCAGGGGCAGCGCCGGGCGGACACCAGCCGCCCTGTGAGCACCCGCGTCGCGCTCCGCGGGGCCGCCGCGCAAACCTGACCCGGGCGGGCCCCGCGGGACGAGCCGCCCCAGGGAGCGGCGGCGGACGGGCCGCGCGGGGAGACGGCGCTCGCAGCTCTGCTCGGCCCGGCCCGAGGGATGCCGGGGACGCCGTGTCCGGTCCGCGGGCGCGCGGCCAGGCGGGCAGCGCTCCTGAGGCGCCCGGGAGTTGTGACAGGAGCAAAGTGGGTCACCGGGCCTAGCGGGTGCC
>VXAU01005646.1:2153157-2211162 GCA_013399695.1 Formicarius rufipectus
TGAACGCGGGCGCTGCCCCAGCCACACGGTGAGCCCGGCGGGCAAGGCGGTACCGCGCGCGTTTCCACTGGGGACACACGCGGCATCCCGGGTGCTCGCCGGGAACGGGCGTGCTCCCCGAGTTATTTAGGGGTTCAAGGAACCCGTCCCGGCGGTGGTCCGTGTATCTCTCTATGGGTGTGCATAAACTGGTGTAAGGAACGGAGCGGCAGAGAACAGGCATGACCTCTCAGTTCTTTTGTCTGTGCTTTTCATACCACCCAGTAAATGCGCAGCAGTTATGTTAACATAAAACTGACATGCGTACAGTAGGACATTGCAGCGAACTGTTTTCTCTAAAATAAAACGTGGTATTTAAATTATTTATTTTAAAAATTTAAATTATCTGAGTTTTCTCTCTTCCATTACAAAGATTTTATTTTCCAGTTGATCACCTGAATAGCAGCGTATCTAAAAGTGTAATAACAAATGTCTATCCGTAAAAGCTTGATTCGCGTTTGTGTCTGGAATGACATAGGGAACTTGGCTGCTAAATCTCATTGAATTTCTGGGAAAGAAAGGAAATCCTTTCCGGGTAGATCAGTTTCCCCATTCATTTCACCTTATGACCAAAGTCATGCAGGGCAGGAGCCATGTTGGCAGTAATGCCGTCAAAGAGCTAACCATGAGCTCAGTTTTTCTACTGGAAGAGTTCTAAAAAGGATTAGTAAAAACACTCCTTTTTGTTAGTGATTCATAATACTCAATTTCTAGCTTTCAATTAAGGAAAATGTGATTTAAACAAAACTAATAATATCATTATTCATTAAAAGGATAATGCTCCTATTATGAAATACAAGAGAGACAATAGGGTACAGCAGGAATGGAACATCGAGGAGAAAATGCAGGAATATTTCCAACAAAAATGCATAATGACCAGAACTAGAATATGGCAAAGAAACCAGGAAGCTAAAAATGGCATCAAGCTCTATCTATCAAATATACCAAAAGATCTCTAGTAACCAGTAGCAATTCTTCAGAAAAACAAAGGAGAGGTTCTGTACTGTCACTCTTCACATCTTGTATGTATGGGAGCATAACACCTACCTACTGCAATGTTGCAGTAGCAAATTACTCTTTGACAAGATCCAAACAGGCAGCACAGCTGTGGAGATGACACACATTTGCATTTTCTGCCAAAAAATATGGCCTAAGCAAGGTCGTTTTTTTAATGCTACTCCTCTTTTGGAATTATGTTAGAGCATGCTGATGATAATAGGACTGCTTAGAGATGCTGTGGTAGTTTTATGAAACTGTTCTTCTAGAAATACTTAGCTTTTGTCATCAATGTGAGTTTTGTCTGATGTGTAATGTTAGTTTTGTTTCACTTACAAGGGTTATGTGAGAGCCAACGTAGCCTTTAAACAGTGCCAAATTAGAAGCAGCAGATTTTTTTTTGATCCTCACTGGCCTATTCAGTTTCACATCACTCCAGAATACTAAAATCAGGGGGTGTTGACTTGAAAGCCTGTCACAATCCTTGTAAAGCAAGGTTGACCAACATTCATTCCTAGAGCCTTTTCTTCCACAGGGTGTAACTGACCCAGCACCAGAAACATCCGGTTTTAACCTGCAGATTCACTTGGATTATGCTGCTGCTTTGTCACACCTGGCAGCACTTGCACTTGTGAATTGCTGTGAGTTGTGCCTGTGTCCTCCACAGCCCCCTCCTGGGGGCTCACTGCTGAGTGGAACCAGAGGGTAGTACTCCTTTTTGCAACAGCCAACACTGATACCTGAAATGACTGTGGAATCATATCTAAAGTCCCTGGTGACCTATTTACATTTAAAACTACTAACTAGCTTTCTAGTTTGAAGGGGCAGAAAACTACAGATAAGCCATTGTCTCTGAAATGTATCTACTTGTTATCTCTTTGAATCTGCAAAATAAAAGTTTCAGTAAGTGGTATCTGCCAGTAAGTATCTGCCAATATCAGAGCTGTATCCCACTGGGTGAAAAAAAAAATCACCAATTAATTTTGTTGTTCTTCTTATGTATCTTTTTGCCATGTGTTAAGTGAACTATTCTTTTTTATTTTTCTTCCTCCATCTTGATGCTATAAACTGTGTCAACTGTATAAAACTGAATCTTCATAAACACATTGGGATTGTTTTTTGTATGATGAGTCACTGGAAGAATAACATTAATACCATACAATTTGATTCATTGCAAATAAGAAATAAAAGCGGTGAAACAGGAGAAAGGCCTTTTCATTCACTCATATAGTTTTCCTTCTTTATAGTGGTACTGTAAACTACTTTATAAAAGATACAGTTACATTTGTAAGGAAGAAAAAACTGATCCAACTGTCCAGTGTTCTAAAATAGTGGGACAATTATCCATGACACTAGACAAAATTCTTGAACTCCTATCACATAAATGGAGGTGTTAGTCAATGGATTCATGGCCAAATCCTGATTATATATCACTATAAACATCATTGTCTTTAGGTCACACTTTTCAAAGGGGAGAACTGAGATGGTACTTTGCCGAGAAGAATTCCACTACAGTAACTTT
Source organism: Formicarius rufipectus (assembly GCA_013399695.1). NCBI lineage: Eukaryota > Metazoa > Chordata > Aves > Passeriformes > Formicariidae > Formicarius > Formicarius rufipectus. The sequence goes on from VXAU01005646.1 coordinate 2,155,715, forward strand.
ACTGAAAATGAAAGGAGTATCATGCACCTGGACTGAATAAAAGGGAGGGGAAAGTATAGATTAGATCCCACCAGCTAATATCCTCCGCTTTCCATTTAAGCAGAGTGTGTATGAAATGGAGAATCCAGATTCTCCATGTCAATGACAGCCATCTCTTAAGAATCTAAAGGTACAGCTTTCATTTACTACATCAATTTTCTTCCACAAATCAAAACGAAACAATGCACAAGTGAAACAAAAGGTTTTTGTATTTTCTCCATCATTTTTAAGAGTTTCAGGTTTACTAAAGGAGTAAAAAGATTTATGTGAACTAAGTTATATCAGAGCAGATGATCTGCATTGAGGCTCTCAGGCAATACGTGGCTTTATCACCTCACGGGTTTTTGTGTTAGTGTCTTCATGAGCAGAAGTACTTCACACTGGCAATGTCATCACATTCCTAATGTCCTTTTTGGGGATTTCTTCTAAGTCAGTTTCCTTTGCTCCTACTTCTGCTAGTTTCCCTTTGAGCTCTTGTAAGAACAAGTTACAATTTATTCTGATAGTTGCAACAAATTCTCACTTAAGAGAAAAAGGAATCGACTTAGTAAGGACCAAGACACATCTAAACAAAAAACAGAGCCAACACAATTTTATCTCAGTAAAACATCTAACTGTAAAATTGCAAAATACCCACGCTTAGGCAACATTTTTGCCACAGAATAACATAAAATAGTTCTTTGCTTTTTGCAAACTTTTTTTTCCCTACAAAAACAACCTTTTCGTGACCTTTAGATCTAATGATTACGAAGTGTAACATCTTCCATAGTGTGAGTTATTTGAAAGTATTTCTTTTACCTTCTACTTTAAGATATATTCCCCCACATTCAGCTACTCCAGTGAACCTGCCTTTTATTTCACTAATTTATATACAAGTATTGTGGGTAAGAATCTATCATGGTAATTCTGAATGCAGCAATTTACCATGGCTTTGAGAAACTTGACTTTGGAAACTTTCAGGCCAGCAGGTTGAGGTGTTCATTAACCTGTAAACACACTGGGATGCTAGAAAAGAATAAGAAAATATGCTGACACTTCTGGTGTAAACTATTTGTAAAATAACTAAAGTTATTACAGCCTTTGAGAATACTATAGTCTGCTTCTAGTTTAATTTGTTATAAGAATTGCACCACAAATTTTATTTAGCTTTTTCTAAGATCATTGTGATTCAAAGAGCTATCCAAGTAAAATTACATATGAGGCACAGTCTATGAAATATGTCAGTAAAGCTACCAGACATTTCAAGCACTGTGCCTCATTTTCGCTCTCCACCGAGGTATCGCAGCTCCTCCTGTACATTTATTGTAGAGTTTAAATCAGATTTTTTAATCTGTAACATACATTTTCCTTTAAAATATTTAGACTAGCTTTCAGTTTAACATTTCATTACTTCTTCATTCTTCTAGTAAAATGTAAGTAACNTAACATACATTTTACTTTAAAATATTTAGACTAGCTTTCAGTTTAACATTTCATTACTTCTTCATTCTTCTAGTAAAATGTAAGTAACACCAGGGAAACCTTTCTATAGTCATTATCTCCATAGACCTGTTCATTACTTCCATAGCTACCATTTGCAATACAATCACTACATAACCTCAGTAAAAACAAACAAACACACAAAAGATGCAAAACTCCCACTTTTTCTTGTTCCCCTTCAGGCCATTAACTTTTTAGCAATTAGGATCTTTGTTGTAGCTGACTGAAGTCAAAGCAGCCAATGTGGTCTATTGACCCTAGAGGCCAAAGGCAGGTGAGGCAGTTTCATTACTAACAATGAGAGTTTTTGGGGATACTCATATTGACTCCCAAGGAATTGCCAGTTCCCTTATAGACTTGTACTTATGCAATAAATTACAGAATTGCTTCTCCATTATACAAATCCAACAAAAACCAAGAAAGGCTGCTATTTTCATTCTTCCAATCTGTAAACTTAAATTACTGTAATTTTAACAAAATCTGGTCTGAATCCAAAAAATGCTTAAACAGTCCATACTAATTCTCAGTGCTTTTCAAAAGCATCTAAGAGTTGCTAACATATAAGGAACTGATCATGGGAGTCCTTTGACATTTCTGTTGGATCCTAATACAGTCTTTGCTACCACTACAGGATTCACTGTGAAGCCAATAAACTAAAAACTCCTCTTGCTTTCCTCAGTTTCCATAACTGAACTTTTTCTGATAGGCTTTTGATTTGTTCAAATCAAAGTGGAAATAAAGGTAAAATAATCCTATTAAAGCACTTATGCTGGGAAAATAATTTGCAAACAAACAGTGGACACCACTTTCTCAATGAAATTCAGACATCTCAGTAAGGTTATATACATGGTGAGAAGTGTACACAGCAAAATGTTTTTTCATGTAATTGAACAAAAGTGAAGTGATTAAATTGCATATAGTGAATTAACAAATCAAGGAGGTCAGATGCTCTGTGATTCCATTGCCTCCAAACAATTGCTATTTCGTTAGTCTCTTGTATTTAATTTTTCCTGATATTGCTTTTTAATTACCAGTTCAATTCTTCATATTGAAGTATTCAACATCTTACACAAGAATGTAATTACCTTGACCAATAAAGATGAATTATAACCCAAACATCCTCTGGAGCATTTGTGGTTTCTTTTACATACTGGTCTCTACAACTTTCTTTCATTTCCCCATACTTTTGCCTCCTCTGAAGACATTTCCATTCTTGAAAGCATCACTGCCTAATTAAAAACTAAAACTAAAAATAAACATCTTTGGAACATTTTAAATTAATTTAAAAATAATATCTAATGCATTTCAATTGCTTTAAAAATTATTTGCATAACCCTCTAGCTTAAGGTCTTCTAACAGAATTTCAGAACTAGAATGGTTTCTATGCCAATCCTTATTCAATAATAAAACATTAAAACACATTTTCTTAATTCATCATTATCAGATTTAGGAAAACTGAGTAACAAGTTGCAAAAGCATTTATCATGTGTGAAAATGCCAGAAAATATTCAAGCAGGTACTAATTGTTTGTGTGATTCTGGAAATGAGATTAGTTTAAGGAGGAATTACACTATTTATACTAATATTTACCAATTTAAAAATAATTCATGAAAACTGAAATGTAAAAACAGCAGATGGCAGTCTTTATCTGTAAAAATATTTGCAAGGTAGAAAAGGAGAATACCTTGCTGAGTTCTAGAAGCAGCTCTTAATTTTAGTAGCTGAAAGCCACTGTAGAAGTGGCTTTTCCAAAAAAAAATTAAAGAATATATGTACAATGTTATTATACTCTAACAACAGTACAAGGTAGTTTAGGTTCACAACCTTAGCATTACTGTGTGAATTATTATCTTCCTGTGAGAATACAGTGCTGGATACACAGTGTTAGCACTAGAATTATTCTAGTCATTTTAACAATTCAAAACCAGTAACTAGAGATAGACTCTAATCAGAGGAATTTTTTTTATGGAGTTACCTTTTTTACTCTGCGTAAAATGTTTGTCACTGTGTTGTATGTTTAATTTAAAATATTTTTTAAGAACAGGTGAAAATAACAAATATTAAAACATAATTATTGTACCATATTTAGATTATAAAAGGTGTTATTGAAAATATTCCCATTTTTCAACATTTGTTTTACTAATGGCATATATATTTAATTTTACTTGCCCTGTACTTCTTTCTGAAACTGTAAAACCATTTCTTCAATTTTATCTTTCAGTTTTTTCTTTTGGAGGAAGAAATCCAAAATCTCTCAATATGTCATTCCATTCACTGTCTTCATTTGGATCCTGTTCTAATAGTATGTAGCAAAATTAAATCAGAAAATTATTCCTGGGTGCCTTTTTAAAAATCAAAACCAGTCATTTTCACTTTCGCATGTATTGAGGTTGGAACTAAAGGAAACCATTACTTTGAGGCTGCAATACCTTCATGGACCATTCTCTATCATGAATTTTCATTTGCCATTTTTCACTTAAGAACTGAAAACAGCAAGAAAATAAGAGAGATGGAAAACTGAAAACATAAGCATAGATAATTAGTCTCCAAAATATCAGATAAAAATGTATAAAATATATATGGAAACCTGCTTCAGAAACCCAAAAGTATACATGGCTTACTATACTTATGGTTTACTATAATTAAACACTCCTAAAGAAAAATGGTTTTATACAGGGAAGATTTCTGTATCAGTATTATTATTACTAAGAATGAGGTACTGAGTGAATGTGTAAATGTGTAAAAACATGCCTACCATCAGAAGACCATTTTATTTTAAATTGGTGATTAATATTAATGTATCAACATAATACACTATGTTTTTAACACTAGACTTCTGTAGGGGATGAATCTACATTTGTGGTAACTTTAATTCAATGGTTAAGATAAAGGAAGTGCAAGCTATTTGTAAGACAGCATTTCTACTGAAATTATCACATTAAAAGACAATTTTAACAGGGTTGTTGTTGGAATGGTAGAATAGCAACACTTGGGAGGCCTCAAATATTGATTGGAAGTAGTAAAGCAGATTATAAAACAGGTTGCTAATCAAAATGCAGGGAATTTTTGAACCTGAAATAATTACTTGTTTGAATAACCTCCATAAAGAAATGACTGTACAAATATAACAGAAATATTTAGTGATACACATAATTTCATAATAATGCAGCATAAAATGAACAAAAAGTGCAACACAAAAATTTTACCAGTGGAAACATCCTGAATTTCCATTGGATTACTACCATGCCCATGATTACTATGTTGGCCTTTTCAGCTGACAGCTGCTTAATTTTTATTCAACAAGGCTCTTGTACAGAATTTTGGCTGAGTATAATGAAAGAAATTCTAATGAAGATCAAATGCTACACAAGCCTCAAGGATTTTCACAAAGGTAAAAAAAAATGCTTTGCAATTTAGGTGAAAAAAAATACTTGTGGAATCCACAAAGAGTAAATAGAATCACGCTATCACTCACAAGGAAGATAAATACAGTGTGTTTCCAAGAAGACTCTGATCTCTGCCAGTTTTTCTGGCATGAGGAAGGAAGTAAGACTTGGCAGGGTTTGGAGTGGAAAGTTAGTGACTGCAGCTCAGGACAGTTCCTCCAACACTCCTTTGCATTGGCTCAGCAGACTGAAGGCAATGGTACTGCTACCAGCATTCACTACTGATGGAGCACTCTGGCTTTGCAAACTTCTAATGCCTTATTGCTAAGACAGAGACGAGATTTCACATCAGAATCATTTATTCCTCCTGTAAACTCCTATCCACATATTGGACTGCTCCACTGTATAGAGTTACAATATATGGAAAAATATTTTCTGTACATTTCTACCTCTAAGGAGGAGGTGATTTCATCTCTAAATGATATTTCATGTATACCCACAAACTAATTTTATCCACATATAGAAACATAAATAATTAAGAATAAATGATATTTTCTCCTTCTTTGATTGAAAAGTAATTGATACAATCCATTGGAAAAAATTAAAAGAGGAGTGCCATAAACAATCTAATGAATTAGATGGTCCTTAATTGGTCTGTAGTAGGAAAAACCCAAATGAAGATTTTGCTAGTGTAATTCCTCAGAGTTTACTTACACAAAAATGTCCTACATTCAGTCTTACTACAAGATTTCAATCCTTCATCAAAGCACAATTTTGACTTAGGTACAGCCAGGGTATCAAAAAAAATCCACATAACTAGGAATACTCTTCCTCCAAGGTAACCACTGAAGAAATACGAGTGATGGACAGGCACTTCAGCCTCCACATAAGTATTTAGTGTATGATTGCATGACTTAAGTCAGGATCAGATTTGCCCACTTTACAGACTGCAAATCCTTTTTCTGTAGCAAAATTATGAAAAATCAGAAGGCATTAAAATATAATAAAAATCATCATAATTGGACAAATAATTTCAAAACCAGCAAAAAGTAGTACTGAAATGGAATCGGAATTTAGGTAACCCAGAAGATAAGCTCTGACCAGTTTTTGCCAGGAAATATTTTTAATATTTTGACATCCTGTGTTTTTGTGTAAATCTAGGTCCTGCATAAAATATTTCCATAGTCTTTTACTTAAATAGTGCAATTTATACTATTTCTGATTAATGCTTGCAACATTCAATAGGTTAGTGTAACCAGTTCTATGCTGGACATTTTCTAGATGCTGTAACATCTAAAAAATATTAAAGAAACAAAATAAATTGGATCAAGAATCCGAGGCCACAATAAACAGAACGGAAACCAGTATTGGATAAATCTGAACTCCAGCCTCAAGGAACAGAAGGTCAGAAACTAGCAAACCTTCAGCAACCTTTTAGCAAATTTAATTAAACAAATATTTTACGTGTTCATTAAATAAATGAAAGTATGTATCAAAAGGTTCCAAAGATATTGGGTGGTAAGAGTGCAAAGGAGCCAAGCAGTAGTGAGAATGAACCAACATAAATCGGTTTCGGCATATGAAGGCACATCACTGAAACAGCATTACTTCACCAACAGGACACAAACCCAAATGAAAACCCTTCTCATAACGCTCCTGAGTGCTGCCAATGATGATGGCAATTGCCACCAGCTGGGGAACCACGTCCTGTATAACATCAATCCTTACACTTCTGAGAAATTTAATTTGCAGTTCTTTTTTCCTGGCTAAGGACGTGAAACAAATTCTCAACGATGCTTTTAAAATACATTACACCTACAGTCATTCAGCCAACAAATTGCAGCATTTTACTGTTCTCCCAGGACAGTAATGATGGTTAATTCTGAGCGTCTGGAAACGCAGAGGTTCCCGATGCCCTGGCAGAAGGAGAGCCCCCGGAGCTGCGCTCCCACCCGCCTTTCCTGAATCCCGCCGGGACGGGGAGGTCACGCAGTAGCAGGGCAGGGCTCGGCTCTCCCTGAGGAGCCCCATGGCAGGAGGGGCCGTGCGGAGGGAGCCTTTTCTTCCCAGCAGCCACCTTTGGTTGCTCCCTGGTTGCTTCAGCAGCACGACGTGGCCCTGGTAGGGCGCCGCATCGCTGTCCACCACTCTCCTGAAATCTCCCCGTCTCCTTGACGTCCCTGACCCAGCTCCATCGCTGCCCTCAGCCTGGGCTGCTGTGCCTCCCCTGCACAACTCGGGGCTGGGATGACCCTCAGCGCCGCTCTGCACGACCCTCCGGGGCACTGCCGGGCACTGGTGCCTCCTCACCCCGGGCACTGCGTCCCGCAGGCAGTGCCTCCCCACTCCGGCACTGCCTCCCCTCCCGTCGGCAGGACAGAGGCACTAGCGCAGCCTGGCTCGTCTGGCCCATCCCTCGTGGATTACTGCTGAGAGAACTGACCCCATTTAAAACAATCCCCAGAGAAAGGAGCGGGATGTCTGAGCCTGGGCCGTGCCAGCAGGTGTGTGGTGTGGTTAAAGGCAGCCGTGGCACTCCCGCCCTGCCCCACGCTCTGGGCTGCCTGGTGGGGCAGGAGCTGTTAGCCCTGTGGTGTAGGCACTCGTGGGAGAAGCTTAAAAACAAATAGCCCAGTCTAATACAATGCAACGTAAAAGGCATTTTATGGCAAGCCCCACACCCGTTCTGAGCAGGGTTATAGGCAACTACATCCTCAGTTTACAAATACTGTGCTAGTTCACTGGAGGCATGGCAAACTGCAGTGCAAGAAGAGGAAAAGCTTGGCTCAATTTGGCTTCCACCTCCGAGGTCATCATTTTTCTTGCTGCCTTCTGAAGTTTTGCTACTCATCCAAAACTGCAGAAGCAGGTGTAATAATGCCGAGGTCAATTCAAACCCATGAATATAATGTTAAAAACTTTAGTCTGTTTCTACACTGAATCATAGAATCATGTTCTGGGTGATCAGTTACTTTCAACAAAATTACAACCTCAACATCTATTTTAACACAACTCTGGTGTGCAAATAAACTCAGGGTGAGAAGCTGGGAAGATTGTGAGGCTAACTTGTGCTTCTGAGTAGAGTTTCTGTAAGTCTACAGTGAAGGCTGTTGAGTTTCCAAGTGAATCCTAATCCCAATTGCAATTAAATCATCTTCTGAATGAGAACCATAGTGCATATGTAGTCTTAACAGCAAAAAAAACCAATGCCATTATATTTCAGTTAAATTAAAGTCAAGATATTTCTTCAAAACATCCAACTTGCTCAAGTTTCATTAAGGGAATAGAGGTTCTCTGTTTTGTTTTGTTTTGTTTCCAGCCAGTGAAATATTATTAACCTTGAAGCTTATTGGGGACTGTCAAACTCCTTTATCACCAACATAGTTCAGTACATCACTTGCAGAGTACTTAGGTTGGCCCTGCTGACTGCCACAAGTCCACAGGCTACAGCAAAGGAAATATAGGGGAAGCAAACATCATCTTGAACACCAAACTACACTTTGTTTGTCCTGCCTAGACAAGCTGTGATTTTAAAGACTGCACAAGTCACTTACAATATATTCTAAAAAAAATGCAAGTCTATATTGCAAACATTCTCATTGAAACAGCTCTCTAGCTGAGTGCTTTTATGTAAAAAGGAAAAATAATTTACTTAACAGTGTTGTTAGAGGCAACATCTGTTGCATGCACACGCTATTTACAGCTGAATTACATGCACTTGTAAACATCATAACACCAGGAAACAAATAATTTTAATATGCTTTTAATATAACCGAGAAAGTAAAGAAATTTCAGAATCCTTAACAGGATCTAGTTGAAGAACATTTACATTCAAATGGGGTTTAATTGTAAATTACTAATGAATAATTTTTGTAAGGAAAATGTTATGTCCATGTACTCAGCATTCCTGCCGTATTAGTTGTAGGTGAGGAATCTAAAATCCTGAAAAATAAGAAAAAGCATTAGCTGTTGATTTAACATGAAGTACTTAAAACGTTATAGAGGAATAAAATACATTAGAAAACAGAGAGTTATAATATCAGTATACTTGTTTATGTCTCTCAAAATACTTGAATACTTTGAAATTAAATCCTGAAGTCTGCACTTAGTTTCAGTGTGAGTTTTATATCTTTATAAGATTAGGGGATTACCTCCATTACTTACGTTACTTCTCAGTATGTATTTTACAGGTAGTTGGATCAATTCTTTCTTACATATACTTATCATCATCATTAACTTTCCAAACTGTTTACAAATCTAGGATGTTTTCCATTTCTTGCTGACAAACATCTCTGTGTTCTCTGTTCTAGCAACTGAGTGCCTACAGATTCTGTAGGTAAGTGTATTTGTGTCTGCAGCACATAAGTGTATTTAACACATCTGAGAGAAGTTTGTGGATGGAAATGTGAGTTCACTACACAGTTAAAGGCTTTCTGAGACTAGTTCTCAACATAAATATCATGGTCTGTAAGTATAAAAATAAATTAATTTACATGTAAGTCATGATTAAAAGTATTAAATAAATACCTCCTCTGAGAAAATCCACTGATCTCCTTCCATTACGTGGCTGAAAGGCAAATATTCAATAAGTGCTCTATAAAACTGACAGAATTTATTAACAAAGCCCCAGACAACTTGGTGCGTATAGAAATTGGCAAACTTCTCAGCTCTGTCAATGTCATTATCATCAAAGATATACCGGATAAGTTATTGTTTAAACTAGGTCTATCTCTGGCAGAGAATTATACTGCAAAATTCACTGTGTATGTATTGAAGAATGAATTATGTCTATTTTGTATGACTTTATAAGAGGGAGATAGTAACAAGAAGCCATATCTAAGACATCATTATTCCTTATTCTTTTTTGTATTTTCTTAAAATATGCCAATTGTTGTTACTATTACACTGTAAGTGTCCGTTGCTACTAACAAATATCTACATGTCGCTCTCAATGATTTTGGTTTTAAACTGTGTTCTTTAACATAGGCAAAGACCTTCTCCATTTTCACTGTGGTCACTTTCAGAAATATTTTGCACTATTTGAGGGACTTAATACAATTTCTACTAAAGCTGATAAAAAACTTTCTTACTGAGCTTAATAAGGATTTGCCTTTTACAGTGGAAGTATGAATGCACCCATGTTAGTATTAACCATAACTCTGACCTGTCTTAACAACTTTTTTTTGGTAACTCTTGTCACAAACTGAAAAGAAAAAAGTGAAACAAACCATACCCGGTAGAAAAAGTAGCCTCTGCTTTGAATTCCTCCAGGTCCTTGAAGTTCTTCCTGGGGAAAAAAAAAAAAAAAAAAAAATTTTAAATTATATCTACTGTTGTAAATTAATAGATATATACAGGTTGTTTATGTATATTTTAAAAGTATTTCTCAGTCTACAGTCTTGCTCCTTAAGGAATGCTTTTTGTGCATTTTTCCATGTCAGTAACAGGAAGTTCACATTGTCATGTAGAAATAGCAGAAAACATATGAATGGGGGCCAAATTCCACCTGAAGTTTTAGCTGAGCTCAGGTTGCTTTAGACTGGTACTGGAACTGATGATCAGCCTTTGCCTTTGACTTTCCAGGCTTCATTACTCGGACACAACCACAGTGTCTTCATGGTAGCAGAGACTCTACAGATAAAGTAGTGTTGGCTTTTGTATCTTGCAGAAAGACAGCAATGCAAAGCTTCAAGATCAAAAATATCTGGGCTCCTCCCAGGAATGTTCTAAGTCCTCCCAGACCATTCTAAGAGGTCTACCATAACCACCCCTCTCATTAACTCCCAAAGACCAGCACTAATGATATTGTATCTTATCTGTGCTGCACACATGGAGAAACAACCCTCTAGTGATCCATATAGCAAGGAAGAAAACAGAAATTCCATTTAAATGTAACAAGTACAAATAAAAGTATCCAGTTGCTTTAATGAGACTTTCCTGATTAGAGAACACATAAGCTTAATCGCACTGTTTTATTTGCTGCTGGTATCAGATACAAGTGAGATGCCTGTCCTGCAGTTGTGAGACAGGCTAATTGAGAAACAAAATAGTTCAAATCTTATGTTTACCATAACACAAAATTCAGATGATATTTGTTTAGCAATGGTGGTATTTCTCAATTAAAAACCGGAGTCATATGATGTCTTGGGTAAATATCATAACCTGAGTTGTCATAGAAAGAAATCACTCTATGATCTATCTTAATGCTGTGCGAACTGTGTAACATAGGATGACTCCCATCATTTCCAAACACAGGAGTAGATTCAATCCAAGGAAGCTTTCAAAGAAAGTAGGGTTTAAACTATACATAATTTTTGAGTCTTGATTTTAATTGTCTTCAGTTCACCAGCTATAGCATTACACTCAGTTTCTTGCTGTATGTAAAACATCTATGATTTTTATTTATATTGTAAATATAAATAAATTTAGTATAAGTAAATATAAATGATTTTTATTTATATTATAATCCCCTTCTAGAATTAACTGAAATACTCATCTCAGACTTATAATCTGTTCACTACTATTGTATTTTTGTATTTCAAAAGGATAAATTTTTTTCTGTCAATGGAGCCTTGTACATTGCCATTGGAATTTCTGACGGTATTTATGTCATTATTTTTCTACTTTTTTCTATTTAAAATTGAAAACAAACAAAATAGACAGCTGTTGTAAATTTGTGAAATTTATCTAGAACATAAAAGAAATGAAGTGTACAGTTACTAATGAGGAATTGTGATTTATGTTAATGTATCATTCTCTGCTTACAGCCAGACACCTCTTAAACAAGATTACATAGTGTTCTTGTTTGATTTCATGACAGAAGTTTGGTATTAGAAAACTACTGAAGCTAAAAATCTGTCATTGTTGGAGCACTCACCTTCTAAACTTCCAAAGGTCTGAAGATATTAAAAAATAAATACATGCTGTGGTATATATGCATGTTTATTCACAAATCTGAATGTATATATGTACACAGAAACATATGTATCCATGAAGAAATATGATTATTTAGGGTTTTATCTTAATGCCTGCCATGTAGAAGGTATCTTGCTCAGTCTCTTAGATTGACTTGCCAACAAAATGCTCAAGTCTTCTTTCTTAGATCATATTCTATCAGGCAAGATGTAGCTCAAGAGAATTCAAATACACAACAAAATCTGGTGTTGGTCCAAACTGGACAGAAAGAATGAATTTAATAAAGCATGTTTCCTCCTTCACCCATCCACCTTTTCAATTCCTTATCTAGTCAGGGAGAGAGGTGGAATACATTTACATACAGCAGGTTCTGGTTTTCCCTCAGATACGAGGAGGTTAAAAAAAAAAAAAAAAAGTCAACAGCAAGACAACTCTTCCTGAAACACATTTGGTGACACCAGTCGGGTAGTCCAACCAAACTATATGAGCAGAAAGGTCTACAAGAACATTTTTAGAAAAGCTAATGAACAACTAAGTGTGAGAACACAAGCATGCAGAGTTTAAATTTACATACGTCCACTTTGTATCTCTTCAGTCTTCTTTCATTAAGCTGAGGAACGAGTTGCAGTAAAGGATGCAGGACAGACGACTGAGAGGACACGAACACAGACATGTGAACAACAGTGAAATTTGGACCTTATGATGTAAAAAGTCTCTTCCCACAGCTTGGTTTATGGATCAAACATGCACCAAAAAAGGACTGGAGATGTTAATTGAAAAACTTTTTTTAACATTTTAACTTGACAACGAACAGGTACAAACATTTATATTTACACTATGAATGTGACCCACAGAGTGATGGAGGGAAAAGCTATGCACCTTTACCTTTACAAATTGAAGTTCAGAACCATTTTACAGACTACTGCAATTATTCAGACTTTGATCAGCCTCTGGGAGTGGTACAGAGAATATGTCCAGACAGTATTTCTACTAAGACTTCTATTAATTAAGTAGTATGAAAGTTAGCAGCTTCAACTTAGTTGGCAGCAAGATTTTTTTTTTTTTTTTTGCTAGTGATCAGTGTACAGAAGGGATCCCTGCTCAACTGACATGTGTAACCATGGAACTGGTCACTCTATCTAAGCTCCAATCATGAAATTCCTTGTGTTCACAAAACTTAAAGCTTGCAGACAGCCTGGTTAAACACAGTGGCGTTGTGTGCAGCCTAACTGCCCACCGTGACAAAACACAACCATGTGGGCTTGTGGAAAGAAGTCCACAGTGAGAAATAAAGTAGAAAACCCTTTGTTCCTTTAACTAATTTAATCCTTCAACTCAAATAACTGTAATTTAAAAATTTTTTATTTTTTTAAAGTATTTTTTATAAAATACTTCTTAGAAAAGTAATGCAATACAGAGAATTGTAATATTTCGAATAACCAGTTGCTGCAGGGTTACTGTATTTAATAGATAAAAATAAACTTGCCTATTTGGAGCCAATTTTACATTGTCTGCCTAAGGTAGCTAATATGGCATCATAATATCTAAAAAAGTAGAAGTCCAACGTGAGTGGAGGCGTTAAAGAACATCCCAGCTGTCCACTTCAGTTTTGTCTTGCAGCCAGTGGAGTGAGGTTATAAAGCTAAGGAATGATGGACGTCACCTAAATTAGGATCTCTGAGAACTGGCCTAGAAAACAGTCAACTGAACAGCTAAACCAAAAGAAGTGAGAAAGCAGTAATCTCTGGTGGCAGTGGCAAAGGTACTCAGGATGGCGATGAAGTGGGATGCAGTAACCATTTAAGCAGTAGCAGCAGCAGAACTAGCTCATTTCACTGTGCCTTGATTACCATTAAAGCCTCCAAAGCATCTCTATCATGAAACATTTACCACAGTATCAGCAATATCGCTTTCTAGGAAACACACCACGTATTTCTGAAGAAATGTATAGAACAAAACAAAAATAGACATTAACATGTAAGAATGATTGCTAAGAAACCAGAAAATACGAACAGGTTTAACTTTCTCAAAATCCTGTGGTATATAGATGCAGAGGAAGAGTATGTTTGTACTTTAAAACACAAATGGATCACACATAGTTGAGTTGTTGGTTTAGGAGAATACTTTATTGCAACAACACCTGACTATGTTTTGAATAATAATTTTAATTCAAAATATATTCCAAAATTTGAGTGAGAGTTGAGTACTATTGAGTACTATTCTGCCTGATACATATTTATGATGTACAAATGAATTCATACAGTTTAATAATTAATAAAAATGCATTAAGAGTACTTAATAGTTATGGTCATGTTCTCAGCTCCTGTAAGTACACATTATTTCACTGCATATGCTATGTTGAAATATCAGAAAAAAAAGCATTTCATCTTGTTCTTAAAATTTGGAACTACAATATTAAGACTCCATTGGGATTTCATTGTTAGGTCAGGTTTGCTAGGGGGGGTTTTCCCACACCTGTACAGTATTGATGATCCTCCTCCATATTATTAAAACACTTTCTGTATCCTAAACATGCAACTTCCAGGCCTGACCTTGCTACACAGTTGGAAAGACTACTGCAAAAGGAACATTGCTTTGGTTTTACATACAAGCACATGTGTACTCACAAGGAGGCGCTAGGCCACTTACCACGATGTCTGAGTTGCCCGAGTCATGAGTCTTAGAATAATGAAATAAGAACTGTTTGAAAAAATTAAAAGTGGGGGTTTACTACAAAACAGGGCAAGTGTGTTATGGTTTTCTTGCCAATTTTAGTGTGATCGTAAAACATACATAGACATCTTACCCTTTTGGTGTTGTCTTTTTCATCTAAACCCTGTGGGAATAATTGGTAGAGAGGCTTTTATTTGTTAAAATAAAAAGAGTAATGGAAAATTTTGATGACATTGTAAACCTTTCAGTACTGGATTGGAATATCATTCTTCCTTGACAGCTGTATCATATGTTCTTGCTTATCAATGTAACTAATAGATTCAAACTCTGTATAGAGCATTGATCACTCTGCCCTAGAAGAGGTAGATGGGTTTAGTAGATGCTCATATGCACATTCCTAGACTCTAAGTAAATTTCTTTTTCCATTGAGAGCTCACCATTTTTCTAATCTAGAACAATGAAAACACCTAAAACCTTGTATCCAACCTGGAGATTAAATTCCAAATAATGATGACTCCCTGTTATCTTTAATAGGTGTTGGATTCTGGCACAAAGCATTTCAGAGTGAAAACTGATACTATTATTTCCAGTGCTGAGTGACATTTTACATTCTGGGTCCTCAGAATTCATTGCAGACAACAGCACAGTGAGAGATCAGGCTTCAGAAACTCTAAGTAATCTTTTGGTGTTTTACCTGTGGTTTTGGGAGAAATCCCATCACCAAAAAACAAAGTTCTTCCAGTGTACTGGATACCTAATGCAAAGAAAACATGAACTTAGGTATCACACTTAAAATTCTACTACGTATAACAAATAGTTACATGAGAATAAAGTAACCTCTGTCTGACTCACCTGAGGCCGAGAATCTGTGGACAGGTAGGA
Source organism: Formicarius rufipectus (assembly GCA_013399695.1). Lineage (NCBI taxonomy): Eukaryota > Metazoa > Chordata > Aves > Passeriformes > Formicariidae > Formicarius > Formicarius rufipectus. Next base: position 2,171,089 of record VXAU01005646.1, read on the forward strand.
AGAACATGCATCATCTATCTGTAAAAGTTCACACAGTCTTTTTGTAAGAAGTCAGATTAATAAAAAGAAGTGAAATGCATACATTTTCAGAAACAGTTCAAGCTTGCCCACTGTAATACATCCTTACAGGTCCATTCACTAAATAATTTGCATTCAAAGGGGGAAAAAGGCCTTAAGCACATTAAAAAAACAAAACAAAACAAAAAAAAACCCCAAACCAAAACCAAAAACACAACCCCCCCCCAAAAAAACCCACAACAAAAACAAAAAAAACCCAAACCAAACAAAAAACAAACAAACAACAAACAAACAAAAAACCCCAAACAAACAAAAAACCAAACACCCCCATTTATATTTGACTGATGTGAATAAACATAAATATCTGTGACCTTTATTCTCCTGACTGGAAACTTCTCAGACTAAGTCATATTTTAAATTACTATTGTAAATATCTGAGGAATGGACTATGAACTTAAATCTCTTCTGCAATATCTTTGGATTATACAAAACTGTGAAGAAGATTACAAAACTAAAGGAAGGGATTCAACGATCAGTCCTCAAACACAGCTCTTTCAATTGGATTCCAGCATCCCTGTAGGTGTATGACACACACATCCCTTGCATGATTATCATACTTGCCAGCACATCTTATGCATGCCAGTCAATTTGTGTGAGTCACCAAGCAGCCAATATCTGAGGTTTGCACTGATTTCTACAGCACATGAGAAGCACTTCTATCTCTGGAAATGTTCAAGTCCAGCCTGGATGCAGCTTCAAGCAACCTGGTCTAGTGAAAGGTGTCCCTGCCCATGGTAGAGGGGTAGGAGCTAGATTATCTTTAAGATCCCTTCCAACCCAAACCATTGCATGTTTCTATAATTCTATGTAAAGGAGGTGATTCCCAAATCACAGTACTGGTAGGAGATATATTCAATGTATTTCAAGGGATTTAAACTCTAAGAGCACCATGGAAAGAGTCATTGCTGATAAACTTAGACATGTCAGTGCAGACTAGAATGTGACACACACATAATCAAAACAAATAAATCCAAAACCAAACAAAAAAAATCCCAATTCCCATTTCATGGGGTTCAAAATAAATGTCCTTTTAGCTCTAAATGACCAAATGCCGATACTTGGGGAGAGCCTATGACAAGACCAGTGGTAAAGAAAGCCCCATGTACTCCAACAACCTGCAATCTGTAGTGCAAGCACTTTGAGTTGGAAGGAGGTCTTTGCAGCAAAGCTCCATGAATATCCATGCTGTGAATTTGACCAATGTCTCTCTGATCTACACTATACTTTTAGCATCCACAATGTCCTGTGCCAACAGTTTCCTACACTGTGTGACATACTACTACTTTTGGTCTTCATCAGTCTTTTCAAAGATATCTTCATTCAGTGCTGTCATGATCTTGTCTTGAAAAAGTACTGAATAAGTGATTCCTAGCCACCTTCTCCCTGCTGTTTGTAACCTTGTATTAATTACATCCTCCATCTTATTTTTCTCTTTTCCAAGATTAAAGAATCCCATAATGCTGAATAATTTTTAATGGAGTTATTAATAGAGAAGGGATAAGAAATGGAATAAAAGGTATTTGAATTCATGGAAATCATTTTACCAATGCTGAAAGTATTCTGTAAGGAAAAGGAGATCTCCAGCACTTCCAACTGAAGCTGAAAAGTTTAATAATGATGGAAAAAAGCAGCTTAAATTTTTATCATATAACTTTAAACTTCTATCAGTAGTAATCTCCATCAATACGTGCAATTTTTTTCCATTTAATACCTGATAATGTTAGATGCCAAAAATCTTTGCCATCATCTTGTTCACAGACTGCATAAAAAACATAAGGTTTGTTTGCTTTTTTTTAATAGACTAGGCAATGAAATGATTCTTGCAATTTTAGTTTCAGTAAAGAGCCCTAAACGGCACTCTTTAGCCATGAAAACATTAAATGAAAAAAGCAATTTAAAAAATAATGCATATCTGAGTACTTCGAGATTAGATGATTCATTTCTCTAGAGACAATCCATGAGAATGCATCAGCAGGCATAGTGGGAAAACGAATAGGTTGCAGAATTCCCTTTTCAAACAGGTTTTATTGGTAGCACATCCTCTCCATTCTCTTTGCCCTTCATCCTACGTATGTCAGTCTCTGACTATGTTAGTTCAGCTTCACTACTTTCAGAGTAAGAAAACAGAGGGAGAAATCAACACTGAATGCCATAAAACCAAGCTGAAGTTATCTTGGTAGCCTATGTTAAAAAGAGCTTGTTTCTTGGCAAGAGATTGTTTGTGTTTGGTTGTTTATTTGCTTGACTCAGAGAATTACCACAATTCAGCAGCAGAACAAGCCAGAGACTGTGTTCAACACAATATAAGGCAAGGTATCTTTCAGCTAAAGCCTTCATGGACAAAGCAAGGGTTGAAGAAACACCAGAGTTTCTGTTAATTCCATTAAAAAAATTAATAGTTTCTATCTCGGATGCATCTTCTCTGTAATTTTCTCACCTGTCTCAGAAATGTGACCTTAGTGTAGGAGGTTGCAAGCTGTTTGGGATTGGTTAAATAACATAAAGAAACAAAAGGAAGTGAGAGACAAGTAAAGAAACAAAATACTTAGATACAAAGTTCTCATATTTGTAAACTCAGAGTCATTCCTGGAAAATACTAGGTTTATTTAGAGGCAGGGCTTCTCCTGAATGGTCCACTAGTAAAGTAATAAACAGGGAAGAATTATTATTTTCACTTCAGGAAACTCCAGTGAACTAGTATGAGTGTGTAATGAGGTTGATTAAGGGTATCTGTGTGTCTAATTCTCTTTCCTTAGGCCCTTTCCAGTCAAAATTCTTCCTGTAATGGCAACTTTTATATTGTTTCTATTACACTATTTTGCAGAATTCAGTATCTTATGTATGCCGTTCTCTTCACTGAAATCAATGGGAACTTCGCATTTGTTTCCAGTCACCACAGGGACAAATTCTGTGTTATAGCTAGAAAATCTTACAAAGAAATACAGAAATGTGTAAAACAGCATTTTCAATCCAGAAGGTAAATAACTCATTTTCAAAAACTCCTTATAGTTATCAGAATCTCACTTCCCATGAAACCATTTTTCTGCAGGAGATAGGTATCACTAGGGCTTGTTCAAGTGCCAGTCTGGAAATATGTTACGTTTTGAGTCAATACTTCCAGTATGAACTATGGGGAGCTGACAGTAAGGGTAATGTCTCCTGTAATGGTCTCAATAGGAAGGAATTTACTCTCTGCATCAGCTCCCCGATGAGTCACTTGCTTTCTAATGTTATCAAAAGCTACTAAATTAAATGTCAACACAGTAATTGAAGGTTACAGCAACACCAGGGCATGCACGATGCAGCCTAAATCCTCTCCACATGTTATGCCCTGCCACTCCATCTGTTCCAAAAGGGCATAATGTGTCACATCCCAGAGTCAAAACAAATGTTCATTCCAGAGATGAGAATGAAAGTTATGATAATCAATCGCTAGCAGAATTGACACAGCATATTATCCTTTACCTACTAAATTGAGAGGCTAGGACAGGATTAAATACAGTGTCCTGGCCCCATGCACAGAACAGTAGATGCAAGAAGTAAGACTTCATGAGCTGAAACAATTCCTCCTTAACATATGCAGACCATGAAGCTACCATGCAATACCATGTGTTGCTTCCAGGAGCAGTGGCTGCCTGATCATTGACAATTAAATGACAGCTGTTCTCAAGCATAGCTCTCCATTGAGACAAGACAGTCTTTACTCAGAATAACATCTCAACACTCAGCCCCAATATCCTCTTGAAGCAACTGTTAAGAATATCTGGAAAATTAGATATTTCACCTCTTTGTTGATGTCAGAGTAGGAGACACACAACTGGAAGAAAATGCACCTGAACCCTATTCAAGAAAATACTGGATAGTGAGGTGTGACTGTAGCAAGGATGGGCACAGAAAAAATGGGAGTATACATGGCAGATGACACTTACCTCTTTCCACAGCTGCAAATCCTCATCTGACTCAAATGCTTGGGATGGCACTGGTGCACCTGGAAGCACAAACTGAACTTAGCAACTCCGTAAGCAAGGGTGATTTCTATAAGAATCCCATTCCAGAAATTTAAATACAAATTCTGAGCATGATAGGATACCTAACATACTAACTGCGAAGTCTGAGACCTTCATGATCCAAGGAAGTCTGCTGCTCCGGATGTTTTGGGGTTTGTCCAGTGGTTTCTGCCTGCTCTATGTTACCAACACAGCAGGACACTTCACAAGTTCACAGTAGAGACAGACACATCTCTCAGCAATAAACAGCATGGAAGTTGCTCAGGTGTCACTGAGAGTCAGACTAGCATTAGACCACTTTCAGTGATAGGCAGAAGGCAAGAAAATTTGCATAGCAGCATGTTAAGACCTGCTCAGGAAAGCATATTCCACTGCCTACAACCTTGAGCTTTCCAAGAACTCTGCTCACCTTCCAACACATGCACTGCAAGTTGAGAATCTGGATCCCACCTCTTGCCTTCTTGTATGCTATATCTAAATAATGTGACATACACTTCCATATGAACAGTGCCCATGATATATATGAACATGGTGTTTCTGAAAAGGTGATACAGTACACATGCAACTGACTTTTTTTCTCTGTTTGATGTATGTGATGTGGAAAAGCTCATTTCCTTAGAAGATTAAATGTGTTATTAATTGCATAATGCTGTAGTGATGCTGTGCTTGGCTTTGGGGCAGCTTCTTTGTTCATCTCTGCCCACCAGGCTGCAGAACTGGAAGTCACTGCACCAGGGTTCCTTCCAACTCAGTGCCCATAATGCCCCCCTTATGACACCATCACTTTATCTGGCAGTGTATTTCTAATAGCAATGTATTGTTAGAGTCTCTGTAAAAAATAGAAATGAGCATCACTGAATTGTGATACACTAGACATCACTTGTTAGTGTATCACTGAGGGGATGTGTTGCAACTCCCCTTGCTGGGAGACCGGTGCTGGAGAAAGTCGTGCTCTATCTGTACATGCCTAGCACCACAAGAAACCCTAGGAAATCATTTAATTTACCCCCCTGCCCAAAGTTGCTGCCCATGAGCCATGCTTAACCAGTTTATACACTGTTTTTAAAGACCTCAGATTAAAAGAGATTTTATAACCTCCCAGGCAGTCTAAAATGGTGTGCTGTCATATTTTTTTCAAGGAATTGAACCAAATTAAACAAACAAACAAAACAACAACAACAAAACCCCCAAACCAACACACACAAAAAAAAGTAAATGTAGATTTAGCTAGAATGGCCAGGTGAGGAGGATATGAATGCCCATCATCTTTGTTTCATGTGTACTCCTAAAAACAATAATCACAAGAGCAGTTAATTCCAGGTATTAATGGATGGATTTCAAAACCACATGTTGGTATTGGTACAGGCTTAAGGTGACTAATTATTCTGGATGTTTGTTTCCCCTTCAAAAAAAATAATTAGACAGGCTCTTAATTTCACACTATACAGAAGTGGAATAATTTTTTTTAAAATCTCAAAAATGCTTCCATAACAAGAAAATTGCTTTCCAATTGTTTGTTTCATTTCAAGGAAAAATGTCAAGTAAAGGCACTACAGTTACCTTACTTTGTTTTCTGCTCTTAAATTAGTATATTTAAATTGGAGTATTGGCCTGGAATGGGCATCCTGGTTGCAAAGAGGGGAACGGGGCAACACTTCAAGTTATCACACATTCCCCATCAAACCATTGTCTGCCTGTCTCTGAACACTGCTTCGGCCATTGCCTGCTTCCCAAGGCTTTCCAGGAGGAGCAGAAGAAATCCATTAGCCTGTAAATTTTAGGGCAGCAAGCAAGAAAGCCTGAATATTGCAGCTTGCCTTTTCCGCCACCCCTCCCCCCTTTTCCCCCTGCTCTGGAATAGAAACTTTCAGACAGAGAAGGCACGTTATTTCAACACCTCCCAAATTTCCTTAATCTTTCTCCACTCATTTGAAAACTCTTATTTCATGTGCAGTCCCAACAGTTTTGTGCTCACACCTAGGAATGTGTTTCTCCAAGGGCTGAGCGGTGTCACTCCACCACCCCACTGAGAACAGTGCCACAGTGCCTACAGGACCTCATTCATTTACACACATACACAACAACACACACAGTGAAACATTGGGTTATTTTGTGTAAAAAGAAACACCCCTCCAAGAAACAAACAAACCCCCAAACAAACAAAAAAGCCTCAAATCAAACAAAGAAACAAAAACTAAGAAAGAAGGGAGTGTTATTGAGGAAAGCAATCCTATTCAAAAGAAACATGGAGGAGGAAATCCTCCTACAAAATCGGCATTGTCCACAATACATTTTCTCTCACATCCTTCAGTTCTGCCAACTTTTAAAAACTCTTTCAAGGCAGGAGAATGCCATATGCACAACTTGGGACTCTTCTCATCTCTCCACTCTCTGCTTAAACAAGCTCCTGGCAATCATTTGTGTAAGAACAATGATGAAATATTGTGTGACATTGCCCTTTGTCCCTATCCTTTTCCTTTCCTCCCCTTTTCCACATCTTCAGAATTTATTTTTAACATAATATTGTGTGCTGTACTTAGATTTCTTTAATTGTTGATATTAAAGCCCACAACAAATCAGAACAAAACTCATATTTAAAACAGCAACACACAAAATGCAAACAAAGTAGAAACAGTCCTTGAGAAGCATTTTGTAACATTACTCACAAGGTGTAAATATTTAATCTATCTGAGGTGAGGAAATAGAGTAGAAAAGAGAGTATGGTTTGTTAAACAGCCCATTAGATGTACTCCTTTCACAAGCACTCCCCGCTACAAAAATAGCATCTTTTAGGATTTCTCATGCAATAAATATTACTTCAGGTTGGACTAAATGACCACCAGAGGGTCCTAAATTATACTGCAATTCTGTGATACATCTTGTTTCTTCTCTTTTCTCACCTTTAAATCAGAGCAAACGATAGTTAAAATTAACCAGTTTTTAACAAAAGCCAATTCCCCAAGTTGTTGGAGTGAAATTTTGCCAGGACAGAGTAATCCTGCCGGGATGCACGAAGAAGCCCCCCAACCCAATCCTCGAAACCGTGCCCAGTAACTGCGACCCTGCTGCGCATCCTTACACACACACAGAGACACACACCCCGTGACGCCCTGGCAGCGGCTCACTCTGCATCCCCGCACGGCTGGCAGACTGCGGGGGCACCCCTCGCTCCCCAAGTAATGTGCAGAGCTGGCAGCGCAGAGGAAGGACGTGCGAAGGGGATGCTCCTCACCTTTGCACGCAGACATCGAGGAGGCGAGGAGGACGACGAGGAGGAGGAGCGGGGAGCCAGGCAGCGCCGCTCCATCCTCTGCCTTCCTCAGGCTGCGCTGGGGGGCGGCTGCGGGGGACTGATGGTGGCAGAGATGTCCCATGCCCGCGGAGTCCCTGCCACTACCGCTCTGCCAGTTGCTCTTCTAGGCATGTCCCTGCTGCCTGCCCCAACGTTTTAAATCTCCCCGACGCGTGGACCAGCCCCAGCCTGGCCCGGGGAGGGCTGCCCCTCGCCCTCGGGGCTGGCCCCGCTGCCGGGGCGGGACTCACCCCGCTCCGCTCCGCCCCGACCCTCTGTGGCCCGGGCTGGGGCGGCGGGTGTCCGTGCTTGGCACGGAGCGGAGGAGCTGGGCAGGCTACAGGACGTTTTTAAACCCCCTCCTTAGAGAAAATCCATGTTTTAACCCAGCCCCAGGCCCCGGGAGGGGTCGCGGCGGTTTCTCCCCTACTGTGCCCGGGCGTTCCTAGTGATGAAATGCAGGTGGCGAGGGGAGCGTTCATGTACTGTCCCAGCCTGGTGTGGAAGGGAGAAGAGGCGTGATTTAAAGTGAAGAAGTAGGACACACGTTTTCCTTCAGCTAGCTGAACTTGGGAATAAAAACTCATGGAGCTTGTGCGTGGGAGAAGCCGAGGGTGGCTGGGACGTGGGACTCAGGATGAGCATCCCTCTGCTTTGGGACCGCCGACGGATCGCTGAGGTTTCTGAAGATGCGCCGGCTGCAAGGCTCTGACTCCTGACTTTCCCTGTACCTTAAATACCCACACAGTGGCTCACCACGAAGCAGAACTCAGTGATACGTTAATATTTAGCGGTTCAAATCCTTACTGTGCTCAACAAGGTATTTACTTTAAATACAGCTGCAGACCTTGGTCCCAATTGTTATTTATGCCCGTAGATAACAAAAGCAACTACATTCAAAAGTACACAGACCCCAAATCTGTTAAGAACTGGGGCAGCTTAGTCCAGATATCCCTGAAGCACAGCAAGTCCTGATTTAGCAGAGCGGATCCCCGACTCTGCCCGTGTCTCCTGCTACCAGATGCAACAAATGGTTGCCCATACTCGATCCAGTGCTGATCTGCTCCTCACACCCAGCCCAGCAGCAGGGACTGACTTTGAGGAATGGTGCATGTCTAACTGCATCTGCTTCCTCACCATTTGCTTCAGGAAGATCCTGCCCAGGTGAGGTGCGGCTCCGGTGCTATAGGGAGTGTTTCAGACAGCAGCTCCCAATCTACAATCTATCTTTATTATTTGTTTCCCCTCTTTTTTTCCATTCACTCCTGTTTTTTTGCTTGGTTGTTTTTTTCTGACTGCCAAAGGAAATATTACAACATCGTCCAGCAATGAGACAATGCTGCAGTATCAGAGGCTGTAAATTTCCAAAATAAATAGCAGTTCTTCTTTACCATTTCAGTGGGTGTTGACTGGAGACTGCATAGTGTGTGGTAGAGTAAATCTGCCTGACAAGAGCAGTGGCTGTTACTGTTAAACACAAGAAAGCTATGTCTTACAGACACACGGTTGGTGGTTGCTCTTTGCCTTCACCCTTATCAGTTGTATGTGCTACAAACTGGCCTCTGCTACCCTGAACACCTTGACAGGCTATCAAAATTGTGGAAGCTTTGCCAAGTGGCATGCTAGGATGCTAAAAAATTCTCTTAGTAATAGAAGCATCTTCTCTATCAGAGGCAGTACCAAAACTTTCCTTAATAAGGCTGGGGTCATAGCTAGTCCTTGTGTCAATGCAAAGCCAGTTATCAGACCAGTACATAAATTAAGGAAGCCTATAATTTGTATGTATGATAGTATTTATATCTACCTAATTAAAACGGTTGTTGTAAAACAATCTAAATTGAGGAATTGCATTTAATTTTGATTTTTCTTACTAAAAACAGAACATATTTATTTAAAGAAATTATCATAAATGGGAAGTCATCAGTGCTGAAAGGTATCTCCCTAATTTGTTTTGTTTCAAATGCATGAATCAGTGCTCTGAGCTTTGGCCTAAGGAAGGATTTAATTTGTTATGCATTTTAATTATTACATTCTTGTTAAATATTTAATAGATTGCAAAATAAAATAAATCACAGTCTTTTGTAATTTGAGAGCAGGATACCTGTAAATACTCTACACCCATTGAATGGTGCAGAGTGTTTTAAGACTAGAGAAAAAAGATTCAGTTTGAATTAGATTTTAGTTTCAGGTGAAAGAATTATGATTAGCCTAGAAGTTGCATTTTTGCACAGCGTATTTTAATATAGTAAAATGAAAAATTTTGCTGAGCCTGTTTGCTCGAAAACATACTAGGAGATTTTGACGATGATGAGAAAAAAAATTTCCAGGTAGAAAAATTCTGGTCTTCCATGTACCAAAAAACCCCGCCCAAAACTAACCAACCAAACAAAAAACAGCCAAACTTCTCTCCTTCTTGGATTTGTATTTCTCAGTAATCTTTCATCTGAAACCTGAATTTTGTTTTCAGCAGATTCTTGCTAATGGGCAAAAGCGGTAAGCGTTGCACATGCAATCCTATTTATGCTGTAAGTTATGTTGTCCAAATCCTATCAGGCTACAGTCCTCCAGTACTTCCAACCCAGTATGAACTCCATTTCATTTTTGACTACGCCTTTTTTACTAAATGTAGTTTTGCATTTCCTGACACATGGGTAAGGTAAACTTATTTGGGCATAATTGTAATCCTCTTTGTCATATACTAGAAAAAACAATATACCTTTTAATGAAAATGCACACTAGTACTAAGCTCAAATTCTATTTTATTTTAAGACAATATTTCTACTGAAGTCTGTGCTAATTCTGACAGAAGAAGTTCTCCAGGCTTGAATCTCACTTTATAGGCAGCTTCTGTAGCTGAAGATGGTCCCCTTCTATGCAAGGAACTCACTGAAATTCAAGTAAGCATTCTTGTAATCAGGAGAGAAAGCTCATCTTTCTCTGTTGTATCTGGTTTTGTTTTGTTTAATTGCTTCATGAAATTAATGTTACACTATTGCAGGAACAAAACACATCCTCATTAAACAAATAGCTTAGAGGATGTTTTGGATGCTGTAATTAGCTTCTTTGAAATATTTATGTTCTTCCTAATGTTGCTTGAAAAAATGTTAATTATGGCTAGTGGAAAGGAAATCAAAGAGCTGAGTATGTGAAAACATCATCATCTCTTTCTTCTGTGAAGGCAGGGTCAGGAGGTACGTCACCGAATCCACTCACTTGCTGCATATGCGTACACACAACCTGCAAAGAGGTCAATGCATGCTGGTTTTTCTATTACTTTAATTTAATAAAAATTATGTTTAATAATTCCTCTTACATCTGAACGTAAGCATTAGAAGAACGTTTATGCATACTGCATTTTCTTCACCAATATACTCCAAACTTAGTGGACAGTACTTGAAATGGCTCACTGCGTGCGAGCGTGCTGATGTTTCTCACAACTTCATATGAGTCCATGTACAACTTATTAATTCTTTTCTGCAATAGAAAAGTTGTCAACATTGATTTTCTTCTTACCTGTTTATGTTCTAGGGATTAATCTTTGTGTGGGCAAGTCCCAATAATTAATACCTGCTTCAGATATTGCATTTAAGGTATTCTGTCCATTTATTACTAATAATGCATAGAAAGTTTGTTTTAGAACAGAAAAAGATCTACAAAGAAAGTCACTGAAGACTCAATTCAAGAATCAGCATCTCTGAATGGGCTTTTATTACTTAACACAGGGATGTTTACTCAGTAGAAATCTTTAGGGATACCTCCCTACAAATAGAAAGCAAATAACAAAATCCAAGCTGTATAAGGCATGATAGGCCCTACATTTTCTCAGGGTATTTCTTTTTTATTTTATCCAAGATAATGCCTCAGCTCTTCCTTTATGAATAAGTAAAATTTAAATAAGCTTTAATGAATTGCAGAACAGAAAAGCCAGCCCCTGTGTTAAGAGAGACTCCACTAGGGAACAGTGATGGGACTGACTGCGGCAAGTGTTGAGGGCTCTGTAGAAGTTCCAGAATTCTTTTCCATAAAAAATTCCTTGTGTAGAACAGAGGTGGTTGAACCCTTTAATGACTAAAGAAAATTTGCTCAACAGATAACAGTGATTAAATTCAGCAAAAAAATGATAATCTTTCAAAATGATGGGAACCTGTGAGCACCCAGAAGAAATGTGTAATTTTTATGGACTTGCATTTGATTCCAGAAGTGGAACTGGTCACAGATGATAAATCTTTCCCACTATATTCACACCATTTTCAAATTTTCCACCAACATTCATCAATAATTTTATTCAAGACATGGGACTAGAAACAGAACTGTTTATTTGTTTTATGAAGTCCTGATGATCGTAAAAAAAAAAAAAAATCCAAAACAAACAAACAAACAAACAAACAAAAACCAACAAAAAAGCACAACAAAACAAACAAAAACTTCTGTTCAAAGGAAAGCAATAATTCTCTACTATCCCTGCTATATAAGAAGTACGGTTGCATATATTGTTTGAAAAGAAGCTAATCATCAAGATGCTTCCATCTGACTTTTCTCTAATACATGCTGAAACAAATCAATGGCTGGTGATGATTACATTTACCTAGAGAAATAAAATTTTGAGTACCCTGTGAATTATTGTATCCTTAATAAAACAAGAAAACCTCAATGTTACTTTTACAATCTACAGCTTTTATAACTAAAAAGACTTTAAACAAGAAAGTAAAGGAGTGAAGGTGGATTAGTAATGACATTTAGAAAGTGTCATTTTGCCTACCACAGGGCTATGAGATAAGCTGGTTTTACAATGGGATCATTTCTCTTTCAAAGAGAGACAAACTCACGTTGAGACCTCGCAATGGTTTAGTATAATTTTTTTTCACAATATGCACATAAATCCATCAGGAAGAAAGAATCTCAAAAATTATGTTTCTAAAGTTTATATTTTGCCAGAAGTTTTTTACTCCCATTGGCTTCAGAAAAAAAGTTATATAATCCTGGGCTGATTTTGATACATTGTCTAAACTCTAGTATTTTATCGTAAGTTTCCAATACAAGTTTCACCATAAGTTTCTATAACTAATGCCAACTGCGGGAAATTTGTTTGCATATATGGAGCATGTAAGCACTTCCCTGAAAGTCTGAAAGAAAAGACCATAAGGAAATAATTTGGAAAAATGGACTAAAACCCCCTCTCTTCCAGTCTGAGTAATTGTGCGATTCTCTGTCTAAAGTGTTAGGCAATGGGATCCCAGTTGGTCTGCCGCTTGGCCTGTTTATTTGTTCACTGTCTTCCTAAGACCAAGGCACTTGGCTCCTGTCAATTTTACTTAGAAATTGTATTTGTCAATAGAGCAGAAAACAGAAGAATAATTAATAGATTTTTTTTAAATGTCAAAATAGTGGTAAACAAAGAATAGTTCTAGCAATCCCTTAATTTTTCTCCCAACATCACAAAGTTGCTCCTACTGTGGGTTAATCAGTGAGGCAGCTTATCTGACAGGATATTATTTCTGGACAGAGTCTGCAACTATTTTTAAATTCTACCAACCACTGAATGCAGAAAAATGCCAAAACACATCAGCAGAGTCTTTGCCCTCCAAACCTCAAAGCTGAAGAAATTTGTCTTTGCTTAGTTTTGGGATTTTTGGAGTCTATGATCTTGCTAGCCCTAACTCTGAAGTTTATTAACTGATACAGTTTTCTGTACAAAATTAGATTTTGGAAGGAAATTCTTCTATTCACTTCTCTTGAGATCAACTGCACTGCAGTCATAATTGTACATGGTAATGCCTTGAAAGTTACCTATTGCAAAGAGTGTTTTGCAATGTATCTTACCTGTCTGATCCCAGGCAGCATGGTCAGCCCCATGAAGTTTTCAGTGGCTTTACAATAATAGACTCTAGCTTAGAAATTACTAAAGCCTTTTATATTCATTATTATCTTAAAAACTGAGTAGTTGTTTGTGCAGATTGATCAAATACATCACTGTTGATCAGCTCAGTACTGCTTCCCTACCTCTTCCAGATTTTGTTGCAAATCCCTCATCATCTATCTGCTCGTTGTACATGGTGGATCACACAGGTTCCCCCTGGAAAAACAGAAGGTGACTTTCCTTATGAAAAATGCTACTTAGCAGGAAGAAACATTTACAAATGTTGAATAATACAGGTCATTACTATGACTACGAGTGGCAGCTCTTACCCCAACATCAAATTAAACCAAAGCAACTGCATCCCTCCTGCGCTCTCCATCTCAAGTGACAGCCCTGGAGTGAGTAGGATCATTAGTTGTTATACTTACCGTGGAAGTGAGCCTGTAAAGGCTATAAAAGGACAGTAATTGAATATTTTAATGGGTTAAAAGTTGCAAAATGACAGGAGAAAGGTATGGTTTTATTTGGTTGCTTTGTTGGTGGTTTTGTTTGGTTGGGGTTTTTTTGTTTGTTTGGTTTTTTTGTTTGTTTGTTTTGTTTTTTTTTCTTAAATAGAAATTAAGGACAAACTTGTTTTAATTGTCAGGAGGAGCATGACACAATCATATCCTTCAGGGGAAAATCAATCCAATCTACACTAATGAGGTTTTGCTTCCTAAATTCTTTAATTCTGATTTCATATTGCTGTATTTCCAGACAAAAGAACTCCTCGAATACACACATCAGCTATGTAAAAAAAAAAAAAAGTCTTACAAGTGACATGAGATTTTTAAATATTATTATTTGTTTCAGTTGGTGAATTTCAGCAATGACAACATCAGCAAGGATGGCAGAACAACTCCAAACAAAGTATGAAGTTGGGAGCTCTGAGAAAAGACAGCAAATTAATTCAAGCAATGCATGCTTATAAATACAGGTGTTTTTTTTTTCAAATGGCCTTTCAAGCTGACATCAACTTATCAAAAGAAAAATTATGACCCTAAAGCAGCAGATTGAATTCTGTCACTTCTTGAGTTGACACAATTAAATATTCAGCAAGGATTATTTAACAAATATTAATAGGAAGAAGGTTGTGTAGAGTTTAAAGGGACTAGAGCACTCTTCTCTCCATAAGATAGTTTACAGTTTCTGCATACATTGGCACAAAGGGGACATGTAAATGTTATTTTCAGACTTGCCCTGGGCTGAGCATGGTTTTGCAGAATAATGTCATGTAGTCCTTCCCAGGTGAGAAGTGAATGCAAGGCACTGCTAAATCAAAAGAAAATCCTATGCAACTCTTCTGCAATAAGCAAATTGGGACAAAAAGCATCTAACATTTTGAAAAGGGCCCAAATCTACTTTTGAATTACATCCTGCAGATGCCAGCATTGAAAGGACCTTCCTTTGAGATACAAGTTCTCAGTGTTGCTCTCCTGAGTAACAACTACCTGTAAAAAGGTCTGAAAAATTCAATCAGGAAATTTCAGACTGGCATATGCAGTCTGAAATCTATGTATACTTGTTAAGGAACCAAAATTGTTTTACAACAATTTTTGTCACTTAAGGTCAACATTGTTTAAGGTTTAAACAAAGCAATGTTTGTCTGAGCTTGAATCACTATGAAAATTAATGGGATGCTTGAAAACAGGAGTTCAAACAATAACTGCCCTCAGTGACATATAATCCCATTTCTTTTGTCCTTTCTGGGCAGTCCTGTAATCACACGAAGAACACAGGCAGCCATCAGCCCCATCAGGGGTGACCACGCATTGATGCTTTTTATCTTTGCTTTTGCTGGGTTTGTTTTCATTTGTGGTAGATTTTTACTGACACATTAGCTGAATCTCATTACTTTGAGAAGTCATGCTTCAGGAAGTGAACACCTTGAAATGTCATGACCTTTTACTGACAAGAAAAAAATGTCACCAAAGAAAATTCAATAGGAGTGAAAGACAGAGCAGGGGATCACAATTAATGAAAGCACATTTATTGTGTTATAACCAAGAAATAGACTTTTAAATCAAAGTAAAATTTCTACTTGAATGGCAGGTGTAGAATACATACAGTGGTTTATCAGTTGGTCAGTCCTTTGTGGATGAGCATCTACTGCTCTGTTACTCTGGTTTGACACAGGTGAAGCAGGGAACTGATGAAACTACACTAATTTTAAAGTGAGACCAAATCAGTTGTTAATATATTCTGTTCTGGAAATTTTTTATTTTCAAGTAGCTGCTGCAGTGTATGTCAGGACTGGAGAGCTAACATTTCACTAGATGTTTCACAAGACACCTACGACATGGCAAGTCTTGACTTCAGTACTTTGTGATGAACGCTCTGAATCCAGAGACACCTTCTAATTTTTGAAAGTATTAAATGAGAAAAATTTTTTGGATTCTCTGTTGGCATGAACCACACAGTTATGCTAAAGATAGGTGTCAGTGGAGTTATCTAAATTGACACTACCTGAAGTTTTGCTCCAGACAATCTCACTGCCTGGTGGCTCAGGGTTGAGTTTTATATGTATCTATGTAAAGTTTTTCTCTATATGCTTATACAGTATTTTATGCTGCATATAGAGTTTTTATACTTTTGTGTGTGTGTGTAATAGATGTTATGTAGAATTTTTTATCTAGAATATTGTATACACAATATTCTATGCTGAAAATAGAGTTTTTTCTCTATCTTCCTCCCAAACAGGAATAGAAATTTTGGAGTGGATGCAGAAAGGCAATGAGAAAGCAGCACTGACTTTCCTTAGTGGCCAGCACCATCTCTGATGTCTTAGGCTGAAGTTTGCTGTGGGTGACTCAAAGCTGACCAAGGTGCTGGGCAGATATCTGAGGGCGAGCACATCTACAGCACGAACTGCCCTTTTAGTGAAACCAGCCTTTTGTTACACCGTTATCACTGCGAGTAAAATGACATAACCTGATAACAACCCAAACTTGTGAAGCTGAAATGAAAAGTATAATTTTTCACTGACAAAAGTATGAGGGAAATTCCACAGCAGTTGCAAGGAATTATTCCCTAGTCTAATTGCCCAGACAGCTTCTTTTGTCATGAAATTTTTGTTCATTTGTAAATCTAATATTTTAATGAAAAGATTACAAATACAGTTAAGACCCAAATAATACTAATGCAGTGGCTGGAGAAACTTGAGAGGTACTTACAGGGCTGCTATCCATAGACTAGTGTTCAGGCCCCAAAGGAGGATGCGCAGCAGGAAGTCAGCTGGTCTCCCATCTCCTGTGTGCTCATCCCATGCACTGGTGCAGTACAGGGCCATACGCTTCAAACTTCTACCCCCTCACCTGTGGCAAGACTCTGCCTTTTCTCCACACTACAAACTGGCAGTGGGCCCTATGGGAAGTTACAGTATAATTCCTTCTCTCTTCCTAGTGGACATGTAATTTGTTAAATGCCATCTGACGAAGAAGAAAGTTGGAATCGATCTACAAAGAGCAGTCACGTATGGGGACCAAGTTTTGGGTATTGATGATAGCCTGCTTTTGAGGCAAGACTAAGAGCAGCCCTTTATAAAGGAATCATGGTAACACATTTGGCAGCTTTGTAAGGTTTTTTAACAATATATTGTTTAGGTAGCAGTGCTGTTTTAACCCAAACACACTCACGAAAGGGGTAAGAACACAACGCCATGCCCTGCTTCTTTTTTTGGACTATGTTTTTCTGAAACCTTGGGTGCCTTTTCCAGTCCTGTAGACAAAAATGTTTGTACAGGATAGTACTTCTACAGAAACAGATACTTAAAAAGGTTAGCTACTCCTGGTGTCGCCCAGAAAGGAAAGTAGACAATATTCTCAGTATTTGAGAAGCTAGAAATTATTTGTCAAAGGCCAACAAGGACAGCCATGTCATGGTTGAGTGCCCTGATTCTTGTTTCAAAATATGGAAGCACATACCCTTCCCCCAGTCAACAAAAAGAGAAGCCCACAAACCATGGCACACACTCTACATTAGTTAGCTGTAACTAACAGGCAGGCAAAAGAGAAACAAGCAATGAAAAACTCCTTCCTTCCCCTGGGAGAAGGCTCTGTGCACATTCAGGAGGCTCCTACATGGGAAAGGGGAGTAGACCCTCTCTGCTATTTCCAAGATGGTTTGAGGGGCAGGCAGACTGATGAGAAACTCCAGTAAGATCAGGTGATTATTACGTCCTGGTTGCCTCTGCAGAACAGCTAATCACCATCATTTGCAGTTTTCCCCTTTCAGAGCACATGATTTCATGATTTCCCATCTTAACCTTTGGGTCTGTTTTTGGGATTGACGTGGTGAATTTTCTGTAATTTTAAAGTTTGACACAGAAGTGGCAGTTGCAATATCATCTTCCACAAAAATTGACATGCTCCAGACATTTTGAGTTGATTCAAGTCACACTGCACATTTCCACATTAAAGGTCTGAAAAACTGTAAATGCCTCTGTGTGTTAGACAGACTTACAGCCTTTCCTAGCCTAAGGACACTTGACGCTCCATACACTGTGAGTGACTCAAACCTTGATTCTTGTCTGCTTTTTTAAAATCTGTGTATTGATAACTGTCATAAAGCAACTGCAATATGTATGTTATGCCTGTGCAATGTGTAGAGTACCTAAAACTAAGAATACTGTTTTCTGATACATTCATTGTTTGAAAATAAAGGTTCTTTTCTTATATTTTTATTTATTCCCACTAGACAACATGCATCAGCTCTGACTGTGCAGCAGGGACTGGGTCACTCACTGTTTCCCAGGTGCCTTGGTACTGCAGTAGATACTTCATGTTAATCAGCATTTAAATGGGTGACACTGAAGGGCATCAACCTACACTGCCTGTGTTGTGCTGAGGGAATATGCTTTAAAGGTGAGTTACCTCCATGTTGCTTGGACAGCTTTTCATGTTCTCCGGCATAGAAAACCTCACCTTTCTTCTGTTTTCTAACCAAATGTCAGGGAATAAATCGCTGCAAATAAAAATTGTTCACTACAAGGCTTCATGCTGCCTTTCAGTTAACTTCCAAGGAAAGCAAAGGTACATGTGCTTTGCTTGGTTTAGTTAGGAGATTTATAAAGCAGATATGGCAGCACAACTGCTTAGGTGACTGTCAGCATGGCTGTTTGTAGGGTTTAGTGGCACTAATAGTGTATCTAAATAGAAATAATAAAAATTTTCAGCCTGCTTACAATTCGTTTATTTCATAATATCAACAACATATTTAAATTTTAACAATAATCCATTTACATTTTTAATGATTCAAGTTGTTTGGGCTGGAACTGCAAGACACTAAAGAACAGCCCAAAACTATAATTGTGATTCCCCAGACTAATGTTCTTCCCTTTTATGACACCCAACCAAACTGCTAAATATTTAACAGTGTAATGACTAGGAGTGTAGACTGGGCCAGTTTAATTTCTTTCTACTTGGCTAAGATGGCTCTTTTATTATCCTGTGTATGTAGCAGTAGCAGTTGTGTATTGTTATCCAGAACAGCAGCTAACAAGTTCATCTGCACAGGACTCCAATAGCCAGTTTTCATACAGCTCTAAAGGCCAAATTTCTTTCAGATAATTTTCCCAAAGGGAGGACAACAAATGTTGTCGGTTTAAGAACTGTTATTTTCTTCATTTTCTTAGTGATTATTTTTTTCCTATCTAGCTAAATAAAATTTGTCTCTGAAGATAACTGGACTGTTATGAACCACCTCTCTGCAACTTGTTATGCCACAAATTTCTCACATTCAGGTTTTTAAATTTACCTCCCCTGCCGCTGTAATTGTTTGAGTTAACTAATACATTGAGCAGCCTAAAGATGATACATATGAAGCAGTGATACTAGAAATGATGTCCAGTACCTTAAGTATCCCAAGATACTTTCAGAAAAAGTAGTCTTTTTGGACCATCTGTGGTATAGCTCATCACTTAGCATGTGCATAACATGTGAGGAACATAAGGAATTTTCCATCCTACAGACGTTGAAAGTTGTAAATAAAGTATGCCATATACAGATCTATTTTTAATTATGGTGAAAGCTTCTAAATTATAAATTATGAAATTAGCTCTGGATTTACACAGAAAGTGTAATAAAGTTTCATTCATCCCTAAAGGCCCAGGGAGAATGTGATATACTATGTGAGCGTTTCAGAGGCAAACTGTCCATGGAGCATCCTGAGATGCTTTATAAGGCCTTATCAATTCTATACTTAATACTTCATCAGTGGAAGTCTGCAGTAGATATTAATTACCGCTAAAATTTCATGCTTTAGTATGAGGTCACTATTAGACTGTAAAAGTAATCCTAAACGTGTAATGATAAATCCTAAAACTGTCCCATACCTTACCAGACAGCATGGAAAATGAAGTTTATGAGAGGGAGAGGAGCTGCAGAGAAGACCCTGGGGCAGAGCAGTTAGACTTGTGGTACAGCTAATGCGTTGTTAGGAGCATGAGAGCTGCTGTTAGCTGGGGAAAGAGTCTCTCATGGTGCACTGCTAAAGACATCTGCACGGCTGGTGTCTCTTAAAGAGCTTTTGGCTCAGGGCCCAAAGACCCTGGGCCAGCTTCCCTGGAAAAAATGACTGGATTTGGAGAATTTAGCAGAGGCTACAGAACAATTAGGGTAGAAATCAGTGATATAAGGCTGCAGTTTGGAGGATAATCCTGAGGTGTCCCAGGATTATCCTGCTGGGAATGTCCCCACACATGCACACCCATACAGTCAGTGTGTGACCTTTCTGAAGGAGTGCCTTGCCTATGAAACAAAGGGCCTTGGACAACAAAATACAAAGAGCCGCTTTCTCCTGAATTATACCCAAACCTAAGGTCTAACCATAAAGAATATAGAGCAAATCATCTGTCTTCAGTTTAGCCCACGCTTGGTTTGGTAGTTTATTCTTTTTTTTTTTTTTTCCTTCTACAGCTCAGAACATGACCCCTAGCCTGATGAATAATAAAATTCAGAAAGATGACAAAGGCAAAACCACTTTGGTCCATACCAGAGTAGGAAAGTTGTCATGAGTTATTTGCCCTTGCAGCTTTTCCTTCTCTGTTTTTGTTGCAATCCCAAGTTCACACTGTGACACTTCTAATAAATTCAATTCTAGTAAACAAGTCAAATGTAAAAGATCTACACTCTGTGACACAAGCACAGAGTTCAAAAAGCTTTCTCCCAAATTCTGTAATTCAGCAGTACCCAGCGTCCTGCCTGTTGTTCAGAGTTCCCAGAGGACCCATTTTACTGCTGACTTTTCACTCACCCAGCCTAGGAGAACTGCTTCTGTGCTTTCCCTTACGTTATGCCCACCCTGGGAGCATCTCCTAAGGTGGAAGTACCACCAGGGAATACCAGAAGAGCATCCCATGGAGGCCTTCATGGCAGGAGCCCAGAACCAGCTGCAACTGCCCCAGCAGCACAGTCTTCACATGGGAATCACTGCCCTTCCTGTCACTGCTCACCCCTCATCACACCCCATGCTTCAGTAGCTCTGCTGGCACAAGCTTATACTAATTACATGAATACTAATTACAGCATTACATGCAAAATAATTGAAGCTGGTGTAATACGTCCCCACTGTTGCAGCTTTGCCCTGGAGCTCAGAAAGCCTCATCATGACAACTCACTGTAACATGGCTCCTGTACCTGCCTGCTCAGTGTCCCTCTGGCCCAGGATAAAATTGGTTTCTCATAGTGAGCACACTCAGGCACAGCCATGGAGCTGTTAGCTGTACCTCAGCAGGGGGTTTTAACATTTCTCAAAAACTGCTGTGTAATCACTATCCTGAGGTCAAATCATAGAATTTTTCTTAGCATTGGCTGAGTAAAAGGGTACAGATAGATGTTAGGAGAGTTTCCCCAATTAGACCTTGCTATTTTGACATCTGAAGCGTGTAAGGCTGTCTTCATGCCACGGAGCACTAAGAGTTCCAGTCCTGACTATGGGACCCTGACTCTGTGCCAGTCTCTTTGGCCAGTCTTCACTTAAGTCACAACTCTTAAAAAAGCGGAAATGAAGGATAGGTGCAGGCTTAACTTTCCTTGTGGGTTCAAGATACAGCTGAGGTACATGCCTAATTTGGAGAGCCAGGAAGGATGAAGTCATGAACTTAAAATATAATTTCCCTCATACTACTGTGGTGGTACAATAACTATAGCCCAGTAACAAGTACCATGTGCAAGAGGTAAGTCTCTCTCACAGTACTTTACACTGCATCTTTTTAAAATAATCTCATAATATTCACTCATTGAAGGCAGTTAACTGAAAAGCACAAGGCAGGACAACCTGAGGATATGTTGTAGGAAATTATACTATCCTTACTTAAAGCCAAGCACACAATCACACCTTTAATTTACAGACTGCAGCCAAACTACAAACCCATGCAGAGCAAGAAACCATCAGGCAATGGAGAGATGCATTTGCCTGAGCACACAAAACAAGTCCAACATGCACATTGCACATTTCAGCAGAGTGGGAAGACTTTACTCACAGCTGCACCAACACCACTCGATTGTGTTTCCTTTCCAGGACTACCTACAAGAAGCTCCAGGTTCTGTGAGGTTTTGGGACAATATGTCAGAAGTCTGGTGCTGTAGCCATCAGAAGATGGTTGGTCAGTGCCTTGTTCTAGCATTCTTCAAGCCACTTATACCAGCCAGCTTTTGGGATGCATGACAGTTACGTGAACATGTTGTGCTTTGTTGTGGTTTATTTTTTAAAAATCACCTCTGGCCTCTTCTTGAATGGCATGTCAGTTGACTCAGTTCTGTGGAGCAGCCTGAGAGAAAGTAACCAGGACCTACTTCATGGGGTCCCCTTTCATAGTTCTTTGGCTTGCAGAAGACAAGTGAACATTACCTCCAATTACAAAATTGCCACAACTGTGAGGAGCAAGGGTTCCTGTCCTTGTCCTAAAGCTTTGGAAATCTTTTAAAGTTTATGAAATACTATTTTCTTCACTCTTAATAATCATTAAAGCCTATTCCATGGTATTAATACAGATGAGAGCTGGAGTGGGATGACTGTATGCTCAATATGAGAAGGAAATGGGCATCTTTGCTGGGTGGTGAATAAACTTCTTGGTTAGCTCCCATATCTTTCAATGTGAAGCTTCAGGTGCTTAATACAGCCAAGGTGCACAAAGAAAATAAATCAAAGCCCTTTTCCACCTAAAAAAAAAGAAAAGTCAGTGTCTGTACTTGAGGATGCACCTCAAAGGCCAGTTCTCCACTTCACAAAGTGTTCACAAGTCCCACTTGGTTGCTCCACAACAATCCAGTCCAGATTGCAAACACTAGTGGGTATGTTCTTGTTCTGCCTTTGTTCCCATGCTCAAGTGCAGAAAGATTTACAATTATGTATTGCGAAGTCTCCTGCCTGACCTGCAAGATGCAGGATGGCGTGTTAGAGCTTGCCAGCTCTGATTCCTCACAAATGGCAACCTTTCCATTTTCATTGTATTATTGTGTGGACTGACAGTAACATCAAGTTCTTCTTCAAGCCTCTTAAGTTTTGTGTTCTCCCAGAAAACCACATATTTTTGTTTGTTTGCTTCTTTTTTTTGTTTGGTTGTTTTTTAGAAAGACTCTCTTCTTACATTGGAAAAAAATTGCTTCTGTTTCCAGTTACTGGTATTTTACGACTATTTTCACATAGCACAGATATTCTGGGACAAGATCCACTGTTCTTCCTGTAGTTCATATACAATCGTCACAGTTTACAACTTCTATCCTTCCACAGGTTCATTTACAATGACTACAGCAAACTATTTGTCAAATGCTGATCCACCTCAAATGTTGCTGATCTGAGCAAGTCAGATCCACCCCCAGCTCCAGTGACAATTTGCTTGGGTGAGATACTAGTCTTGTGATTGCCTGAAGCAGATTCCCACCACACTGCTTTGAAATAAGTCTTAACATACAGAGACTGAACCTAAGAATACAGCCTGGGGAAGCCAGAGTCAGCGAGGACAGAGGCTACAATACGCTATAAAACATATTAAACACAATTTAATGGTTTATGTCTGACAGCATATAACAGCAAACAGGATATAACTGCAAAATAGTTTTTACCCGTCAAGCAGCAAATAACTCAGAACTCCAGCACATGTCATTACAGAGATCTCAAACTGCATGTGGAACACCTGAGATGTTAAACCAGCACTGCAAGGTACTTTAAGTAAGTGTTGTGGTTAGGAAATTATTATGACTCCCTACAGAGATAGGCTAAGCTAATGCTAGATGGAGTGGAAAAAAAGAAAGTGTTGTTTTGGAGTAGAATGGTTCCTAATTTCCCCTTCCACAATAATTGGACAAGCAACTCTGCCACAGTGCAGAGGAGGATATCTTTATGTACCTCAAAGGTACATAAAGATATGTAGACTGGTACCACAAGAGACCAGAAGTCATGACTCACGCCTCATTTGTGGTTGCTGGGCTGTGAAAGCCTCCGGACAATAGGAGTGTTGTGCCAGGAGTTGCTGGGTTTAGGAATCAGCTTCTTCCTTATCCTTTCACTTAGTTCAGCTGTAAATCCCTAGGGGCCCATAGCACATGCTGATCCACTGTGTCTTGGAGAAGGACTGCCACCAGATAATTAACCCCTTTGCCCACTGCTGCTCAGTCTGTGTCTGACACTGCGTTAATTATTTATGTTCTGCTTACTAACTATGTAGATGTGAGCACTGCTCAACATAGGCTTCATATCTTGCAACTTCCACAGAGGGCACAATCACCAGGGATTGAGCCTGCAGGCTAACTGGATGCCCTCCCAACTTTGGTGAACTGCCAAGGCAAGTAAATGGAATCATTCTTATTGGAAAAAAAGAATTGAAGTGATTTTTAAGAAAACAAAACCTGCTGTTGAAGCTCTACCTTTGTTTCAGCCATGCTGCAGGCTCAGAGAAATGCAGGCTCCCTCAGTCTGTTTTACCTTGGGATGCGTATGCAAGGCTACCACCCATCACCTCTAAGAAACACATGTATGGTCAATCGTCCTTCTCCTTTGCTTTACCTATAAAGACCTCATAATATTAATATGAAGTAGCTCAGAACTAATTTAATTTATAAATAATTTGTTGCTATCAGGTAACTCAACAGACAGTATCTGTATTTATACATCTATTAATCTTATATTTTATAATTGTCATGTGCTGACTGGTAAATGCATGCCTTGCTTTGAACCATGAGAATGTTGAAAATATTCAACTTTTTTTTTTCCAAGAAGTTATTCTGATCACATTTCTTAGTTAGAACCAAAAATAAATGGTATATAATTTTTGTTAGATTAGAGTGTTTTGACTATTTGCAAAACTTGGTTTTGGTAATTTAGCACAAGTTGTCATAATGATATATTGAACTGAAATATCTAGCAATGGAAGTTTGATGTCAGTGCTTTATGTGGTCAGTAAGAATCAGACTCACAAAAGTATTAATCATCAGAGCAAGTAAATGTATAGAAAATGCATAAAGCAGATAAAAGTCTTTCAAAGATACATGAACAGCTGGGAACATTTCCCCATGTGGCATTTCTGAGCACTGTACCATCCTCATTTTGCTATTGCTTTGCTAGGATGAGTGAAGTGAAAATAACTTTGATTATAGCAATAACAGATACTAGGGAAAAAACATCAACATGAAGAAAGTAAGTTCCTATAAAGTGTTTTGTGGGTTTTCAGCATTAAATCTAACAAAAGTAACAAGCACTAATCAATATTTATTTTGTCTTACTTGAATAGACAGGCTCTGCTGTTAGAAGATTATCAATAACTTCCCCACGGCATTTGGTGGAGTAGGACCAGAATCTGCAGAATCACTTGCAGTCATGTGCACATCATACATCACCATGGTCCTGTACCTCTACAAGTAAATGACTTACCATGAGCACAACGAGAGCAGAATCATCCCTTCACTTCACTGAAAGTGGAAATATCTGTTCACCAAGAAATCCCCATCCAGAGCTTCCAAAAAGGTGGAAAAGGTCTCGTGCATCTCTTTAACTGTTTAGTTTGGTCCTAACCTTCAAACTAGCATACTATTCAGTAATCGTGCTCTCTGTTGGATGGCTCTTAACCAGGGCAAGTGCCAGTCCTCTGCATTTAAAAGTGTTTTTCTAGGAATTCTTTTTTTAGGAATAAAAATGCATTCAGCTGTAGAAAAATGTACACACACGAAAAAAAAACAAAAACAAAACCAAAACCAAAACAAAACAAAAAAACACACACACACACAAAAAAAAAACACAAAAAAAACACACCAAAAAAAAACCCAAAACCAAAACCAAAACAAAAACAAAACAGCAAAAAAAAACACCAAGAGGGGTTTCTGAGTTCAAGAACTAACAAATTTGCATTACGTATCTGAAGACAAGAGATAGAAAGATGAATTACACTACAATTCAGAATAATATTTTCTTCTGTCTGGAAAATTATGGGTTTCTTTTGAACTTAATGAAATCCACAAGGAACAAGTATGCACTTAGAGAGAGGTTAAAATAAAATCAAATTAGATGATCGTCCATGTTCTGCACAAACATTTCGCTGATATGATTAGGACAATTGCTTTGTTTTGAAATGACAGAAAAATTAAATATATTCTCCTGAGCTGTCAGATTTCAGGCCAGATCAGTTTGGCCAGCCAAACCTATGCAGGGTTTAAAAATAAGCTGTTGTAGGTTCATCTGCTGTTAATTGCAGAGAATTGTCAGTCCCTCAGAAACAGAATCTGATTTAAGAATTTAATAGCATGGCATTTCTCAAATATCTCCATGAAGCTTTATGGAACCCTGCTCTTGGGAGGAGTGAGTTCAACACATATGGAAATGTGCCACTGCTTGCTGTGCCTCCAGCTACCGTGTGGCATATCCCTACAATTCCAATTTTATGAGCGAGGTTTTGTAGGGTAGAAGTGTAAGGAGATATCCTCTTTACAAAAATATCCTCTTGAGACAAAAAGGTTACTGTTCCCAAAATTTGTGTAGCCCCAAGGAAGCTGTCTACAGTGTTTGTCAGCCAGGGTCAAAGTCTTGAGCAATATAACATGTATCTGATGATAAAACTGGCAATAAAAGCCATGGTGAGTAGCTGAAGGAGTCACTCCACAGCCTATGCAAGAAGATTGAGAAAGTGTCTCAATGTACTGTTATTATTTTCAGTCCTGCAGTCATTTTTGTCAGTGAGGTATCAGTTGCCCAAGACCTGGTACATGCTTCAAATAAACAAGATCCATAGCTGAAATATATACCATTAGAAAGAAAGTAACTTGGTTGCTTGCTTGCTTTTGCTTTAGGCTTTGTGGGTTTTTGTCTGTTTGGAAAGGACTGATTTGATGCAAGTGAAACACTTCCACTTTGGAAGTGAAAAGCTGCGAAAAAAGTTCAAACCTAACCAAGACTGAGGAGAACAAAGAAAATGAGAATATTGGTTGGCATGTCAATCACATAATATTAGCCTGGCACCAAGGTGGTTTTTAGACTTGTATACATGCAATTTTAATAATCGAATGAATATTAATTTTGTTTGCAGCTTTTGTTTCTAGTTAAAGTGATTGTTCTCCACTGTTTTGCAGTTATTAGAAGAAGGAATATATTGTTAGCTTTTGTGTCACTCTTTCTTCATTGAGTGTATTTGTGTGTGTGTTTGTGTGTGTGTACAAATGTGAAGAGACTAGAGGTTTTCTCTAACTAACAGTAAGATCCCAGTCTCTTTTCCTCCCTTTCCCACAGAAATATTAGTCTCTGAAGCAGGATGAAGTGCCCACAGTGTCAGCTATGCCAAAGAGCCAAATTCCCATTTAAAGCCACCGGAGATGGTACATAGACAATATCTCTAAAAATCCTGTCCATCAAGCCTGTATTTGTTTTTGTGAAAGCAGTCAGGATGACATGCAAACAAAACATTCCCTAGGTAAATGAAATGCTGAGCACTTTAAAACATTTCTCTCCACTCCATTAATAAGCAAAGAAGTTTCCAAACTCATTTGTCTAAATGCATGTTGACAAGGTTCACAAGGAGGAATAACATTTTATTATTTTACTCGTCAATAAAACAAAATTGCTTTCAACCTAAAAATCCTCTGAATTCTGGCTTATGGCAATCTTGGTAACATTCTAGAAGTTTACAAAATGCTGAATCATTGGAATAACATTTCAATGAAACAAAACAGTGGAATAAAGACCACTGCTTTCAGGAACCAACAATTTAAATAGCTCCTGGGATCCACTTTGTAATTCACAGTGCAGCAGCAGCAACAGCAACAGACCTCAAGTGCTGCAGTTCAGGCTCTGATTCTACAAGGGTACTCATGAGATGCCTCTGCCAGTGTGCAGAGTGCTGGGAGGGTCTCAGGAGAGCACAGAAGGAGTAGAATCACTCTCTGGTCAAAGCCTGACTGGGTGTTACTCTTGGCTTTGTTAGGCACTTTCTTGACTTCTTGACTTAGAGCACAAGGTACATCTATGGCAGTAAATTCTAGGCTTATCTGGTGAGACACATCAAAAAGTGTCAGAGTACTTTAATTTGCCGGATATTTCTGTGCCCTGGTTATACAGCACAAACAACAAAATGGCTTTAGATCCCATTTGCTGTTGTGTTTTATGCATATCATGAGGATATTGTGACTGTTGTACCATTAACCTTCTTCCCCCAAGGCTTTCTTTATATGGCAGTGGCCAAATTTTCTGGTTTTTGAGGTGTATCAGTTATGCTACTTTTAACATTATTTTCTTGATAATGAACAGACTATACTTCTCTCTTTAGTATTAGGCCATTCTCTTAGACATTCACTTCACTGTGCATTCACACACACATACAAAATTTTACAGTGAGATCTCCACCGGCTAAAAAGTATTACCACTAATGTTGATGAAGATATTTGGACTAAAAGCCTGAACATGTCAGCAAAATGAAGGGCATATGGTATAGAAATAATCTCTCAGCTATTATAAGTACATAAAATATAGGAAAGAACATCTGCAATTTGGCCATCAGGTTCAAATTAATATTCAACCCTTTTTTTCAGTGGTTCAGGAAGCAATAAGTAATACCTGTAAGGGTGAGGACAGAGGGGTTGCATGATTTATTTTAATTTATTCGTTATTCTGTGGAACGAGAGTAAGCAAAGATAGACAAGAAGGGAATAATAGTAGAATGCTTTAAAATACAATAGCTTTTAAACTACTAGAAATGCAATAAACGGGAAGTCTGTTCATTTTAGTAGTTGCATTATGTCTAAAATGCTGCAGTACAAAACTGGATATGGCATTTTGTTAGTCACTCATATTTTTGTGTTTATTTAAGAGTTTAAATTCTTGTTTGTTATAGTTTCAAAATCTTTCATAGAATTTTTTTCTCTCCCTTACCAACACCGAGGTTTGGGAGCCAGAGCCCACCCCCCACTACCTGCTCCCGGAATCAGCTAACAAAGGGATGGCTGAGAGCTTTGCACTCCAACTTAATGGCTGGAGAGGACTGGGAGAGGTGGGGTAGGGGGGAGAGGGGTTTTCCCATGTTTTTTCCACACCTCTCCTCCTATCTATCTATCTATCTATCTATCTATCTATCTATCTATCTATCTATCTATCTATCTATCTATCTATCTATCTAGCTATCCAGCTATCCAGCTATCCAGCTATCTATCTATCATAAAGAACTGTTATTCTTTCCTATACGTTTTCTGATTAAAGCCTCTTAATTTCAAAGAGACCTTTCAAAGGTGTTTTTTTTTGGGGGGGAAGAGGCCCTCTTCCTAGTCCAGATAGACATCTTAGTGTTCTTTTAAACTGAGACATTGTTAAAATAGTGACATAGACTATCACATTAAAATCTTCACCTACACTACTGACAAAACATATTAAGAGAGGTTATACAGTTTGACAGGTAGGAGAAATATTTTATAAGGTGATTGAAGAGCACAAGACTGGACACAGGAGAGGAACCTGTTTTCCATATGAAAATACGGCTGTTGAAATTGTTACTGTAGAACAAGTCCTCTAGCAAGAATATTTTAAGTACTAAAGGGAGGAAACAAGGCTTTTGCTGTTTCCTTAGTTTCATAATTGCATATAAGTTAGTAGACTTATGATTAGTCTAGCTTGTATGCACTGATGGTGAGGAAGATTTGCCCTCTCTCAGAAGTTCTGCTTTCACCCTTTGGCTTTCCAGCAGAGCTGTCACTTCCAAGAAGGGCTGCCTGCTGTTTGATCTGCCTGCAGTGCCTCGTTACCTCTCTGTCTTGGGTCACCAAAGGCACTTCTGGCCAGCAGAGAATGACACAATGCTGCCATTGTCTATTAAACCAATTGAGAAAGATGTTAAAGGAATAGAGTGTTTAAAATATTCATTAGTTTTTAGAAGCACATATATCTTCTTAATTAGTTTTGTCACTGGATCAAATTAACAAGGTTTTAATGACAGTTAGTAAGTGATACATTCATTAATTTAGGAAATGACTCATTTTCTCTGACTTTTTAAATTCCCTTCTAATAAAATAAATTCTGGCATGAGTTTTTCAATTAGGCATGATGTCCTTATTTCACACAGTGTAATACTGCAGCTTGAACACCAGGATAGGATGAGTACATTCAAGTAAAAAAAGTGATTAATTCCAAATAATTGTGTGACCTTTGAAGTCAAATTTTTATTAAAAAAAAATAATCCAGTTTTGGCTAAGATTTATCAGCAATTTTAGCATACTTACAATTCTTTCATACAAACCTAAAATGTGTTTAAGTGTTCTTGATTAATATTATTGCTTAGACACTTGCCTATATGCACATCAGCACTATACAAATAAAGAAACAAACAAAGAAGATTAATCATAATCAAGAGACATTATTTCATCAGTACCTGACTGGACCAGCTTCCTGTCCAAATCAATCAAACTGCTCACATTAGTACCAGGCTAGAGCATACTAGAACATATTTATTATGATTGTGCATTTTATCAGTATTTTTGAAGAAACATGCAAGAAGCTCAAGCTGGCACTCTACCAGTAATTTTAGAAACACAAAACTTTCTGTTTTGTGTTTGAATCTCTGGCCCAAGAAATGGCATGAGATAGTCTGGTCTGTGAAGTGTAGCAACTGCAGGAGTCCATATAGTTTTGCTTCAAGGAATATAGATTTTTTTTCAACAAATCATATGAAGGAAAAAATAAAGGTACAGCATTAGTTACAGTGTTACCATGCAAATACCAGCCCTATATATTGAGATTGCTCTGATCACCCAGAAAAGTCATGGTTGTAGAAGATGGTCTTCTTTTCACATACTCTGGAGTCTCTAATCAGCCTTTAATCAAAATATGAAATCTTAGCCATAAGTCTTGGCTCTAGAAATCTACAGTGGTTCCCAAATGGCTCTTGAGGTAACATCAATCATCTTTCTAGTCTTGAAAACCTCTTCATAGTTAACAAAAGTGTGATTACTGAGATGTTAAATCTATTTCCAGTTTCCAGTGACTGTTTCAAGTCTCAGTAGTCAGACGTAGCCATGTGACACTCCTAAGTCCTGTGGTTTTGCTTTTTGACAGATGAGCAAAATCCTGCATCCCAAATGCACAAAGTTATGCAGAGGCTGCTTTGTAGGAAAATCCCCCACAGGAAATGGGGGATTTCCTTTCAGCGTAAGAAAACCTGTATGTCCTATTGTCTGGGAGATGATCCATTAACCCAGTTATAGGATAGTTTACATTATATGGCTGGAAAGCTTGCCTAGATTTTGGGTCCCTGCAACAACAACAATGCAACAGTTAATTGTGCATGGGAGGAGGGAGACACGGAAGGAAGGGGACTATCCAATCACCATGAACCATAAATATTCCTTGTACCCCGAGGATCTTTAGATCTATTGTAGAACAAAAGTCACAGAACAGGTGACTTTAAGCTTTGCTAAGTCTATGGCACCTTAAAACATAGGGCATTATTATCAGACTTGAAAGGTGGGTAGCAAACTCACCACAATTCTCTTCCCCTTCCTTCCTACCCTGTTTTTATCCAGAAGCCCTTCAGTCTGTACAGGTACTAAATTCACATGATAGCTTGTGGAGCAGGTTAGGAACCTGCCCTGGGGCTTTGCTTGCTTGGCAGAAGGCATTCAAACATTAAGTAAACAGATGTTCAGCACCACTTTGATACCAAGACAAGATGTTGCCCTGAAAATCCTTCCCCTCATATTCAGAATATCAAACGCTTCAACTCACAGCCTCTGTTCAGAGCCCCAACTCCAGAACAAGAATAAAGCAGTTTGTGACCACTTTCCATGCAGAGGCAAACCTCTCCAAGAAGAGTAATGGTGCCATTTGAAATATGCAGCTATTCTGCTGCTTGCTGCATTCACACACCACCCTCTTCCGTTTCGTGGCTGTCAGAGTTATCATTAGCACGCTCACAGCAACTCTCAGTACTGTGCCTTATAGTGGCTTTACATGTACCATCTGGAAAGCAGGTGTATTTAATACACTCACTGATACGACAGTGACCATTTGAGCTTCCTGGGACCATTTTTGTTCCTGGAAATAATGCAATCTCCAGAATTTCTTACTGCAATTTCATGCCACAGAAAGGGAAGAAATTTGTGCTTTGCAAACTGAAAAAAGCTGGCTTGAAAAGAATTCTTTAAACATATTTTTTTAGTTCATGGAGAAACTTGAAGCCTCATGAGTAGAAACATGGTGTTTTTGTATCTTGGTAGAAGCCATATGGTATATATTTTAGTGATAGGTCAAATTTTTAACAGCCTGTTCTTCAGTGTACTGGAGCAATATAAATGAGGTGGAGATATACTGCACTTGGAAAGCTAAGGCCTGCAGTATAAATCCAGGAACAAGCTAGCAATATAATGGTGGCATATCAAGGCAGATAAATACAGTAATAATGCTTCAAAGCAATGATTTTCTCAGCCATTAGAACTGGATACATTTGCAAATAGTTATTAACAAATTCTCCCTCCTGTTTCAAGAAAAAGTATTCTTTTTTAATATTTAATATTTGATTATGTTACATTTTACTAGCAAAACTCTGTAATATCTCTACAGGGGGCAGTGTACAAAAGAGCCTCTTTTTTTCTGAAAAGGCCACTGCAAATGAAACACATTTCCAGTGCTTGTTTTGTGCTTGTTAATAAACCTCCTACTCCGGGGACGAGATGATCATTTTACCAAAATGCAAGTGAATTGCACTTTTTAATCGGGATCTTCAGATCCTTCAGTAATACATAAAGCAAATAACAATAAAGGATGAGCCTGAAATGCACAGGAAGTGCCATACCTCTACGCACACCTTCAGTTAGCTTTTGGTCAGCATGGCTTTTGTGAAAGGCATTTGCACAGCACTCCAGATCCCTCCTCTCTGCTGGACTCTAACCTACTTCGTTCTAGCTTTTGCTTAGCTTTGTAGTAGTGTCTGGTGCAAGACATACCTATTTCTGTAACTCACAGTGACAAGATGAGGTTATTCTGTGCAGAGCCAGCTGTCTGTGACTATGGGATAAAAATGCAACCTGGAGGAGTGCATGTGTGGGAGACCAAGCATCCAAATGGTGACACACACTTTATATGTCTCATTCAGGTGCAAAATGATCTTGTGCACCAATGAAGAATGAGCAGGGTGTACAGCACATACAGAAATGACACCAAGCAGATCCTGAAACAAAAAGGAAACCCCCCCAGCAACGCACTCCTTTCCATGCTGAGCTCAGGATGCGGGTGGCTCCCTGCAGCCTTCCCTGCTACTGAAACCAGCCATGGCAG
The DNA here is from genome assembly GCA_013399695.1 of Formicarius rufipectus. Classification (NCBI taxonomy): domain Eukaryota; kingdom Metazoa; phylum Chordata; class Aves; order Passeriformes; family Formicariidae; genus Formicarius; species Formicarius rufipectus. The sequence continues at coordinate 2,204,093 of VXAU01005646.1, forward strand.
GACTAAGTGGGACAGCGGGAAGAAGAGGCCCAGAGAGGAGGACATGGCAGAGAAAAATTTGTGTGTAACATAGTGCATTCCACTGACAGCATTAAACCTATTTGTTTTAGTGTAACTATAATGTTTTAATGATGTCACAACAAAAATCTGTATGCTAATAATTTTATTTATCTCAGTTTTCCATGTGATCTACTTTTTCCCAGCTGAGCAGCAGTATCTGGAAATTATATTGTCATGTGGCAAATTTCAGATCTGCAGAGGAAGGACCAATGTACTCATAAGGTGCTTGATTCAATTTTTTTTAATATCCAGAAGCTCCAAAAAATTTAATTTTTTAGGGCTTCTGTCCTGCAAAATCCAGACTATTTTTTTCTAAATTAAATTGTACCCAGAGAAAGGAAGAAAGACTCCCTGTGAAGATTAGACAAATATGAAATAACATTAGAAATATCCTGCTAAATGCTTTATGAAGACTAATTTCATGATACATCTGCTGCTTAACTAAAACTGTACTACACTGCTAAGCAATGGTAGCTCAATCTGATAATTTTCCTAGTGTCATTCCTTACAAATGACTTCATCCTTGGGACTGTTTGTAAGGGTCTTTAAAGCAAAAGGGAGTCAGTAAAGACTGGTGCTGTGGCAATCCCTCTTCCATAGGGTAGGGAGGGAGACTGTGGGTGTAACAGAGGCAACTGGAGGGAAAGAGAACGAACCTGACTTTTTTTAAGGTGTCACTATGAGAAGCTCAGAAATGTGGGGTGAGAAAAGCTCCCATCCCTTCCCACAAATCCGTTTTCTTCCAAAAGTGAGATAAAGTCCAGCAGAGAGTTGGAAAGGACAACAGGGAGGCATCTTGCTTTGGCATGAAGACTAGAGAAGGATTTTCAAATAGCATGCAGAGAGAGGCTGATCCAGGGCATCTTTTACAGGTTGTGGAAATGGGATGCAGAACCAGTCCTGGAGGAGGCAATTATGTCTGCAAAACTTCTGGACTAAAGTAATTTTGTGTTTTGACTTTCATGGGCAGTTTGGTAATAAGTGGACCAGGTGAATTTAAGGTTCCTGCTGTGAAAGGATAGTTAAAGGCATACCTTTGCTGCAAAACTAATTTTCTTTCTCATGCACTGTCATGGTTTTCTAAAGCTGAATTTTAGTAGAAAAGTAGAAGTACTTTAGTAGAAGCTGCTAGAAGTTTCTCGTGTCCTGTTGAGCTAATTAAAATTATAGTTACGCCTCTGCGATACATATGCAAGAATTGGAGTGTTTGCGCAGTTGAAAATTCCAGCTTTGAGATAACGGGGCAGACAGACAGAGATCAAGGTCAGAAGAGCAGAAGGAGGCGAAGGAGGAACGCTATGCTGGAGCAGGGTGGGGAGGGAAGGACTGAAAGCTATTCCCCCCCNGGGGAAAGATTAAGAGCTTCGTGGCCCCCCTTGCAAACCGTGGAGGAGTATGTTGTCCCAACTGCAGCCCACGGAAACCCCATGGAGTGACCCACAGGACAGGACCAATGCCAACAGCATGACCACCACCTGCGAAACTCTCATTTCCTTGCTCTCTCGAGCTGCTGGAGGGAGGGAGGAGTGGGAGGAGTGTTCTTAAGACTGATTTATTTCTTACCTTTTAGTTTTAGTGCTTCTAGTTTTAGTTCTTATCTTGTTAGTAATAAATTTAAGTATTTAGCTACTCTGAGTTTGTTTTGCCATTATCTCTCAGCTGTTTGTTTGGTTTTTTTTCCTTCCTTTTTCCCCTTTCCCTCTGGGAAGGGGCAGAGGGGGGAGCCTGGAGATTTTGGGTGGACACTGGGTGAAAACCACTACATGCACATACTCTCACACACACTTATCCACAGTTTCTTCTGTAATACAGAAACGAAATAATACCCATTTTATTCAATCAGGTGTGTGATTGCATCTATTTGGAGGTCTGCACATCCTTGATAATCCGACAGTGAGGTTACCATGACAGAGCATCCTAACTTCCAGCAAGACAACAGCATGCTTAAAGCTGTGTGTGATCACGCAGCAGGGAGTCTGCGATGTTGTTGTGGTTTAAGACAAAAATTAACTCTATCCCAGCTATAAACAGAACAGATGTGTGTTGGTGCCATCAAAAATACCACGGCTTTCTTCTCAATGTATTTGAATCGATCGACTTTGGCTAATAGGAACAAATTATGTAGGACAAAGGATAGGGGATGTTCTCCATTGCACAGATCAGGAAGCAGTATCATATAATTCCAGTCATCGGCTCAACAAGTTTCATATGAACCAGAGCAAAGTTGCACATTTGAGGAGGCTTGGCCACACCAGCTGCTGCCAGAAGGCTGGTCTGTTGCCTCCCTTCTCAGTACCATCCAGATGGATGCAACCAGGCCTTGGCTGTGCCCATGGCTCGAGCCAGCTGCGTGCAAACCACACTCCAGAAGCCACCTAACTACATTAGTGCTGGCTGTGCCTGCCAGGGAGAGAGGCCTTCAGGCCCAGACTGTGCAGTCACCAGCAGCTACCCTCCTTCAGAAGCGCGGCATTACAGAGCAGTGGGGAGCACGCGTTGAGTTGAAAGTGCAAGCTCCTACATCAGTTCCTCAAGACAAGCTCATTAATCACTACATGTGCCACAAGCCATATTTTTTTCATAATATCATTATCATGAACACTTCAAAGTGCTCCACAATGCAATCAAGTATTTATCATTATCTGCTGACTGTATCTACCAGGGAATGATGCCTGGCCTTGGCCATTTTAATGCATAGGTAGATTTCTGCCTAGGCATAGTCAAGAATTTTATGCATTTCTACACTTAAAGCTAGTCCATCATTTTAAGTGATCTAAATTGCTAAAAATTAATCATCATGACAGCATAGAGCAATCATATGATTAGTAAAATATTTCTTAGAGTTTTTAAATATGCTATTACATGACGCATGGCACGTTAATAGATATAAATAATGCAGATAATGATGATAATGCAAAAAATGAAGATAAAAATCTTAGCATAAACACAGTAGAGTAATTTTAATAACAAACAAATGTTGAGAATGTATCTACTTTTAGTACTTATCGGTAATATCTACTAAAACAATAATCATAAAGATTTGTTTTGAAAGCAAAGTCTTCCATTTAGAAACTCATTACAGAGCAAATATTTTAAATTTCAAAATAATTACTTGAAGTGCATTTATTATTTTCAAAATGAGCAAAAAGTTCACAACAGAGCAAAAGAACACTCACACAGAAAAACCAGGAGAAATTAACTCCTGCTTCAAGTAACACTTATCTTTAAGAAGACAAACAGTTTACCTCTGCTACAAGTATTTCCATGGGTGGAGAAGTGAGTTTTAGGAGACTGTTTTCATGGTCAGTACCACTCAGTTTTAAGAAACACATCTTCTTTTAACTTGAATTTGTCTAGTTTAACCTTCTGGTCATTGTGATGTTTCACATAGGCAGCTCACACTCGCCTGTCACTGTTTTGTCCAGGTGCAGCTGGACTGCGATGTGGGTGCTAAGGGACCAAGCCCAGTTCTGCAGGAAGCCAGACCAAGCCAGCCCACTGGGTCAGACCACTGCTTCAAGGGCTCATCTGACTCCTCCACAGGTCTAGGGAATCCTACTCTTCCATTATTGCAGACAACAGCAGGCAGACTAGGTTTTCCTGTTCTTTAAGCATTCCTACAGCTCTTCTTTCAGTCTTCCCAAATTTTCCTTAACTCATGTCTTACTTGATACTCCTCTTTTTTATACATTCACAGATTAATATTGGCCACCTGTCCAGTAGTTTGCAGTGGGATTTCATGGTCAGTTGGCTTTCCATCATAAAGTTGCAACACTTCCAAGTTTCCTATTTCCTAGGCTGCTATGCAACACCCTGTAAAAATTCACTGCCTGTTCTCAATATCTGTTTGTGTAACTACATGAAAAATACAAAAAAACTCCTGTATTCAGCTATTCATTACTTTTTTCCAACATCTTTAGACTTGGTTGGTATCCTAACTTCTGCTCAGACAACAGTAGTTGTCCAAAGACCTCTGAAGTGAGGATATAATATCATATTATTATTAAAATCACTCCTCATTATTCCAAGAATGAAAAATACTTATTATCACAGAAAATATTATCTCCATTAGGTGAACTCCGGAAAAAAGAAAACAGTGATATGTAATAAGCAATCCTGGTTTTGGCACATGAAAATTAAGAATTAAAACAATTGCACCTAAAGTGCTCCGGTACCACTGTCAGACAATTCAGATAATTAGAACTCCTTCTGGTTTTCCCAGTCTTGTTCTCTTTTAGTTTTACTTTTTCCCTTTCAAAAAATGTTCCCTATTTTTCTAATTTGTTGTTAATTCTTGCTTTATGATCTTTCACAATAGTTCTAGAGATTTTTTTTTTTTCTTGATTACTGGACTGTGGGTTTGGCATTTTGTAAAATGCACTTGAATGGCTATTAATTGTTATTTTCATTGTTCTGTTCAAATCTTCTCTTCATCTGAATTTGATAACGTTTAGTTTTGAACTTTTGGAAACTGTTTGTTGTAAACCACCAAGTGTGACTGTTCTTTTGCACCTTCATAATAATATAATACACATATAGATACCAGTTAATTATGCATTTTGAGTTTTCTTTGAAGTTTTGGTCTAAGAGTATTCAAGACTATTTGCTACAGAAAAGCAGACTGAAGCCTTAGAGTGCACTAGCTAATAATTGCCTTGCTGGGGCTGAAATTAAACAGCATTATTGCTCAGCTAGGAAATATTGCAAAAATAGTGAGAGCAACGCTGATACCTAGTGGTGAAGAACGAAATAGAATCACAGAATCATAGAAACAGGAAGGTTGGAAAAAATCTCTAAGATCATTAAGTCCAACCCTTAACCCAGTACTGCCAAGTCCACCTCTAAACCATTTCCCCAGATGCCACATCTCCCCATCTTTTAAATACCTCCAGGGATAGTGACTCTACCACTTCCCTGGGCAACCTGTTCCAATGGCTGAAGAAATTTTTTCCTAACTTGGGGCCATTTCCTCTTGTCTTATTACTTGTTACTTGGGAATTGTCACAGGATAGTGAAGAGTAAGCTGAGGATGTACTGGAAACGAGAAGGAGGAGGGAATGTAAAAGCACTAAAAGCACAAAGATACAGCAGAATGTGAGTAACTACATTTCTGTGGTTACTGGCCAAGTAGGACAACACCTCATAGAAACACAATTAACCTAAATTGAATATTTTATTTCAGCTTATTTAAAGTCAAAATATTTACTTCAAAAATAAATTCAGCTTTCTGAGATTTCCTTCTTAGTTCTTCTTTTTTTTTTTTTTACAATATTTGAAAAGTTAAAAACCCCACAAAAATTTAGCTTTTGAGTTGGAGAAAGAGAAGATACAAGAAGTGCTACATCTTGGGATATAAATGAAACAAATAACGTATGATAGCCTTTTCTACCAAATAGTATTAAGTGAATATCACATTTTGCACGAGAGAAAAATTAAGCCTTGGGAGGTAGCAGCATTGAAATAAAGATACAGTAGAGGAAGGATAAACTTTGCAGCCTTTTTATTTCACAGGGTAAGAAGATAATTGGAGAATTAATCAGGACAAATACTGTTGTCAAAATCTTTCATTTTTCTCTGTATATTTGCATGTGTCTTGAAAAAAATCGGAAAATCTCAAGAAGAAAAATATTGGGGAAAGTAGACAAGGAAACAAAAACAGTCTGACTGTCAAGCAATGGGATTTGAGAAAAGGCCAAAGAGTTCTACCATGAAATGAAAATGTCTCTCCTCATGAGAGAAACTAGTGACAAGCAGATGATTGGAAAAACTAGTGACAAAGAGATACATGACTTTCAGCATGAGAAACTACTTGCGAATAAAAAAAGAAGAAAAAAAAATCCAACAAAAGCCCCACTAAACTCCTGCAAAAATCCACAACAAAACCTGTCCAACACAAGGAAATTTGGTGGGCTGGGAAGAACATGCAGAAGACGAGATGGGACATGTGTCTTAATGGGCATTTGAGGTTGCCTCCACTTCAAACTCTGGAGGCAGGTTGTACTTACAGCTGTAGAGTTATTGACAAATGGTTATTTCCCAATTACTATCCGGTCAGTATCCTTTTATTTTCATTGAAATATGAAGCCACAAGCCTTTCTTTTTGGATAAATGTCCTTGTAAGCACATGCTACATGAGGCAACATCATTCATGCATCAAGAGCTGAGGCAGGTACAAAATACCACATCAAAAGGTATATGCTGATATCATGTATTACATCAGATTTCTTTCAGGTACAACAGTGGGGTTTGCTATCAACATAAGGATTTGTATTCAAGTAGAAAGTTATTAGAATTTAACAAGTCCAAATTATCATACTGGAGTGGATAATGGCTAAATCATGTGAGAAATTTATACAAACACACATAAGCCAAATTTTTGAGAAAGAAACTGCTGCCTGTTGTAGTATGAGTATGTAACTACAGTTCTTATATGAGTATACATTTTTGTGTGCTTATATAATGTGTAAATGTCTTTAAAATATTATTCAATAGAGGTGCCATTTCTGTTTACATCTTCTCATGGGTTTCTGTAGCTGAATTTTAGTAGAAGGAGGGGCTTCCAGGACAGTTTCAGTTAGAAGCTGCTAGAAGCTTCTCCTGTCCTGTTGAGCTAATTAAAATCATAGTTACGCCTCTGTGATACACATTCAAGAATTGGAGTGTTTGCACAGTTGAAAATTCCAGCTTTGAGATAACAACGCAGATAGAGACCAAGGTTGGAGCAGGAGGAGGCGAAGGAGGGACCCCACGCTGGAGCAGGAGGGGGGAAGGACTGAAAGCTATTTCCCCCCCCACCTCGCCCTGAAGCCCGTGGAGATCTTTTGGGGTTTGGAGACCCCCTGCAGCCCCTGGAGGAGCAGGTGGATGCCCAAAGAAAGCTGTTGCCCTGTGGGAGGCCCAGGATGGAGAAAGATCCTAGAAGAGACTTGCGGCCATGACTCCTGGAGAGGGAGACCCACCTGGAACAGGTTTTTCCCCAGATAGAAGTGTTGCCCAGGGGGTGGACTCAC
>VXAU01005646.1:2211181-2224857 GCA_013399695.1 Formicarius rufipectus
AGGAGTGGGAGGACAGGGGTGTTCTTAAGACTGATTTATTTCATATTTTGTAGTTTTAGTGCTTTTAGTTTTAGTTCTTATCTTGTCAGTAATAAATTTAAGTATTTAGCTACTCTGAGTTTGTTTTGCCATTATCTCAGCTGTTTTTTTGCCTTTTCTCCTTTTTCCTTTCCCTCTGGGAAAGGGGGGGGCCTAGAGGTTTGGGTGGACACTGGGTGAAAACCACCACAAATCTACTTTCAGTAGACTTAGGACAATAGAGAAAAAACACAGATGATTATCTGTTTATAAAATACCACATCAGTTCTAAGCAAAAAACCTGTCATTTCAGGGATAATTTCAGTTCCTGCTCCAATGACACAAGAATTTTCTCGTCATCGTTCTTCTCAAGAGGTCTCAGAGAAGGTTTTGCGCCTCCTCCCTGCTCGGACTGCGTCCGTGTGCGATCAGGCAGCACCATCTGCTGGACGCTTTTGTCCTCCCCATGACCTGATTGCGTTTTTTCCCCCCTGAAATAATTTGGCAACCAGGAGGAGGCAGAGCAGAATCAGTTTTGAGAATCAGATCTCCGTGCGAGATCAAGCGTTCTCAAGGGCTCTCTGTTCCCCATGGGTCTCTTTTGCCTCAAATAGCACATTTAAGATTCATTAAATTAAAGCAAATTTTTATTCAGTTTCACAGCGTTGTTTCAAAATAATTAAGGTAACTTAAAAGAATAGGATTCCCCCCGCTTTCTACAAAGATGTATAATCACAGAGAGTGGTGTTTAAATGTTTCTTTTTATTACAGATGGGGGATAAATGGGATATTGTCTGTTACAATTTGCAAGACATCACTCTCAAAGCGAGCCACATGCAGCAAGTAAATAAAAAATTAGCAGAGAACTTTCCAGCAGGGTATGCATATGTTGTGGAACATGTGAACATAATCCAGGCATAAACCTTTTCCCATCACCTTCTCATTATAAAACTGACACCATCTTTCATCTCTCATGAGAAATCCTGTCTGTAATCTTGGCACCAGATGTCACCAGCTGCCTAATTGGAAACTGTGACTTCGTGCAAAAAAAAAAAAATCACTCTACTGCTGGAAAACTCCCACACACTTAGTAGAAAAGAGCCTGATCTCTATTAAATATTGTTTTGCTGCTCACAAAGGAATATATTTGGTGTACACCAAATCCCTTTACAATCACTTTAATCTTTCATCAATGTTAAGAATAGACGTAATGTAGTCTAGAAGGGAATAGAATGGGAGACATGGCCACATATTGGAAAACTGGTTAAAAATAGTAAACCAGCAAGAAATTCATTCTATTTGCATTCATGAGGAGGAACTAAAAGAGTGAAGATTCTTTTCTTTGAGACACTATGCAAATTGACATGGAAGATTTTGTCTCCAAACACACATTTCCCGGGGCTTGATTGCTCACCAAAGTTTTACTTTAAGATCAAATAAGCCAGAATTTATTTCACCTCCTGCTGCTGCTCATTCCTGCATCACATCAACCTTTTCTTCTGCTAGCAAAAGCAATTATGAGGCCAAACTGGTCTGGAGCACCTTATTGCTTCCTGCTGCTGTTGGATCATTTTCAACTTGGATTAAGTCCCCAGTTCAGTTTCCCACACAGCCAAGGCAAACTTGTGCTGGAATAAAATTGCAGAGACAGGACAAGCAAATTTCTGTGCATGGATAATATACTGCTGACACACAAGTCAACAGAAAAAATTTGGACAGGATGACATATATTAGTAAAGGCAGCAACTGAGCATTTGAACATCTCCCTATCTCTGGTCTGTCCTAGTCCACTTCATCACTTACAACAAAAAACCCCAAATCTATTCCAAGAATAAAAGTTTAAAGCTCTTACTTCAAAATGTTACTTCTAGTATGAGATGTGAATTTTAATTGTATCATATGTATGAAGAAAAACTATTATTTGATTAAATCTTCTGCATTTACAAAAAATTACATAAGCAAGTTCAGTCATAAATTTCTGCCAGAAATGCCTGACCTATTCCAGCTTTTTTAAGAAAATGGGAAATACTTTAGAAAAATTAAATAGAAAAATTCTAAAGATAGGTTTCAACACTTAACATTTCTAAAAATAATGCTGGGAACAAATCCTTTTCTCTCAGCAAAGTTTATTGAGCTGTGTAAAAAATAAGGCCACATCACACTGGGGTTCTAACTGTAAGTATACATCAGTAATGTGCTTACATCTAAAAGCAAAACTAAACAGCAGATGTGGTAGTGGACCATTAAGCATTATGGATGGACATGATTTACGCTCATCGGTAGACATGTTTCTGTCTGAGGTTGCCAAAAAGAAACCCCATAACACATTTTGGACTTCAACAAGGCTGCCAGAAGGTCAGCCATATGAAAAAGAAGGCAGATTCAGAAACAAATATTGTCAGGAATTAGATCTTGAACAATGTTTTGAATGGTATCACATCTTCAGAGATTACATCCCTTTTCTCAATTTATAGCATATGTTCTAGGATACAAAAACATCCTAAGAACTTTGTGGTGCAGCTCCCTAGGTGAAAGAAGGTGCTTGGGGAACAGGCAAACAGGAACAGCAACCACCTGTACAACCTGAAGGCTGGAGCAAGGAATTGGACCATGGAAGTTGTTCAGGAAATCCCTTCCCTTCAGATTCATTAACTTGGTCCCTTGTTGCTAATCAGGCTTTAGAGATCTTGTCATCAGACTCATAGTTAAGGCTCTCACAAAAGGAAATGCCTGGTTTGGGACCAAACACTCAGTCACCTCTGGCACTACTACACAAACTAGGGAAGTTCATGGGGATATAGAAATTAAAAATTGAAGATATGAAAAAAATATTTAGAAATGTATAATGAAACACATCAGCAAATAGAAAGGAAAAACTATTAACCCTAGAGTAGCCATGCACTTTTTTGAGATGCATTGCTTTTTCTACGTAGATTTGAAGTACATGTAATTTTTTTGCAGTTCTCCTTACAATGGTTGAGATGTTATGGTAAAAAAAGACCACACTGACCCAGTTAGAGGAACAGGAGGCATGTGGTGGACTGTATCCAGAAAACAGGAAAAAATTATTCTTTCCTTAAAGTTAAAAATAAGATGCACTGTTCCAAGGTGAGAATCCCTCACATGGTCAGCAAAAGAAACCAGAGACTTCAGTGGTGGCAAAAGACAGAAATCAGGAGATGGCAGGCTTAATCTTAATACATCCAGTTTCAAAGACTTCTGAATGTAGATCAGTGCAGAACAGACTCCTGTCTAACATAGACTTTGTGCTGTAAGGAAAACCAACATGGGGATTTTTATCTGATAAAAATACGAAAAGTGTTTTCTTGACAACCTTCATTCAGTTTCAAAACTAGTTTCTTAGCTTTTGGTAACTTCAGAGGCAGAAGAACATTTTAAAACCAATAAAAGTTTCTCTTCCAACAGTTTTTACCTGTCCAATCGAAGTGCAATTAAACTAAATTTTGATTCTGCTTGATGTAACTGGTATTTGTACATTTGGTCTAATATACCCATTTTAATTTATTTGCAACCAGCAAAGAGTGCAGTTTAAATTACTAAGGCACATGTCCCTGGATGTCGTGCATTAAGCCTCACATATGGCTATTGTATGGTTTCATTTATACCTGAGATGTAACTATGGTGATATTCACACAAGGAAATTTTAAAACCTGGACTGATACAAGAAACAGGCATAATAGCCAAACAAAATGCAAAATTAGGATACTTAAAAAATATATCTATTGTTTTCCCAGTTACATTTCTCTTTTATATTTTTATTATGTTTATTATTTAATTGATGCATGTTTGCTTCGTTGCCTTTTATTTCAGGTTTTCAAATCAGACGTATTTCTCATTAAGTCAACATTGATTTTAATCCACAACTGAATTTATTAGCAGCATGTCTATGGAAGGGACGTGGTTAAATTAGAGATGTACAGGAATATTTATCAACACTCTGCAGTTGCCTATTCATTATGACTTGATGCAAAACCCAAAAGTCAAATGAAGGACTCCAGTTAATATCAGTGGAATTTAGGCCTGATTATAAATGAAGCTAAATAAAATCCAAAGAAAATTAACAGATAGATCATCTTATCTATAATACCTGATAGTATTATAGCTGACTGACTGATTTAAATCTTACCTTTAAATAAGGTAAGAAAACGTTACCTTAGAAAGTTGCACATTGTGCAGCATTTTTCATATAGCAAATCTGCAAGAATATGATTGAAAACCTGCAAGAATAAAAAAAATAAAGTTATAGCTCTGGAGAAATGTGAAGAGTATGAAGCAAAACATCAGCAAATCTCATGATGCCGTCATGTTCCTGGGATGTGTTAGTCTTCATGTTGGTTGTTAAGGTGATGATACCGTAAAGTTGCAAAGCCAGTTCTTTGAGATTATTTAGGCATCTGAAGATGAAAATAGGTACTTAGCAGAGTTTTCAAAATGTGTGTTTAAACCCAGAGCACTTTCACAAATTTTACTCCTAGGTTTGTGCATCAAAGCCAACATTGCCTCAGCTAGGTGATGTTTATCCATATGCCTACTGACCGCTCCAAGAAACATCAAGAATTCCATGGCACAGGACTTCCCTTTACATAAGCCATGCTGATTCTTCTCCACTCTATCATATTGACCCTTGAATCCATCTGTTGTCCTTATAGTTTCTTTAAAATATGTGTATTCTTAGGATTTCTACATATTCAAGGCATTCACTGACTTCTGTAATGTGTTATTCGCTTTATATTATGAGCTAATTTAGACTGTAAGTTCATCAGGGCATTATTTATCTCTTATAAAACAAACAGCACTTAACAAGTAACAAATACAAATAATATAGCATGAGAAATAACTGCGCATCTCCTTTAAGTTATTTTTCTGTCTTTTAACTTCTAGCGGATTAAAAAAACCATTCAGAAAGATTCAAATGCTTTTGATGACATAAGAAACAATATAACATAATATTGTTACATGAAAATTTTGTGAGGCAAATATGCCTGCTGGATGAGAAGAATGAGAACGATTTGGAATAGTTTGTGCAGCCACCCATGCCATAAACTGAGTTCCTTCTGGTCAAACTTCCTCAGATGTATGAGTGGGTACAAAGCGACCTCTGGGCAATAGTGTCCTGGAGAGCAATCACTGGGTAGCCACCACCTGCAGAGCAGATGTGCCCAGGAAAGGTTTGAAAATCAACATTTTTTCAGAAGAATAGAATGATAATTACTCCATTTTACAGAACAAAAAAGAGATGTAGAGCATGACATCTTGTTAAAGGTGAGAGCATAATGAAAAGATTAAATATTAGAAGTTCCTGAATGTCCAGCCCCTTTTCAGTCTATTTTCCTATCTTCTGCCTGATTTTTTCATGATCATTTTTCTCTTAATGCTTTTAACTTTAGAGCAAAATTACACTGAAATCCAACATATATAATGCAACAAAATGCACATTTAACTCTATTTCCATTCATGGTTTTTATTAACAAAAAAGGTAGAGATGCTTACACACCAGATTATTGTTTAGTTTGTGAGGATGCTCCAATCCGAATACAGAACTCACCTTGAACCTTTCTCGTGAATGCTTACCTGTATGTATCCATTCCTCTTCAAAATGAAAAACAATGTATTCCAGACAGCAGCTTGTATTCATCCTGACCAGGAGACCACTCAGCATCAAGGAGTTAGTGACCTACATTAACTTAGTTAATCTGAGTAGGCAGCTAACAAGCTGCACATCCAGCGTGGCCTGAAGGCTGGGCTGTGCTGAACCACGTTCCTTGGCTGCAGGACAACCCCAGTCACCACTGCAACACAGGAACCTGAGGGCAGCTCCCACCAGCACTTAAACCATCTGAACGACCTTGCCTTTATCTAAAAGTACAGGAAGAAGTTCTCACCTGAATATCCTTTATATGTTAGTTTCCCTTAAGTAAGGTATGTAATAGCTCATATGTCTAGAAAACCTCTGTCGATGGAAGGGATATGGAGGGGTATGCCATGAAAATATCCATCCGCGGTCTCTCTGATGCTTCAAGAATGCTGTGTGCTCAGCACCTGTTGGGAATTTACTCACCTTCTATAGCATTTTTTTTTAATGATGTCTTATTAAAGAGCTATTTCATTAAGTAATTTGTTATCAGTCATTTCTTTGGAAAGAACACTGTACTGTCTCTTCCTCACCTCCCCAACTCTGCTGCTGATAAGGAACAGATTTACAGATGAGTTTGCACTAATTTGAGTGAAATTATAAATTAAGGTATAACTTTGGTTTCAATTTCTGCCAGCAATTCTTAAATTCAAACTTTACCTCTAAATCTGAATCCAGACTTATTGCACCTTTCACTACCCATTTTCTTCATTTCATGAAAGGAACACTCAGCTACCTAGAAAGGTACTGTTTAAAAAATACACTGAAGATGTGAAGTACAAGAAGCACAAAATATTGTCATTGGAAATTCATGGGGAACATATGTCAGCCTGGAAACTGCTGCTCAGTAATCCTGTGCAACCATAAACAGACCATCCTGCTGCTTTTTGAAGCAACTGCATGGGTTTGGAAAGATCCTTCAAGCCTTTCACACTTGGTTCACTTCTCCAGTGATGACTTCTTCATCAACAACCTGGCCTAGAGGTGACAGCAATGAGCCAAGTAACTAAAGAACAAAAACTGAGAAAAAAAGCATTAATTTAAACAGCAGGTGGAAGCTCCACATTTACCTCTGGCAGGGACAACCAGTGTGCCCAGCAGCAGGACATGCCTTTAGTAAGACAGAACTTGTGCTTCAGAAGTGTACCATCAGGTCTATTAGGGAAAGCATCAATAATTAAAGTTAATGCCTGGAAACTGGCATCAGCTACGGGCATGATGACTCAAGCTCTTGGAGATCCATTCATTACATTCAACTACAAAAGCTAGAAGTTATAAAAAATGCATGAATAAATTCTTTAAGTATTAACACGCTACTTCTTTAAATGTTTGTTCTGACCCAGGTGGCGCTGCTCTGACTTATTCTGCAGCTTCTTTTCACTTAAATGACCTGAGATTATTGTAGCTGTCTCTCAAGATTAAACAAATTACTCCTTTAAAAATGTATTATTGAAGATTCCTACTTAGTAAGAAATAGAAAATGCTCTCTGGCATCATCTCTTCAAACTCATTATAAAATGTTAGATTCTATAGCAAATTTTATAGTCTTAAATTTAAGTCTTTTGGGCTAGACATGTCATTTGCTAAATTCGCTTCTGGGCTTGGCAAAATAAAGTAAAAATAAGCTAAGAATTACAGAAGAGATCCCTGTTTTGTGTCTATAAACCTCACTGAAGTAAATCAGGGAGACCCAGTTCCACAGCATATCTTTTGTTCAGAGATGGTAGAACTCAAGTGTCTTCCATATTAAATCAACAGCAATAGCAGATAACAAAAACTTTATGGGTGTTTCAGCATTTCTCATGTAGTAGAGGGAAAACTTATGTTCTAAGAATTTTGGGTTTAAGTTTCTAGATTGCATTCATTTCCTGTTTTGCTTAAATTTGCATTTAGGGCAATATTTCGTGATTCCTCATAGGTGGGTTAATTTTAGTGATTTTTTTCCTCCCTGGTAGTGTTTGCCTGAAGTTTATAAATATGCAGACTCACAGATTGTCTGGAGTAATTCTCCACTTCCTTCTGCACTTGAACTTTTCAGAGCAAGAGGAGTCAGTAGCGTTTTGCAGATAAAAGAAGAGTCGGATGTTTTTCAAAAGAGAGAGTTTGAACCCTTCTGGTTCTGGTTCTTCAGCCAAATGCCCAGAAATTGCAAGCTACTCATCATTCTTTCTCGAAAAGGCAATTACAAAACAAAAACAAGCACACAAACAAACAAAACACAAAACCTTAACATCTGAGTAAAAAGTAACTGAACTAATTACAGCTGTAATCTTTTTTGACGACAAAAAGAAATCTGGACATTATAGAAAATAGATGTATTGATTAAGAAGGTATATAGTGAAAATTTCACTTTTTAAAATAATTACTATATTGAAACACTACTACAATGTTTCAAAAAGGTACAGTTCTTGGCTTACATACTGCTGCTTTTGTTCTAGATTTTATGGACCACCCATCTCTTAGATATCTCAAGTGTAGATTTGACCATTGTTGACCACTGGGCATTATCCTACCAGCTAAATGTTACAGCATCTTCTTGATATCCTATCATACATCCATGAAAAAATCACTGCTGATACAATGCAGTACATTTTTTTTTCAAGTATGCATACAATGGGTTGGATTTGAAAACCCCATTTACATCCTTCTCTGCAAAAATTATATGGTTGAATCCTGTGACAGTCTGAGAAAGCTTGCCAGTTGTGTAAAGCTCTGAATTCTCAGCTCCCACTGAAATAAATGATGGTTGAAAGACACAGTGCACATCCCTGCCTCACAGAATTATGCCCAGAAAGGGGAATTACTTCTCCACAAAACAGACAGCTGAGAATATAACCAAAAGGTTTCCTATAATGACTTAACAATCCACTTCTGGTAATAGCAGCAAGAATCTCCTGTCAGAGTTTATTGTGACAAAGGCAAATGTAGTAATGTGCTTTCTAACTCGAAGCCCCTTGGTGGAAGCACATTATCTAAACATCGTCAGCAACTGGGGAACTGTGTAAAGAGGGTTGTGGCCAGAGAAGTGGCTCTGTAGGAATGACATCTTCACATCACACAATACTGATCTTACATACGTAAGCTGCTACACCACATTTGTTTATCTTATTGGTAAAATTGCAAAGGCACCACGTTTTGACTACTATTAGTACTATGGAATGAATCCAGTTACATAAGAATATAAAGGATGATTTTCTGAGTAAAATTGTTCATATTTTAAAATAAATTCCAAATACATATTTTTTCAATTGGCAACAAAAATAATATTTTATATGCAGATTTCCATACAAACTTTCAAGATTGACAGTAAAATATAATTATTTTTTTTTCAGAGACTAATATAAATGCTGATGTTTATTATTAACACCAAAACTGAACAGCTTAGTTATGTCATTTGTTGTCTAGTTACTAACCTAGTCAGGAGGTAATACTTACTGTATGTAAAGGTGGCCATGTGGCCCAGAAATGTCTTGACAGCTGAGATTAAAACATGAGAGCTAAAAATTCCACGTTTGTAATACTTCTTTAAAACAGAACTACTTTTTAACTCAGCATGATAATTTTACTTTATTGAGTCTCATATCTATGAATTTATTTCATTGAATTCACTTCAGCAATTTACACAGCTGAATAATAAACTCCTAGAACATTTGCTGCAGTTACTAACTGTTCATTAAATTTAATTACACTGTATACCTTATTTATTTAAAAGCAATTAGAATTATAAGCCAACTAAAATTATAGAAGATTGTCATTTAGTGTTAAAACCAGAGACTGTCTGACCTTTATGTGACTAACTGTATGAAAACTCTGAACCTAACCTAGGTACATCATTTATTTAGAGAACATTAGGATTTGAAATAGGATTAGGATATATTCTATTCTGACTCTGAAGGCATTTTATAAATGGATTGAAATCCCTTTAACAGACTCTCCTACACCCTTGATGACTGCTTTGACCAGGAGTAAAAGAGCTGCCTTTGAGGCTAGGGAGGCTCTGACAGGATTTAAGGACCAGTACTTTGGTACCGCGAATTGTGGAAGATGCAGCACTTCCGGGTATCAGCTCAGAGGGCAGAAAATCACCATGCTATCACAATGTGGTCAGTATCACAACTCCGAGTTTTGTCTTATCTGTTATGAAAAAATATTTTTTAAAAAATCATTCTAAAATCCTTCCTAGGAACAAGATCTTGTTCTTCACTATCTTTATAATGAGGTTTTGAGTCCAAGTGAAAATCATCTTGCTCCACATTTTTTGTCCATTGCTGATATGACATAAAGAATAATTTCATCACGCTCCTCTACACAGAAAGCTTCTGTATACTGACAGTTTTATTTACCCTATGGAGGAGTAAAATGAGAGAGTGAAGCAAATTTTCTCCTCTACAATTTGATTTTCTAAATCCCTGATGACAGTTTTGCAGATCCTAGAGATTTCTCCTTTCTGTGGATCCAAAATAGATGCTGTGCTCCACTCACCTGTAATCTCCAGGAATGTCTTCAGAATTTGGATACCACAGTTGCCAAAAGGATGCTCTTGCAATGCTTAAGGTAGAAAGTGAGCCAGCAGTGCTATTACAGAGCATCCAAAGGAGGGCAACAAAGATGGTGAAGGGCCTTGAGGGGAAGCTGTATCAGGAGTGGCTGAGTGCACTTGGTCTGTTCAGCCTGGAGAAGAGGAGACTGAGGGGAGACCTCACTGCAGTTACTTCTTCGTAAGGGGAAGAGGAGGGACAGGCACTGATCTCTTCTCTGTGGTAACAAGGGACAGGACCAGAGGGAATGGCCTGAAGTTGTGTCAGGGGAGGTTTAGATTGGATATTAGAAAAAGATTTTTCACCCAGAGGGTGGTTGGGCACTGGAACAGGCTCCCCAGAGAAGTGGTCACAGCACCAAGCCTGACAGAATAAGCATTTGGACAACACTCTCAGGTACATGGTGTGCCTCTTGGGGTGCTCCTGTGCAAGGCCAGGAGTTGGACTCGATGATCCTCATAGGTCCCTTCCAACTCAGAATATTTTATGATTCTCTATCCATTCCTCTCTTCAATATTTACATATGAAATAATATGAGTTCTTTAACACTGTATTTTGCAGCACAGGAGATTACTATATCATATTTACCACTTTCATAGTTTTTTTGAAGAACAGGAAACTAGTTTTCAATGTTTTGGCTGAATTGGTTTTTTTAAAAAAGTCCACAAAACCATGACCATCATGAACCAAACACTTTGCTAAACCATACACAACGTTGTCTTTGACATTTGCAGATTGAGTTGCATTACTGTAGAGTAGTTTGACCATTATTCAAAGCTTGATTTATCTCTGAGAATATTGACTTTTACTCCCTTAGCATTGACAAAAGAGTCCAATTAAAAATACTTAACTTTTTATATCCATCTAGAACCATTATTTGATTCCATTAAATAATTCTGTGAAATCTCTCCTTGCTTTCCTGTGTATGTCATTAAACACACCAGTAACCAAAAGCACTTCTAGGCTATCACTGAAGACCACAAAGTATCCTACAGATACTCTGCAATGTTCTAATAGGGTCAGTAAGTTCCCCCATTTCCCTGTTCTCAACAGAGGCGAATCAAGTTTCTTACTTCAAAGTTCCCTACAGAGAACATAATCAATTAACTCCAGTACCTGGCACATCATGATATAAAAACTACTGCTTTCATTAGAACAGGAATACACTGGGTAGATAGCATTAGAAAACTACTTAAAGAGACTTCTAGCCTCAGGGACTCATCCTTTGAATAATGACCAGGTAAATTACAAATGCCTTCAGTAAATAGTTTAGAAATATAAAAAACAATCTTAGAGTGGGAAATAAAACCTTTTTGTTAATCTGAAAGAAAAATAAGTCTTAAGCTTTATACATAAAAGGACTTCTATGTCAAATTGTAGTATGCAGTCTACCTCAGCTTGCCATTTCGTGCTGTACAGATGTTCTTTCCAAAGATCTAGAACAAATGTTGCTGACCGTGGGGCACTAATGTCATCTACATGAGTTTTCCCATTCATCAATATAATATATAAACTATGCACACCAAAATTATCAGATATCACTCATCAATATACATTCATGTGTGTAGAAATGCAGATTTCACTATTTTGACACTAGAAATATTATTCTAATAAGTCTTAATAAAAAGGATAGCAAATAATTGTCAAAGCACTGACCTTCTTTGCCTTTGAAAATAAAATCTTGAAGATTTTAAAGGATTTTTAAGTTTTTAATTGAAAATACCTACACAGTCTCCCTTTTTAGTTTTCAGAAGCAAAAGTCTGAGATTTGAAGTTTCCTGAATTTTCCAAACAATAGTAAATGCATTCACCTGGTGCATGTCCTTGCCTTATAATAATGGTTTCAACTTCACACCCAAAAGACACATATACAAAAGCAAAAAACTAAACATGAAGCAACATGTTTTACATCATCAGTAAATAATTATAAAATGTTGGCAGCAAAATGCAGACACGAGAACATTTCTTCGAAAATCAAGCATAAAATTCTCTCATTGGCACTTTATTAAGTGCTATATGGCTAGCAAAACAATTTTTATGTCATACCACGGTCAGAAAAGCCCATAAAGTCACTGACATATTCACCTCTCCTGTACAGTTAATTTCAAATAAACCAACACCAAAACACTTGATTAGTAACTTGTATTCACATTTACTCCAACTGTTCTCCAACATATCAATCATGTTTATATATTTAGACACATAAATATCAATTTTCACACAAAATATTTGCATGTAACATTCTAAAAGCCTGATTTTTATTTCTCTTTTACTTTCCAAGACCTAGAAATGGAAATAGCAAAGTAAATACAAAAAATCACTTATGCTGCTTTGAGATATGTCAGACATGAAGGCCATCCTTGCAGAAATGTTTACCAAGGAGCCAAGTTGGCAGTGTAGTAGGTCCTAAAAACCATGGAAGCACTGCAATTTTCCAGAGGAGGAGAGAGCCTTCATTCCCTTTGATCTCATCAGTAGACAGGTATACACGCACCTCTTAAAAATTTATACCTATATATATGTTTCTATAACAAATCCTGGAATGGCAGATACAGGCTGGGTCACTAACATTAATTACATGATTATATGTGCTTATAATAAAAGAAATACTAGCAACAGTCATTTGTTAATAGCTGCTGTGCTCAGGAACCCAGTTGGAATCCATCTGCCTGCAGAACAGAGTGGAAACACAAAATTATTTGTTTGCAGCAAGAACAGGTGTGTGCTGTGCATCTCTTTCCCCACAATGCCTTGGATCATGAATGCTGTTCAAAATGTTAAATGTCACTAGGTCCAAATGTAGGATGATTCTACTAGTCCCATACTGCTAGCCCAAATTCATACAATCTTCATCTATCCTCACCACAGCTTAGGAACAAACATGTTCTATTATGCCCCAAAGCAAGAGAAAGAAGCATAGAAGAGATCTGGAGAGTTGTTAGAATGCTAACAACTTATGAACAAACCACTTTTGCACTACAACACTTGCTTTTTCCTGTACTTGTGGGCTTTTGACCACATCATAAGCCTCAAACCAGGCAAACCCCTGGAACATAGAGAAAATGTTGGAGCGAAGTGGGAGATAGTAGAATAGGATAGTGGGCTGGGAAATTGCTTGAAAAGGTAGAAGAATTTAAAATTTAAGTACTAATCTCTAAAATTTAAAAGTGTATCTTTCTATACAGCATGTTGGTTTTGCTATGTAACATACCATTGGTTTTGCTGCAGTGGACATTTACTTCTTAATTACTTTGGGCACACTTTGATGGGACTGTGGCTTAATTTGAAAAATGTTAGAAAGATAGTTGTCAACATTTTACTTTGCAAGGTGCTTATGTTTAGAGGAAATTTGGAAATTTGTTGGACTAGAAACCAAAGAAGGAGACAAGACTCCTTAAATTCAAAACAAAATGTAATTAAGGTATTATAAATGGAAAGGATAATAGTTCTTACCTAATATATATATA
>VXAU01005646.1:2229140-2252509 GCA_013399695.1 Formicarius rufipectus
TGACCACCATCAGTGGTCCTCTCTGGCCTCCAATTGAGAGACATGGACACACACAATCTATAACGCTGCTGCTTCCTTTGAGAACACACACAGAATCAGCCTGGAGGAGAAAAGACACCGCAGAAAGAACCGTGCCTTCACAGTGCCACCTACGGAAACTTTCTGCTGCGCCTTTTGCAACCGGAGTTGCCTATCTCCCATTGGCCTTATCAGCCATGAGCGCGCTTCCAGCAAGCGTGGGTAGAGCCCTCCCAAATCTTCGTTCACGAAGTCTAACCATGATGATGATGACACTCAGGTAAGAGATACTCTCCAAAAGCAGAACAGGAAAAAACTTGAGGCAAATGTAGCAAAACTGGTCACAGATATAAGGAAAATGTAAACAGGTTAGGGGCTTTCAGTTTGCAAATTAAATGACTAAGGGGCAAAGATATGATAAAAGTCTATAAAATCACAAACAGAAAGCAACCCTTCAGTACTTTGTACAACAAAAGCATGAGGAAATGCTCAAAGATAGTTTCAGATAGCAGGTTTTAAATTAAGAAAAGGATACTACTTTATCTGATGTATTAACACAATTATGAGACTCATTGACAAAGGATAAGGAGGGCAAAAGTATAAATAATTTAAAAATTTAATTGGATAATTTATTGAAGATAGGTCTACTGATGGCTACTAACTACAGTGAACTGAACACAACCTCAGGGTTAGAATGTCCCCAAGGCATTGATTGCCAGGATCCAGCTGAGTATAGGAAAGACCACTCTGCCTGGCCCCAGTTTGGATTCTTTCCATGTTGATATTCTGCATCAGAGTCCAGGCAAGATAATGAGAAGGAGGGAAAATCTTCCTTTTGGCCTAATATGACTGTTTCATCTTATTGGTATCAGAACTACTTTTCCTGTGTACTCTTACTATGGAGAATATGTAGACAACTAAAATATTAACCAATAATACAAACTAATCCCTGGTTTTGAGTAACAGAGCTCTTCTAACATGAGACAGCCTAAACTGAACATTGCTCATGGCACTACTGGGCTTCTGTCAACATATCTAGAAAAAAGAAAAAGGTTTACAAAAAGTTATTACCTCAGTGAAAGAAAAATACTTCAAAACATATTTATTTATATGCTTTGTTTAAAGTGAGAACAGTTAATCCAATGAGATTATTCATTTGCTTCAAGGGTAAGCAGCTGTAAAGAAGAGGAGCAAAGTAAAGCAATGAAAACACAATATACACCAAGGAAAAAGCATCACACGTCTTGCTATGTGCACATTATTTAAAATGTACATTTATAATTTAAACCATCATAATAATCTGCAGCATTCTAGCCTAGAAAACATGGCAATTGTACAAAAGGCACGTATGCAAGTGCATGCAATCATTATTGCCACAAACGAATTTTTCCATCTCTTGGCTAATGTTATTGACAGACATTTGAAAACCCACAGAAGAGAGAGCATGTCCAGATCAGCACATACTTCAGCTGGAGGCCGTGCTCTATCACAGCACCTGCTCCTGAAGTAACTGAAGTTGGGGTGATGTGGATTCTCTGGTGTCCAATAAGACATTAATTATGATCAGAACTTTTTCTGTGGTTATGGCATTCACAGCAGCCCTCACCAGCCTGCTCTGATGTCTAAGCAGGGAATAGGTCCCGCACAGCTGTAGTGCAACTCTGCTACAAAATCAACCACCCATTAAGCAGAAGTTCTTTGGAAACTAGGTTTAATTTGTTCCAAAATAAATTAATTATTTAATTAGTTCAATAAAAAGGTTAGATTCTGAAGTGTTTTTATATTTGGCAGACACAATGAAAACTCACTATCCTGTTGCAATATGCTTAAATTATTGGGGTGGAGGGAGGGATACGTTTTATACTTTCATTCAGTATTGTTTTCAGGTTATTGGGAAGATTTGCCAGAAAAATGAAAACAAAATTGACAATCTCTAGCTTGGATTACCTAAACAGTGAAATTGAATGTACCTTCTCATCACAACACAACTGTGGTATTTTTTTACTTTATGACCAACATAAGCAATATTTTTTTCCCATGAAAACTACTTCTGTTCTACTTCTGTAGTCTGTTCCAGGCTACAAAAGCCATAAAGTATACTGTGCTGGAATGAAAGATACTGCTTACTCTTTTTACTCAGTTATCCTCATGTGAAAGCATTTTTAGAGATAAAAAATTCAAACAATTTGGAGTCCCTAGAGGTGAATTACCAGAAAAATTTTATTTATATGTTTAATGCATTGTGGAAATAAGTTTTGCTAGGCTTCTGTATCACTCACTAACGTGGTCAGAGTGTGCGAACTTCACATTATTGTCTCATGATTCAATCATGGCTTTTTATTCAATAACATATTTACCTTTTTATTCAATAAAATATTTGCCATTTATTTACAACTTTCATATAATGTTTTGCTGTCTGACCTTGCACAACAGATTTTCAACTTCAGAAAGCCATAGTAATTCCCCTAAACTCCATTTACATAACAATTATTGAACAAGCCCATGTGTAAGGACTTAAAAGGCAAAGTTGTCTGTCTGAAACACTTTCAGGGCCACAAAAGGAACTTGCCAGAAGATAAGCCACCACAGCAAGAACTTAAGCACAGAATGGAGTAAATTGCAGTAGGAAGGTGGATACTCAGAACTTGGACTGTACAAAAGTGGACTCCAGGACGCCCACCACCAAGAAGCCCAGGGTGAAGAAGGACCAACAGGATGTCACTGGGTCCACAGGGTGATGTCTATAGTCTGCTTAATCTCTCTCTCTCTCTCTTTCCTTTTATATTTCTTTCTCTTTACCTCAAATGTATTATTAAATAAAATCCATATTATTGACTTTGACATATAGTCTTGTTTGCACCTTAATTTGGGCAGAGGCATCACTCATTAATCACATCTTAACATCATCTAAATCAGTGTTTATTAAAGATTTTCCCACCAGTCCAGTTATGTGGCTTTCAGCATATATTGCTTGTGATAGAAGTAAAGATGACATTGCCCCATTGCAGTACCACATCTGTATTTTCCACTGCCAAGATAATCACAATAAGCCTATGCTTATTCCAGGATTTAGTGTACAAATGAGTGAGTGGAAAAGCACAGAACCTTTTCAAGCTTTCATTCTCCAGTAGGTGAATGGGGAGCACTTGAGTTCACCAAACACGGACAGTCTGCAACACAAAAAGGATTTTGCAGGTGTTATTCTGCATGATTGGCTTTAGGCAACAAACATAAGGGACACTTGTTGTTGGCTAGACTTTGTGAACGAAGATTTTGGGATAAGCCTGCGCAATGGATTTTTTAGGTGAGGCATGGTGTGTGCGGAACTGGCCCCACCCCCTTTACTCCTGAGGTTCATTTTGCCACGGCCGAGCACACTTGGATGGTGACAGTGAGTTCCTTGGGATTCAAACCGGCGTCCTCAGAGGAGAAGCTGGCTCCACAGGCGGTGACTTACACCACTCGGCCAACGCCTGCCGCGTGAGGGACACTAGCAACAATATTAAGGATCTGAATTTGGATGAGTTAAAATACAGCATCAAATGAGACTGTGCACAGTAGAGGAAGAAGCTAGAAAATTTACACAGTTACTCAAGCTAATAAGGCAAACAATCCTGCATCCACCTATAATAAATTTAATATACTTAAAATAGAGACTAAAGATTATTTAATGACTAAACAGGAATTTCAAGCTTCTTACACAAAAGATGGCCTTTTCTGTGAGTATTTTGTAATTTTATTTAATACAAATTCACTTGTTCAATGAAAGCAAAATAATTAGAGCATAATTAACAACTTCTGTGTCAATCCTGGATGAAACTAGCTGGTTGTGTTTTTTAAAGACATCCCTTAGGGAGAAAGAAAAAAATAAGAAAAAGGATACAAAGGTCTTTGTCAAAGAATTCAGAACTGTGTCTCTAGTTCTTTGGTGTGGTTTCTGAAGGGCTACTCTCTGAAATTCTGTCTCATCAATTGCAACACCTCTTGAAAATGCAGTAGAAAACAAGTTTGGAGAAAATATTAATAAAATAAATTAATAAAATTACTACTAATAATTGTATAGGTCGCTCTGCTTCACACAGTAAATGCTGTAAGAGGAACAGATCTTTCAGTAGATAAGATTTGTGATTTTCTGATTACACAGTCCCAGGCCATCAGTGTGCTGTTGGCTGATTTGGTTCACTGCCATCAGCAGTGTCCACTCATGGGCAGAGTGCAGGGTCTTGGTCTACACTTCCTATGATCTTTGTCTTTGCCCAGCTCTTTACCAAAATGCTAATGGGAAGGAAAACAATTAATGTATTATATGTCTGCCTATAATAGGAGAGAAAGGGAAACTAAGAAACATAATTACAGGACAATGCTAACCATACGTGCAACATTAGCTGACTAAAAAGCATTACTCAGACACTCAAACCCTTTCATTTTAAGAGAAGGCAATGGGGAACCGATGATGCAAGTGTAATCCAGGTTATGAACTGAGGCCAGATGCACACTTTTTCCATCATCATGCAATATTCTCTAATTCTAACTCAAGTTTCAGACAAGAAAAAAAGATGAAGCACCCTGTAGTTTTATTTTATTGATCTTACACTAATACGTAATTTTTCATTTTTTTTTTTCAGTTATGATGTGAAATGTAAGAATTGAATGAAGACTAAGAAAAGAACTATAATGAATCCAAATTTTCAACACCAAATGTTAAGGAATTTTCAAGTTAAAAAACCCAGAAGTTTTCCCTGGGTATCTACTCTGTTTTTCAAAGGACTTGCATAAATCTCGGTTGGTTTATGCACCCAGAGTTCTAAGGACATCCGCTGGATAAGACAAACAGAAGGTCAGAATTCTTTAAGTGCTGCAGTTTGGTATGCAAGAGATGAGAAGTTCTGGACTGATTAGCAGCAGACCAGATCAATGAGCTAGATTGAGTTGATCCTGCTCTGGGAAAGGTAAATGACCTACTAGTCTTGGGAGTAGTTTCATCTTCAAGTAGTTTCTTCCACGTGTAGGACTCCAACTAAATTGGACAATGTAGAGTGGTCATTTGCCTTCATTTCAAGAAAGAGAAAGCTAGAAACTTGATTAATGTCCAATCACACAGTCTGCAAATGTGGGTCATTACATTTGAGTTAATTATCTACTGAACCCTTTATAACTGACCAAAGTTACTCTTTGACAATGGCAGCCACCTTTTAAGCATTTAGAGATGTGCCCAACATTCCCTTACCAGCTTTTTCCCAAGACAAATTATAATTACTCTCAACATTTTTGTATTTTATTTCTTCTCTTAATGTATTTGATGTTAACCTTTTTGAGTAACTGACCAGATAAGAACTGATAAAGGTCTATATAGAATAAAATGTATTTTAAGCCACACAACTGTCAACTATGCGCTCATCGCCTAAATAAAATATCCATACAAACTGTGCAGTTGTATAGATTCCCGACTCTATGAATTTTTTAAAAATGGATTAGATATCCATCAGAAGTTTATAGTGTTTTAAGAGTGCTTTGCATCACGTTGATGTATTGATTTAAAATATAAATCCACATTAATCTGAAGTAATTGACTATCTACATTAATAATAATGTTCAATTTTCATGAGGGAAGAGAATGGTTCTTGTGCCAAGACAAATGAAATTTATTACTTGAGACTACAGCTGTAGAGATGAAAATCATTATTAAAAAGTATGAAGAGGCTTTTGACAGAATATCTCTTCAAGTTGCTCTGGGTAACTGTGGAAGAAAGAAAAAAAACATGTATTAAAAAATTTACAAGAAAATGAGAACATAAAAGGGCATTTTGATTGGCATCACAACCTAATTTACTTCAAAAGAAATTAACAAGTTATTTCTTGACATCTTGGTCAAAGTAACCCTCTACTGCATGTTCCCGGTAGTTTTAGAAAACATGCTACCAAGAGTTACTTTTTAAACACAGCTGTCAAAATCTTGAGCACCAAGCTTTCAAAAGCTTTCAGCTGTCAAAAGACTAACAGTCATTTGCATGCCTAGAAACTCACAGGACTTATTTTAACTCTTATTTTCTTTGCTTTATTCCTATCTTCAGGGTTTTGCTTCCACATAGAAAACTGTATTATATTGAATGGACTATATTCGAATAACAAAGTGCTGAATCCATCATGCCAGGATTTTATGCTGTTAATTAAATGTGGCTCAAATTCATCAGAGTGTTATTTGGTGCTTTACTGATCAGGAACTTTAACTCTTATCATGTAAAAGTGAATTTGCTTGAGGTTCTAATTTTTAGCTCACACATGTGTAAAATTCAACATGTGTAAATTCTCCATAGAATTAGATACCTTACACTTTTGTGTTATATTTCAAATTATGCTTCCCACCTCTATCCATAAAACAGCATCTGGCTACTATTCTATGGAGGACCTTTGTGTATTTCTTGTTGAAAGTTTTGAATTGGATGTTGGCATGTCTGGCATCATTTATCCCAGTAAAGGTCATGATTACATTTTGAAGATGCTAACCCAGTATAAAGTCAATATAAACTTGAGATTCAGCTAAACAAAATCTCAAATAAACTCTTTTACCTTCCTTCTTCCAGGAAAAGAAACAGCACCGCTTTTTTAAATCATGTAACTACATCATAACATACACCATACCACAAGAGACACCGGTCATATTTACATTTTTGTGTTCTTTACCAGAATGGATCAGATCTTGACTCTGTTTGAACACTCATATATCCTGAGTTTTGTACAAGACTCTTCTAATGGATTCTCCAAAACACTCAGGAGAAAAGTAGTTCTACAAAACACATGTTAACCAACTGATGTCTTCTCCAGCATGTATTTCTATGCTTCTATTTTAAAACTGCAGGACTCGACGTACCTCACTGGACAGCATGAAACACTGCTATCTCTGCTGCTTCAGTTTTCAGGATAACTGAACCAGGTTTATGCCTCACTGCACAGGGATCTAATTTTATTGGCAAAGCTACCAAAACACGTGAATAACCAACCATAACTAGGAGACAGATCATCTATAGTACATGCCAGTGGGGAAAGAGACCTGAGAAGAGTAAATGGTTGGTAACAAGGGGGATAAGAGCAGGTGATGATCATTCAGAATTAGTTTAGTTTTGGAAACTGCTCTGTACAGCCAGCTCACACAGAATGTTATTCACAATTTCTATTTAATACTCTAAACTCTCATTTATGATGAGAGTCTCTCATCTGGAGACTTAAAGCAGTGAAAAATACTTACAGATAATAAACAAAGAGTTAACGAAGGAAACCATGCCTGGCTAAAACCTCAAAGAGGAAAATAAAGCCTAATTTAAATAAAATTATATTTATATTTTTCAACCAACAGAGATCCTTTACAGTTCTGAGAAATTATTCTTTATGTTGCATTTTCCTTCTCATTATTTCATTACACTGTCAAACAAGGAGCAATGGGAAAGAAGCTTCCAGAAAACACTGCTTTTTCAGAGGAAAGACAGGAGCAGGGAGGGAAAGAACACAAGTAATTAATATCTAGCAGGACGGTCTTATACACACCCCTGGTGACTACTTCATGTTGTAGACCTTTAGTCTCCCATCACAGACCATTATGAGCCTGGCTTAGGGATTGTGTGGCTTTCACAATCATTTTTAACTCCTCTATCTGGACAGTTACGAGTAAATCCCAGTTAAATTTAGATGTAAATTTGTAACCATGAGTTTAGTTAGTTCTGATTTATGTCTGTATGATCCACATTCATGGGTGGTATTAGTTGAGGCTGGTGGGGATATTGGGTGACAGAACGAGAAGTTGATCTTGGTCCAGTATCCTTGCTGGCTGGGTAAGTTACTACCCAACCATTGCCTTTCAGATTCTTGGAATTTCAATTTATACTACTGCAGCTAAAGTGGATCTGAAAGCTACTCTGTTGTAAAAGAGGATGGGTGAATAATGAATCAAAAGAATCAAGAGTAATAATGAATTTCAAAATTTTCAGTTTCCTATCAAAACGTTCTACATTAAAATCACCATTGCATCTTTCAACCTATTTACTCAGAAGGCTTGTTTAATGTAGCCTTTAAGAATGCAATAAAGGATATTGCAAAGTAACTTAATCTCTATAATAATTTCTGAAATATAATTTGAACACTTACCCAGCATGTACAACAGGTGCTCAAGTCACTATGCATGCAACAGTCTTTGCATAAAGTGAAATCTAAGTAGAAGGTAGAAGGTAGAGGCACAGCTGAACATTCATTAGTGCAGCTCAGACAGCAGTTACTCAGCTAAAGCCTCACATAAACAGCTTTCAATGTAAAGCTCTGTTAACATATACATTTCTACTAGTGACCAGTGGCACAATATTAGTATGCAGGAATATTGAAAAAGAGAAAAGCATAAGAGTATTAATGCATCAAACCATAAAACACTCCTGTGAAAACAGACGCAGAATGACTTACAGTTTGATCAAACTGTGAAAAATTAAAATCTAAAATCTGAGTCAAGAGAGACCAAGTCTACCCACCACTTTGGTCTCAGCTCCACCACTTCCAAGATACCAGTGATGCCTCATTGCCATCTAGGCAGTTTCTCTGGTACCACATGGCTATAACTGATTTAACAAGGGAAAAGCTGATTGAAAATTCTTCCAGAGCTGAAAGTGTTTTTATGAGGGTATTTTTGTCCATACTTTTCTTGTTTCAGAAGTGCAAAAAAAAATATTCAAGCATCTGAGATGCAACATAAGCTACAGACTGGCTGAGTCACAATCAGCTTCCTAATGAGGACTCTGGCACTGAGTATGAACACTGAAACTTCCAGCCATGGCACTATTAACTCTGGTGGTGACAAACTGAAGCCCAAGCACGAGCCTTGACAGTTCTAACATTGGCTGGCACAAAAAGAGGGACTATGAACTACAAACCAATTTGTGCAGCAGTCCCATACTCAAGGCATTGCAAGCTGTAAGACCTCAGGCTCATACTATGGACTCATTGAAGGGATTTATGTTAAAAACATATAAGGTTCCAAAAGTCCACCTGACAGGGCCTTCAGTTCTTCTTATACCTTGAAGGAGCACATGGGGGAAGATGCTACATGTGCTTCTCAGGAGGTCAAATAACACAGTTTTACTGGCAAACTTTAGAAAATAAGGGAACTAGGCAAAAGTTTAAATGGCAAGATTCAACCAAAATAAAGCATTCCACAAAACATTGATTTAGCACACGTTAACCCATATAACTTAGGAAAGTCTTACTCATCCAACTTTAAATTACCCAAATATCAAGAAAGCAGATTTGGAGAAGAAGAGGCAAAGAAAGAGAGAGAGAATTATAGCTATCACCTTGAGTCCAGTGCAACTCCAGTTTCCATGTGTCCAGTCAATAGGATTGCAACAATGTGTTGACCTCATGGTGTTGATTTTGCTTGCTCGGACTCTCTGTGGCCATGCCTCCCAGGCAGGACTTCTGGCCCACTGGCCACTGTAGGGCTGGGCTGGGGCTCTGGGGCAGTGGTCTGGTGTGTTAGCCATTCTGGGGCTGGGCTAGGGGCTCCAGGGGGTATGTGTGGGGCAGTGCTCCCAGTAAGCCAGTGACTGACAGCTGTTTTGAGGCTGCCCAGGGAGGCTCCAAAGGGCTGGGGTATGGAGCAGGGCATCACATTGTGAAATTTGACTTGTTCCTTCCCCCCACACTCACACTTGAGTTGGTCCAAGCCATTAATTAATATAATAATCCAGTGCCTCACAACAGGTCATCAAAGTTGTGGGTAGGCATCCGGATATCTCTGTGTCTCAACTATCTAGCGGAAGGTCTCCGTAATAAGGCATTCTCCTCATATGCAGTTATCTTGATTTGGAAGTCACCATTGTGCTCTTTTCCTAAAACAAGCCTTTGAAGGTAAGATATTAAATCTGTTCTTAAGCCTTGTACTTATGAAATATATCAAAAACCTGAAGCTTAGAGTAATTTTCACAAATCAGAGATGAAAATTAATCTATATAGCTAAGAATCACAGCTGTGTTTCCAGACACAAGACCAAAAGGGAGCAGAATAAACCAACAGTTTCTACATTTTTTTCACTCTCTTTCCCACTTGTCAACCCAATGTTTAGTATCTATAGCATCAATATCATTTTAACTTATTTCCATTTTGCTTCACATCATCAGAGCACCTTGTAGACCTACATCACTAAATAATTGTACTATTGTAAATTTCTTAAAGCCTCAGATTTTAAACCTTACCTTCACTTTAGCAGGCAGTCTTATTCTAAAGTTAGATTCCTTTCTAAGTTACATTGAGACCATAAGAATGAGAAACTCAGTAAGGTATTCAGACATACTAAGCATGAAGATAAGAATTAGAAGAGAACATCCAGTTTCTAGAAGCAGCCAGAGATGAGATGAAAGGGACAGGCTACTGTGGATACTGAAGTTAGAAGAGCACCTATCCACCTTTATCCACACACACCAAAATTTCTGCAAGTATACTGACGTGAAAGTCCCCTCATATATGTAAACATTCTGGAGATGCTAGTTTCCCCAGGCTGCACCTGCCCTCTGGTGACTCTTGGAGGTGAGTTCACTTTCTGCTTATAAGGAATATAAGGCATAAGGTAATTTCCCCCTTAACGCTACTAATAGTAATAAAGCTATTAGTGTACGAACAGTAGTGACAGCCACAAGAGCCTCTAATTCCCTTAATAATTTTACCAACTCTTCCATCTACTGATAAAAAGAATTGCGCTAACTGACCAATCTCTTTCGGTGAACTGCCTTTACTGTGATTGCTTAGCGCTTTTCCTCGCTCGCTCTCTCCTCCTCCCCGCTTTGGCCGGGGGACAGACCGGGAGCGGTGCGGGTCCCCGGTGCGGGAGCGCCCCTCTGGCACCGGGCGGGAGGGCGGGCGCGGGGCGGGCTGATCCGCGGCCCGGCCTCCTCCGCCGCCGCCGGCCGGAGCTTTAAGGGCGGCCACCCCGGCAGCGCAGGGAGCTGTCCTGGAGGGAGCGGAGCCGCGGGTGCGTGCCGGCCATGC
Organism: Formicarius rufipectus; assembly: GCA_013399695.1. Classification (NCBI taxonomy): domain Eukaryota; kingdom Metazoa; phylum Chordata; class Aves; order Passeriformes; family Formicariidae; genus Formicarius; species Formicarius rufipectus. Next base: position 2,240,175 of record VXAU01005646.1, read on the forward strand.
CTCCCCCGCGCCCCGCAGCCCGGNGGGCACAGCGCCTGGCGCTGAGCGGCTCCGCGGGGACCATGTCCTCGCTGGTGAAGGAGGACCTGGCCAAGAGGCTCTTCGGCCCCCGGCGGCAGCGGCTGCACGAGTTCATCGAGGTGGAGGGCGCGGGTGCCCAGCGTTACTACCTGTGCGCCGCAGGTGCGGGCGGGTCTGTGAGGGCAGGCGGGCGCGGGTGGGTGCGTGGGGAGGGATGCGGGAGTGCGAGTCCCTGGGCGGGACAGAGCGGGCAGCGCCTGGCGCGGTGCGGCCACCACCCACTCCCGCCCCCCGACGGGGCACAGAGCCCGGCTCGCTGTCCCCGCGCCGCCGGCAAACCTCGGAGCGGCGCCGTTTCCCATCTCTGATTCACCCATGCTCGAAGTTTGACGCCTGCGGAGAAACGTGAGAATGGCATAACAACTGGTGGCAGTGCTCGGGACGCGCCAGTGCTGTGAGCGTCTGGTCTGCTCTGGTGAGGTTTTCCGTAGGACAGCGTGGCAGTGCATTAACGTTGCGGGAAACATTTGTAATTTTAAAAGCCTTGGCAGTATCCCTCCTCTTTGCCTAATGTTCTACATATTGTCCTAATTACATCAGGAAAACCGAACTAGACTTGCGGTTTAAATAAATACATTTTAGAGTTAGTAATTAGGACAAACTGTGAGTAAAACAAAATTGCTGTGAATGATAATTATCTGGCTACTTCCTAAATTTTTTTTCAAGGAAATCTTTTTCATAGAGGCTTTAGAACAAGGTTTAAGACAATCTTGTTTGTTTGTTTGGCTTTTTAATTATTATTTCAGAACACTGGAAAACAGTAAAAAAGAAATGCTGTCATCCATTAATGGTTAGGTTAAAGTGAATGATTCTTCCAGTCTCTTTCCTCTTCAGGTTCAAAATACATATCTGGTAGAAATAATCTGTATACTTGAGACATAGATTGGGTTAGCATCCAGTATTCTGTGATCATCATCTTTCTAAACATCTGACAGCCTAAAAATGAGTTGTCTTGCAGATTATTGGAAATACTGAGAAAGTTACGTTTCCTGTACTCTTACAGCATTGCTAGAACAGGCTTTATATTTTAGAACTGTAAAAATAGTTTTAAGAAATTAATTCCCGAATATCATAGAGCTTCTAAACTTATAGAAATACCAACCTCACTCATAGTTTATGAAACAGTCCGGTGGAAGTATGGTTAGCTGCATGTGGTAGATATAAACAGTTCATTGTTGTGAAACATCCAAAGAGGAGAAATAATATTATGCACCTTTAAAATCTCTTACTAAAAATTTCCCTTTAAGGTAGAGGGGAACAAACCATTAAAGAAAGCCTCTAATCAGATTAACTGATTGGTAATCTCTAAAGACATTAAGGAAAATTTATGTAGAGTATTAAGAGTGTGATCTCTCCAGTATTCAATATTAAACTCTCCTATTATATTCAGGCACAGTCAAGTGGAGATTAGAGTGGAAATCTGATTCTGAAAAATGGGTTGCATCTGGCTACCAGCAGCTACTGTATTCTATAGGAGCAAAACACGGTATCTAAAATCTTATCCCTGCAATGCAACCTCTGTGTATTCCTCTTGATTTCAAATTACTCTAATAAAAAAAGGAAAAAAAAATCAGTCAAGCTATAGGCAAAACTTCAGAGGTCTATGCCTTTTGAAATCTGTATTACAACAAAATCCTGGTATGGTTAACTGAACAGTCTTATTTTTGTGCCGTATGGCCAACATTATTTCCTTTCCATTTTACACCATCAAGTCCCAGTTCTTGTGTGAAGGTAATAGTATCCTTTACTGAAAGCTTCATAACCCCAGATGAACATAAGGCTGAAATGCAACCACATTCAGGGGCTTTCACAACCCAGTATTGGTATGCCCGAGAAAGAATGGTAGGAATAACATTGTATTGTCCAACAGAGACTCTGAAAAGGTGTTCAGTCCATGGAAGACTTTAAGAAATAATTTGTGCTCTATGAAGGCATTGCCATAGCTGTGTCCTCCTCAAGAGAAGCTTTTAGAGCTTAATAGAATGACATGGTAAATCTGAGTTTATGTTCTATGTTTTTTTTCTTTGACTCTCTTAACTAAATGCAAGAACAAGCCTTATGTAAAATGCCTGAAAAGTAGATTTATTTATTTAATTGAAAGTAGTCCACCCACGTTTCACCACTGGGGAGGACATGCTCCTGGTTTCATTGTTCCTAACACATCTATGCTCTTTCCTTATAGTCACAGAATTTCTGTTGTCTGAGGGGTACAGCAGGGGCAATGTTGGGGACTTGGGGTCCACTAGGACATCCCTTTGTATTCCTGACAGGACTTGCAGGCTTTTGGGCTTGGGCTTGTTTGCTTTTGTTTTAACTCCAAGGGAGACAGCTTATTTCCTACCAAGCAGGCAGACCAACAAATAAAATGGGAGAAACTGAAAGTATGAAGAGAACTTCCTAAGATTAGTCTACTAGATTGGGTTGCAAATGAAAACTATTTTAACTTCTCCATGGAAGATAACACAGTGGTGTTTTGTGTTATTTTTTTGTTTGTTTGTTTTTGGGTGGGTTTTTTTGTTTGTTTTTTTGGTTTGGGTTTTGGGGGTTTTTGTTTGATTGTTTTGGTTTTTTGGGGTTTTTGTTTTTTGTTTCTGTTTTTTTTTGTTGTTGTTTTTGTTTGGTTTGGGGTTTTTTTTGTTGTTTTGTGGTTTTTTTGTGTGGTTTTTTTTGTTTTGTTTTACTGTTTTTCTTTGTATCTCCATTAAGCACCTCTGATTGATAAGACTAGAAAATAAAGCAAGAGTGATTTTTATTTCCCAGGCAGAGAAGCTGTAGGCTGAGAGAAATTATGATCAATTTTATATATTTTCTACTGTTTTTCTTTGTATCTCCAACATTTATCCTTTTTTTGTCTTTATTAAATTACCATTTTCTTAGATGAGAAGTAAAAGAAATTTTAACAATAGCAAGACAAAACTAGTCAAGTTTCAAACTGGACTTTCAAAAATTTGGACAGTTTAGAAATAAAAGAATTTTGCTCCTGTGTTTCTAGCCTTGTGCTATGATGTTGAAATGCTCCTGCCAGGCATAGGTGATATCTCACCCTTAACTTGGGCTACCAGATGGCTTGGAGATGTGTCCTGCCCTGCAGCCATCAGCAGCTGGATGTGCAGGAGATCGTTTAGGCTCTGGTGCTTTTCACAATCACCATTGTGTGTTACAGAAATCCAATCTCCTACGCAGCACTCAGTGTAATCAATTAATAATGGCAGTTATTGCATAGAGTCTTCATGCTCTTTTTAGTCTAATTTCCTGCCTAAGTTGGAAATTAGTAATTTCTATCAAGTTAACATTGGGCAACTTGAAGCTTTAAGAAAATTTTTAAATGTTATTTTTAAGTGGCCTAATTACATATTATATAAGGAAAGAAGAATTTTGCTTTAAGAAAGTAATGGCTATGTAAGAGAACTTTCTCCGCAGAATGGAAAGTATAGCACAAGTCCTGTCAATACAGAGCCTTCATAGAGGTTTTGCAATTTTCTGACTGCAGCGCCCTAAAATGACTCCCTCTCGAATGATATGTGCAGATCCAGTGCCATAATTAGGCTCTCATTGCACCGACAGTGAATTTACATGAAAGGCTTTTGAACACACAAAACTCTCCTCACAGACTAGGTAAGGTAAATCCTAGATCTACTAAAAGCTGACACGTTTCATAGACTGAAAACATGATGCTATTCCTATTACCTTGGCAGAATAAAACTATTAAGTCCAGTATAACGCTATACAGCTGTGCCTGTCATGATTTAAAGTTACTGTCTAACATGTAGTTTGATTTAGTCTTCTGCTACTGGAACTTTGGGGATGTACTTGCCTGCATATGAAAATCAATTTTTTTTTTTTTGCAGTGACTAAAAGTGAAGAAGTAGAAATATGTATGGTTAAACACTGGAGAGTGAATCGAGAGGAGAAATATGAAATAGTTGAAAAGTGGTTTTTGAAAGATCTGGAGATGATTGATGGAAAAGAAGCAGATACTGTAAGTGTTGCACACTATTAAATACACAGAGTGTAATTTTCTTGTGTTGCAATTTGGAGTACAAGTATTAAAATGCATTATCTGAAAACTAAAGTTACATTACCAAGGAATTTTGATTTTATTGCACATGAGAGTCTCCACATCACATTTTCACTGTTGCAGGGGAATAGGAAGGGGAGATTTTTTTGTGTTTATTCTAATAATCTTCATCTCTCTGGTTGAGACCTGAGGCAGAAGCTGGTTGTTTTCTAATTTGTTCATCATAACTGGTAATAAAAGTTCTGCACCTGCAGCTCCCAATGCAAACTGCTGTTAATCCCATAGATTTTAAAAATATATTTGAAAACAAAAATTACATTCAATATTTCTATGGAGACTGTGACCCTGTAATTTGAATGTTTGAACCTGGTCACTGTGTGACAAAGTCCATGTCTAAAATACCATGCAGGTGCATTGTTTGGTGTAGCAGCTCATAAAATTTTGTCTTTCACACAACTTAATCTCGTGTTACTTGGATCAGTTCAGTATTTGTCTATTTGTGTAAATATGAAACAACTTTGGTTAGATCAGGCTGACCTTTGCTAAAAATGGCCTAATACAACTTCAGAAGGGTAAAATGAGGCTGCAGTAAAAGCTCATGTCAAATGAGCTTGACAACAGCAAAATTAGAATTAAATCCTATTTTACAAAGGCTTAGAAGAATGTGCTGAGGAGAGTGTATTACTGTATAGATGAGAAGGTATTTTAATAGTCATCTGTGGACAATAAATACAGTCCAGGAAAAATTACTTTTTTCCCCTTGAAAGTGCTTTCAAGTGAACATAAAATAGAATTCAGATTGCATAATGCTAGTGAAAGAGAACTCAAGAGCCCACAAGAAATATTTCAGAGCCTTGTTCCAAGGAAAATGACAAACTGGGATTGTTGCCATTCTGTCTTGCGCACATGGTCCTCAAGGCTAAAAGTAGGAATGTGGGAGACAGAGGAGGTGAACTCAGCTTCAGAGTACCCCTGCACCCAGTGATCCCTTAGCAATTTAGGCCAGAGAGGGAAAAAAGACAAAACTAATAATCTTTTACATCCCCTCTTCAAGTTATCTTGCTTCTAAAAATGTTCCTGTCCCTTCTCCAGCCAAGGCAGCCAGAGGATTTCCTTATCAATTGCTACATGAATTTAACCTTTTTTCCTGAAGTGTTGTGCTAAAATATTATTCAGAGATGGCTCAACCTTTCACAACTGAGATGATCAAAATCTGTCTCGTATTTGATTAATGAAAAGTCTATGTGAATCTCAAATTATCACCCTATGGGGTGATTAACACTGCTATAAATGTTTAAAATATGTATTCATATGCATAGAATTTAGAATTTAGCTGCTGCTAGGATTAACTGTGGCAAAGAATCAGAAAGCATAGAGGAAATTAAGACAGGAAGGTCAATCAATATTATTCTTCTGACAGACATGGATAGTTAGTCTAAGGCAAGTGCTTTTCATATAGTATGTTTTAGGCAACATGATAAACTGGTTAATTTCAAAACAAGGTTGTATAATCCGAAGTGTATTGCTTGACCAAACTTTGAAAGTTCTACTCAGACAATTACAGCTAACTGTACGCTGCTACTTTTTAAAGTCTTAAAAGACTGCTTAGGATGAATAACAGAAATACGCAAAATCCTTTAGAGCCCATGAGACTGAGAAAAAGCCCTGCAGGTAGCTGGGCAGAGAACAACTGATTGCCATTTTTACACTGTAATGCATGTAATAATTGCATTCTTTCTCAGTTTTATTCCTCTTTTTTTTTTTTCCTTTAGGATAATCCATATTTTGATATGCACTTCCACAAGGTCTACAATATGGAAGCATATAGCTGTGCATCTAAATACACCTTTGCTCGAACAGTAAGCAAACTGAATGCAATGTACCTTAAGAAGGACTTGAAGATCGTGAACTTTGATGAAACCTACCTAAATGATGACTCAATCTGGTCATCCAGCAATAGGGATTGCTTAGTACTTATGAGGATATGCTTCTATGCTTCTAACCTTTTATGCCTCTCCTTGTGTCCTTTGTCCTAAAGATGCATTTTCTAACATTAAGGTGACTGGTTGGCTTTCACTGACCAGCATTTCATAAATCATCTGCTCAAAAAGATAGTGATATGCAGTATCTGCTTTTTAATTTTACATGTAAGTAAAAAATGGAGCAGAGTTTTTACATAAACAATTGACCACTTATTTATAGTAGAAGGGCCTCACTCCAGCAAATATTTACAAATACATGAGATTCACAATGTAGAACCATTAATTCTCATGGTCACTGGTGCTTGCTTATGTCAGCAGAGTTCAGCATTTGTTCACACATTCATGGAGGTATAGATTATCTTTCATAATCAGTTGGAAACACTTTTACAGCATTAAGACCATTAACAGTTAATTTATATCCTGGAAGTGGAAAAAATAAAGCAACCAATTGAGTTCTGTATGAGGATGATGCACGTTTCCATTTTCAAATGTATTGAAATGTAGAACTCCATTAGAGATCACACCTACACCCATGCAAGAATCCAACCCTCATCCTGAGGCCTTGGACTATTGCATTCAGATACCTTTCACCTAAGCAGCTATATTATTTTTCCCACATAATATTTAGTGGTCCATTTGGCCTTCACACTATTTGTGGTACTGTTTTAGAAAATAGATGTTATTAAGCAGCATTGCTTTATTTGTCAGGCCTTTCAGAACTTTTGTATCATTGACATATTCCCTTCCTGAACTTCCCTGCTTATAAACAGGCAGGGTTAGGGAACAGAAATTGTTTGTCTTTACCTCTGGACCAAAAGATAACAAAATGTAATGGTTGTTGGCTACTACAGTTACTGTGGAGGAAGGTGGTAGACTTTTCAAAATTCATAGAATTATGGGAGTTATTTTTCACCAATTTCTAGCTAAGTGTAATCATATTCAGTACACTGCTTAAAGGATTATTAGTAGTTAGAGTTACATTTACCACAGGATGGTGTTTATTTGAATGTTTAGAACATCTCTTAAAAACTAACAGCAAGACTTGTGGTAGTTGTATGTTACAGTAGAAACAGAGGGTCAATTGAAGCTGTATTGAGCAGGAATTGGAGGAGACAAATAAGAAGCCCAGTGATACTGCCTGGTATCAGTCAGCTTTGTTACTTGGCTGTTTATCTCATAGTCAAGAAAGAAATGCCAATGGAAAAGGTCATTCAGAGAAGCTTCTGGTCGGAACATCCTGCAGGAGAAAATTAGCTTTCTCTTTTGGCAGCCAGGAGACTACAGGGAGGCTATCTGTGCACTAAACTAGGTATGAACCTAAAGTGACTGAAGTCAGCTCCTAGGAAATCACAGGCTGGTTCATGTTCCCTCTCAGCATCTGCCATCTGTAGAATTGGATAGGTACACAAGGGTACCATGACTCGTACTTTGCTGTTGGCTTTCACATGAAATCCCAGTTTTGAAAACATTTGTGTAAATGTACTTTGGATTAAAAATTGAAATAATATCAATTAAGTGACAATTTATTTGAGAAACTGTAAAATGTACAGCTTTCTACTTTTTAAATGTTATTCTATTGTGTGTGTATAGGATAGGCCATACCTTTGATAAGCTAACCTTCAAAAGTTATATATTTATTATATATTTATTCTAGGCATATGTTGCAAATTACATGCACTCTAACAAAAATCTTAGTAATTATGTACATTCTGACAGTTGTCAGGGCAGCTTAGGTGAATGACACATCTCTGGAACGTGTAAGGACCTAAGTACTGTTAAAGAGAAGGATTGTATTTACAGTAATTGTGAAATGCAATTATTCTTTTGAGAATGTCTTTGGGATAATCCAATGCAAGTATGTGTGTTGTGACATTTGATTATTAGCTACAAGATGTATTTGCCCAACATCCATGTTCCACAAAACTATCTTCAATAGCAAGTATAATTCATGCTATTGCTATCCATGATACATTGTTGTGTTTGAACGGTGCATTTATTGTTGATCACAATGTTTTCTGTAATGTTTACAAATTTTTTGCTTAATATGCACAAGGAAATGTTTTCTGGGTGAAAAATCTTCCATCACTCATCTTGTAATAAAAATATAGAACCTCTAAAAATGAGCACTTCAGATCATTCTTTTGAAATAAAGTACATGTATAGTGAATTCCTGATCCAATAATTGTCTATATCATGTTAGAAACTGATGATAGCTAAAAAATTACTATAATGTTCAACCATATTTAACGGACTTTCATCAGTAGTTTATGTATTTTTATTCTTGTACTGTATAAACAGGAAATTGACTATTAGAAGACAAACTTTTATTTTATGTGGAATAATATGCAATTAAAATCTGTCTGGTATTTCTTCTGTCCCATAACATAGTATTTCAGACATTTTTCACTAAGTAATCAGGCTAAACAAAAGGAAAGGAAAAAAATGGACACTGTCCATGTCAATTGTTTCAGTTATTATCCAAAGGAAAAATACTTTAAAAGATTCTTGTGGACCTAATCCAGAGACTCATTACTTTTACACAGATCTTTATAAGATGTCAACTTCCCAGACACTGTACAATTGTCTGATTGCACTATGGAAAGTCTGTCCTGAGGTGTGGGAGGCTGTTACTTTGTGGTGAGTATAGCACAGCTGCACCACAGGACGTGGAGAGTATGCTAAGTTATAAATGGAGAAGACCTGACAGGTTGAATAGCCCATCTTTCAGCTAATGCAGAGCTATTCCCTACATCATATTTTCAGACCTTGGATAAATAGAATGTAGTTTGAAATATGGTATCAGGGGCTTCATCTGCTTCTCCTGGAAGACTTCTCCAAAACTGAACTGGAAGAAATTCACAAGAATAAAAGATTAACACATGCATCTGTTGCATTCTTATAAAAGTTTTCAACTAAATGATGGAGTGAATTAATACTTGAGATGGTGGATATAATAAAGATTTTTCTTAGGAAGATGGGAAAATACATGTCAGCCTGAAAATGAAGAAGAGTGATCATAAGCAAACAGAAATTCATGATTACAGAAGAGGTAAAAAGAGAACATAAAAGACAGATGGTGGTTTTTGCTAAATGTTTTAGGTTTTTTTGAACTCTTTAACCAGCATCAGAATTTAGAATATGGGGAAACCTAAGACAAAAGAATTTATTTAAATTTTATTTATTTAAAGCAGAAGTACTCACCTCCTGTGTGTTTATCTTCCACGCATAACTAATCTTTTCCTGCATATTAAATTAGGCAAATACCGATCAATACAGAATTTAAAAAATAATTTTGGAAGTGAAACAGAGCACGGAGCCTATTCTGGACTGTGTCTTCTGGGTTATTTCTCATTCTTCTTCTCCTTTGTATTGTGGAGTCATACTATTGTAACATGCCTCTTTCCAATGCAAGGCTATACTGCTTTTCCTGTCATCTACCTGTTTCCCAATAGGTTCAGTTGCTTTCAGCTTATAAATCTTTTTCTAGTAAAGCAAGGGATTGTATAATGCAATTTTTAGTACATAATTTAAGAATATTTTATCTTAAAGTCAGTATTGGAAGATCAAGGACCCTTTCTAAAGAGCATCTGTGGGAAGCTGAAGTAGGTGATGAATCTTGGAAGATTATCTCATGTCAGTTTTAATATGTAAACACATTTAACATTAACAAACTATTTTTGTGTGGTTTCTTTTTTCTTCTAACATAATTAACAGCTGAAGACAGGAAATTGGAGAGTTCTGCTTAGTAACAACAGCTTTATGAAACCTTGGCCAACATTTTATGGCTACCTTGTCCAGTCTTTATAGATCTAGCTAGGGACAGTTACATTTCATGGCTGAATTGAGAAATTACCAAACTGTAACTTCTGTTTTAACCTTGGCCCTTGTAAATGATATATTATAGAATTACACAGCATGTCATTTTGTAAGTCATAAAAGTACATACAGCAACACTTAACTGGTCAGTCATTCAATCACAGAATCTGAGTTGGAAGGGACCCACAAGGATCATCAAGTTCAACTCTTAAGTGAACGGTCCATATGGGTATCAAACCTACAGTCTTGGTGGTATTAGCAGCATGCTCTAACCAACTGAGCTCATCTCAATTAATGCTTTCAGTCAAGTGGAAAAATGATACAGGAATTACAAAATCACAGTTTTACATGTTGTAAGTCCATATATTGGCAATTTGTAACAAACTCTTGGAAAAGATGTTTTCTGTTGTTCTTTACTGGTCTGGCAAATACATTTCATCAGCCATATGCTAAAGGCATAGCAATGTCTTAATGTGAATAAATCATATAGTTCAAGTAAGCTGTAATGATTTCAGTCTATCCTTAACTCTGCATGCAAGTATTGATGAAATGCTGTATCAATTTACATTATTAGTTAAGTGTTTTGATCCTGTAGTGAACCTCCATCAGAGCAAAGTTTGAACTGGAAGGTAGTTCCAGTTTCCACAGAATTCATCAGTGGCTGCAAGCAGTTACAGCCAGATTGGTACATCATTTCTCATGATTAGACACCAAATCCTAAATTTCATGATCACTAGTCGCAGAGTAACTGTTCCATCTGGATTATCACTGACATCAAAGACTGTCAATAACTATGGATGCTTCTGCCTAGGGGCAAAGCAGAAATCTGAATGCTGTTCACAGAATATGGATATAAGCTGACTGTGAGTCAGCAGCATGCCCAGGTGGCCAAGCAGGCCAATGGCACCATGGCCTGTATCAGGAACAGCATGGCCAGCATGTCCAGGGCAGGAATCATCTCCCCATGCTGGGCACTGCGGCAGCCACACTTTGAACACTGAGTCCAATTTTGGGTCCTTCACTACAAGAAAGGTTCTGGACCATGTCCAGAGAAGGGCAACAACGCTCGTAAAGGCTCTAGAAAATAAGTCTTATGAGGAATGGCTGAGAGAGATGGGTTTATTTCATGTAGAGAAGAGGAGGCTTGGGGGGACCTCATCTCTTCCCACAACCACTTGAAAGGAGGGTGTAGCCCGGTGAGGGGTCAGTCAATTCCGCTGTGCCTGTGGTGAGAGAACCAGGGCAAATACCCTCAAACTGAGACCCAGGAGATTCAGAATAGGTATCCGAAAAAATATGTTCAGTGTTAGGGCAGTGAGGCTTTGGGCTGGGTTGCCCCTGGAGGTGGTGGAATCGCTGTCCCTGGGGGTGTTCAGAGGCACCTGGCTCTGGGTGATGTGGTTCAATGGTGCAGGCCTTGCAGTGGCTGTGCTGGGTCATCTTGCAGGGCTCTTCCAACCCTCATGATTCTATGAAGTTACATTATCCTGATGCTGTCCTGGCCAAACAAAATGGGAGCATGCAGTCAGAGATGGACATTGCAATTTGAAATTCAGGGATGGCGTGACACTGTAATGCACTGTGTGCATATTTCAACCCCAGCTGTATCTGTTTTTTTTCTGTGAACACACTTGTCTTATGAAAGACACAGAACCTCTTCATATCTCGGCCGTGAGGTCACTTGAGAGCACAGCCGTCACATCGCAGCTGACAGGACGAGGGGTTTGTTCCTGGGTCATCTACTGCCACCACCTGCGACTCCTCCAAAGCTTCCACCAGCGCTGCCTCTGTACAATTCTAAGCATCCACTGGTCCGATTACGTGACTAATGTGTCTATTCTGGAACACGCAGAGGTCACCAGTATCGAGGCCATGCTGCTGAGAACGCAGCTGTGCTGGGCAGGGCGCGTCTCCAGGATGGAGGATCACCGCCTCCCTAAGACTGTGCTCTACGGTGAACTCGCCACCGGCTGCCGCAAGAGAGGAGCCCTGAAGAAGAGATACAAGGACTGCCTGAAACAACACCTCAGCCTTGGCCATATTGACCACCATCAGTGGTCGTCTCTGACCTCCTATCGGGAGTCGTGGAGACACACAATCTATAACGCTGCTGACTCCTTTGAATCAGCACGCAGAATCAGCCTGGAGGAGAAAAGACAACGCAGAAAGAACCGTGCCTTCACAGTGCCACCTACGGAGACTTTCTGCTGTGCCTTTTGCAACCAGACTTGCCTATCTCGCATCAGCCTTATCAGCCATGAGCGCCCTTCCAGCTAGCGTGGGTAGAGCCCTCCCAAATCTTCGTTCGCGAAGTCTAATCACGGTGATGACCCGCGCCGCCCCCACGCCGCTCGCTCCTACGCGGTCCCCACACCAACCCCACACGGCGCCCCCGCCGCCTCCGCCAGAGGGCGCTGCGCGGGCCGCCCCGCCCCGCC
>VXAU01005646.1:2252598-2277237 GCA_013399695.1 Formicarius rufipectus
GGCGGCGTCACATGGGCGGAAGCGGCGCTGCCGGACGAGGCCGCTCCTGCAGGAGCATCGTCCCTTCCCGACCCTGTCCCGTCCCTGTCCCGGCGCCCTCCGCCCCTCCCGCCGCCGCCTGTGGGGCCTGCCGTGGTGTTGCGCTGGGCGCGGCGCGGGGGCGGGTCGTGTGGGGGCGGCTGGTGCGGGGCGCGCAGGTCGGAGGCGGTGCCCGGCCGGCCCTCGGGAGGCCGCCGCTGCAGGTAGTGCTTCTGAGTTCTCCTGGTAAAAGGTTGATACTTTGAGTGATTCCCTTGTGCCGTGCTCTCGTGTTGCGTTCGGACCCGGCAGGGGTAGCGGGTGGTCCCGTCTGCACCCTCAGAGGGGCCCAGGAGTGCTCTCGGGGGAGGCTGCACATCGCTGAGCCCTGTCTGCAGTGTGTTTCCTGGGCAGGCCGCGTCTGGACTGTGTTGTCTCTGACAGATTTCACTCAGCATTTGTCTAGAACGTTGCAGGGGGAAATGCAGCAATGCCTAAAGCGTTTTATTTGACTCTGATGTGGTCTCCGCTCTCCTGAAACATTTTCTGAGCAAGGGGCTGTATCTCCTTCTCCTCGGGCTAAATTCTTTGTTTCTTTGATACAGCAGGATTCAAGTGCATTCACTGATGTGCGTGGTCCTGGCACATTTGTGGGGGGTTTGGTGGTTGTGACTAAGGGGGCTGAGTTTGTAACAGAAATTGGACTGTATGTTAGAGCCAGACTTTGATTTTGGGCTTGTCATGTTCTGGTTTAAGGGAAAGATGTATCCTGCATAACCTGGACGACTTGTGTTACCACTGAAATGGGAGTGTTACCAATTTGCAGTAGTTTGACAGTGACTTAGAGCAGAAAATAAAATCCTAAATCAGGAAGGAAAGGAAATTTCCAAAATGTACCAGTTTGTTGGTATTTTGTGTTTGTCTCGTGCACCTGTTGAAGAGTAACAGGAATGACAACCTGATACAATTTGGGAAACAAGATGGGCCCAGCATTTGGTGAAAGAGGAGGAAAATAGTAGCTATGGAGTGTTGCATTGTCATAGGGATGTTGCATAAACACCATTTCTTTGGGTGCCCTGAGCTCTGTGCACTTGACAATACTGATTCTGCCTTGGCATGGTGGCCCTTGTTTTCCCAAAACCCTTGAGTTACCATCTTTAAAACTACCACAGTTCCTAAGATTTTGTCTTTGCTGTGTGTTTATCAGAGAAAGCCACCCTGGCATCTTTAAGAGAACAAACTGATCTAAAATTTAACTCCTTATATTGTCTTGCTATCAGTCAGTGTAGCATGTAGTGTGTATTGATCATGTTTTTAATGCACTGTAGAATTTTTAAAGAGTTCAGAGCAATACTGGAGCCTGTATTTACAGAGCATTGAAATGTGATGTGTAAATGTCGCTCACTTCAGATGACATAGAATCTCCATGCAGTGTGAGGAACTGTGCTGACTCAATATTGCTAATTCCTTAATTTTCTGGAGCTTTGGGAGGGTTTTTTGATCTGCTTTTTTTGTTTGTGTCTTTGGTTTTTTTTTCTTGAATGCTATGAGCTTGAGTATTGAATGGTTTCAGCCCATCCCCACTCTACATGCCCTTCTCCCTGAATTTTTGAAATCCGGTGGGGATTAGACCACACTTTGCTAAGGAGTCCGTTGACTATACTGAACTCTGTCTCAGAACTCTCTTTCAGAATTTTATGAATTCCTTAAGATTTTATACTTTTTTGGGGCAAGGTTAATTTATTTTTTACCTTACTTTACCACTACGAATCCTTTATTGTAAATGAACATGCTAAAAGTGTAAATGCTTTTCTCTGAGCGTGTTGCATACTTTAAGAGGCTGACAACAGAAATCCTAACTCTTAGTGAATGTTTATAAACAAACCAGTTGCTAATGCAGCCCACAAATCTGAACAGCTTTCTTCTCTTACAGCCCCTTCTTCTCGCCCTTTACTTCCCACCCCACCTCCTTGCCCTCTGCTGCTACTGCACAGGTGACTCACTTAAAGGAACCCTGTGAGCAGATTCATTCCTCCACTCCGCAGTCCCTTTTCACTTTCTTTTCTTGTCCTCCACCTTCCACAAATCACCTGAAAACTATTCTCACTGAGGAGGAAAACTAGAAATCAAAGTTAAGGATGTTGTTAGGAAAGTACTTTTACTGTTAATGAGAGATGCACCTCATTTATGCGACCTCGTGGTCTGATGTAGTATATTACTGTATCATTGACATCAGGGAATGGCATAGCATAGGATTTAGAATTTCTCTTGTGGTATCAGGGGAGGAACAAGTGAGAAAGCACACAAGGAGGTGGATCCTGAATCAGAATGATTTTTTCTGTCTACCAGAAGAGAATCAGAATGTGTATGCAGTTCACCAAGACTCAAAAGTAATAATCTGTTAGACTTGAAATTATGCAATCAAAGTGGTGGATTGAATGACTACTATGACGTACCATATCCAGAATATATTGCAGAACTCTTCTTTCAAAGTAGAGAGACAGACTTCTGCTAAATGGGACATTATTTTCAATTTGCTCCATCCAGCATATAACCTTGGTTTGGTGAAAGAGTCCTGAACATTTAATTGAAGATTCTAGGTATATTTGAAGGACTCTGGACTTCTAAGTTAAGATCATCTCTGTAGTGACTTTAGTTTCACATGATCCATTGTGTTAGATTTTGTGGGATTTTTTTTGTTCGCGTGTCTTCATCTATATTTTTACTGGATCCATGGCATTAATATCCATTCTAAAATTCCACTAACTGGTGAGGGAGTCTCCTTTTTTTGATTCCTGTTTAAACTTTTTTCTTTTTGTTAATGCCTCACATTTCCCATTACTACAAAGAAGTTTTTTGTTCTCGATTAGATTAAGCTGAAGGATCATCCAAGTGTTGATAAATTATTGTTGTCTAATTGAACTAAGATAGTAAGCTTTAACTTGGACTTTTTCCTAAAGTGGGCTGGTCTTCTACCTAAGTCATGCTTCTCTAGGTTATGATTCATTAAGTTACATGAAAATTTAATTTAAAGAAAATGTAATCACTGTAAGTACATGATTGATTCTTTTTGTGTGTGTGTGTCTGCTAAATGTGCTTGAGTGTATTATGACTTTGTAAAATTTTTCAGGTGAGAGAAAATGACTGCAATCAAGCATGCTTTACAGAGGGATATTTTCACTCCCAATGACGAACGCTTGCTGAGCATTGTGAACGTGTGCAAAGCAGGCAAAAAGAAGAGAAACTGCTTTTTGTGTGCCACAGGTACATAGGAATACCACACTGTATTTCTTGTCTTCACCTTTGTTTTTCATTCAGTTGCATTTGTCTTAGCTTTATTTACAATGTTCTTTCTTGACCCATATAAAACAGGTGCTTTGCATTTCTAATGGAGGAAATAAGTAGTAACTTATACTTCCATAGACTTCCATTATTGCTTCTACTAAACAAGAAGCAAAACCCCGCTTTTATTCACAAATCTATTTATAATTTGAAATGAAGGAATCAAAATTCTTTTTTTTGGGGACTGGTAGGCTTTTGAAGCATGCTTTATATAGTGCTTAAAAGGGGATTTAGTAGTCATTTAGGCTAATAAACCTAAATAAAATGCGATAAAGAGTACTGGTTAGAGTCCAAAACATAGGGCTCTGGAAAGGCACAGTAACTGAACTGAGTGCTAATGTGTCTTTAAGTGTAGATTTATTACATTATATTTCTTAAAATATTAGGTGCTTTGGGTTGATTTGTCAATAAATTAGCTTGCTAGAATATTTGACTGAGAAATCTGTGACAATGTTTTTATTCTGACTACAACCTCTGGTTGTGTCTGTGCTTTGTCAGTTACGTGACCATAATCTGAGATCTGCTATATCCAAAAAATAGCTGTAAATTGGGTTCATTACATCACAAACGGTATAGAGATGCATACCCATTTGACTGACCCTTAAACTGAGCTGTGGATATTGTGTATGAAAATGTTTCAAAATGTTTCAAAATTTCAAACTTTTTTCATGAAGTAAATATTACAAAATCTCCCCCGCAGATAATCCATTTCAGAAGTTGAAGTATAGCAGAAACAGACATTAAAGTAATACTTATGTTTTGAAATTACTTTCTTCATTTAATAGTGACAACAGAACGACCAGTGCAAGTAAATGTGGTAAAAGTGAAAAAATCTGACAAGGGAGATTTCTACAAAAGGCAGACTGCATGGGCACTTCGAGACCTTGCTGTTGTTGATGCCAAAGATGCTGTTAAAGTATGTGTACCTTTCTTTTTTGGTTTAGTGCTCTGCTCAGAACATCCTTTTGGTTCCAAGTTAGAGTTAACTTCCTTCATATTGGCTGCTTTAAAGCTCAGATTGATAACATATTCATTAGGAGTTTATTTGGAATTGAGATGGTACATTCCTGTGCTGCTTATACCTGCATTTTCTTTCAGTCTTTCCAAGAATATAACACTGGTAAATTGAGTAAGAGTAGTCTAGATATGCTAGAATAGCAGTAGTCTGAATATCTGCCCTGTTAGTTGTGATGATCTTCCAGTGACTATAGAGAGCTTGTGCTAAGGACCAGTACTTTGTATGTTTCAAGTTGTATGTAAATTTTTACTCTAAGCTTCATTTTCCTATCTATTTATTACTATTCCTATCTATATTACTAACAGCGTTCAGCTACATGTAATTTTTTTTGCTAGGACACTTAAAACATTCTTAATGAGCAGTATATAAGGTTGAGGAGGAGCTCTTACAATCTATTCTCTAAATCCTGACATTGGCCATTCCTTGGAAAAATTCTCTACGGTCCTGAGGTGGTGGATTTCTGTACTGTGTGTTATTGCTGCCTTATCTGGCTTGAGAAAATATTGTTTTCATAGATTGGATTCTGGTTTTTCACTTTCACTATTTTAGCACCTTTATTAAGGTGCATTAGGGCACCAGACTTGCTGTATGAGCTTCTGTCTCTTTTAAGGTTGGCATCTGTGTAATTCAATTTTTATTCCATCATCTCAATAATTAAATGCATAAACAATCTGTGCTACTCAGAGGATCATTTGTCTGTGTAGCCTGTAACATTCTTCATCTTTTGCAGGAGAACCCTGAATTTGACTTGCATTTTGACAAAGTGTACAAATGGGTTGCAAGCAGCACAGTGGAGAAGAACACCTTCATTTCATGTATCTGGAAACTCAATCAGAGATATCTTAGAAAAAAAATTGACTTCATTAATGTTAGTTCACAGCTGTTGGAAGGTAAATTCCTACAACTGTATTTGAAGTATAAAGTTTAATAATTATTGATGTAGAACTGATACACTAAAAAAATATGTCTAATTCTGATGGGTTTTCTTGCTTGATTATATTCTTTTATATTTCCTAAGTCTTCAGGTGAGTGAGGTGACTATATAACAGATTTTGTGTTAGAAAATTGAGAACCAAGACAAAATACTTCATTAACCAAGTTCTAAATATTGATAAGCTTATTGTACTTCTAAGACATTCTGTTTCTTGAGCAAGATAAAATCTACCACTGAGATATGGTAGATCTAAATATATAATGAATCTGATTTTGTTCCTGTTTTCCATTCTCTTGAATTAGAAACATACTTTAAAAAGTGATGCTTCTGTAGCTTTCTAGAGACTGGGGTTTTATATGAGATTTCTAGTTTTTAAACTGAAGTCTGTGTTAAATTCTGCTGGAACACCTGTTACAGTTTACATGACTGGTTGGTTGCTAAGGAGACTTTCTATCTTGTTTTCTTATGTTGTGGTAAATATTTTTACAGTTACATTATCTCTTAATAGTTAACATTTTAAAGTAAAGCCTAGTGAATAAGTTATCTCATGTTGAGTCTGTCAGAAGTGGTTAAACTATTGGCATTAAATACTAGACTGGCATATTCAGAATTTGAATTAGAAATGTAAAACAGGAAGGGTAACATTTTTGTGTTTTGGTCTTGTCCAAAATTTGTTTTAAACCAACCTCTAACATTTCAAGTTCGTGCAATATTAATCATTCAAACTTACTGCCACTTAAAAATATACACCCTGTTCGTGCTTTGTCTAGCTAACGTTCTCTGCTTCCTTTCCTCTGCTTTTCCATACCTTTTAATTCTTCAGAACTTCCTAAAGTTGCAGAAGGTGCGTAACACCTTTTTCCTTTGTTTGGCTTTGTAAGCAGTTTTCTTAAATAATACGTGCTTTTGTTTTGTTTTTTTTTAATAGTGCTTTGGATAGCTTACTAAGTTGCTAGAGATGAGAGAGTTGTTTCAAATGTCCTAAACACTTTCTGGTTGGACTGTGTTTAATGTTCCATAAATCATTTGTTAGCCTTTGAGTGGCTTGTTAAATTAAGTAATGCTGCTGTGAAGGACTACAGTTAATGAAACCATTGTTACTTAAGTTTCACTTGCTCCAGTACTTATTTTTGTGCTGTGAAACTCATCTTGAGCATCAAAATAACTTCTTTACTCCGGGACATATATCTTAATCAACGTCAGTGTATTTCCCTTATGCTGTGTCTACCAAAAGAGGGAATCTAACTTTTATTAGTCTTCTGGTAACAAATCAAGTGTAATACTGTACTATATGCTGGTGCTGATTACCAGTGTAAGAGGTGAATAAACTGAGACTAGGTTTGTCCCTTGCAATAAAGGAAGGTGGATAATTTTATTTTGCTTACATTGTGTAATTTGGCAAACACCTCTGTTGGGAATCAGTTCTGAGAACTGTAATGAAGCACGTGGAGGACTGAGACTTGATAAAAGTGTTCATTGGTATCAAGTGCTTGTTAGGAAAGTTGTTTAATGGATTCATTTACTTAGTTAAACTCAACGCTTGCGACTTTCTGGACTCCATAACATGTTTTATTTTCCTTCTCTGCCTAAGAATCTGTTCCAAGTGGAGAGAATCAAAATGTAGCAGGAGGTGATGAAGAAGCTGTGGATGAATACCAGGAGTTAAATGCAAGAGAGGAACAGGACATTGAAATAATGATGGAAGGGTGTGAATACGCCATTTCTAATGCTGAAGCCTTTGCAGAGAAGTTGTCAAGAGAGCTGCAAGTGCTGGATGGGGTAAACACTCCTTCTAATGTACAGAGTGTCAACATGTTGAACTGTTCTCATTGATAATGACCACATAGCATTCTTTGGGAAGTTAATTAACATATTCTGCTGCTTATTTAAATGTAAATATGTTTCTGTTCCTAGGCTGAGCTACATCCTGTCTATTACCAGATTTTAGAGATTTTCAACCTTTGCTCTTTGCCTTCCACAGTTTCTGCAGTGGGTTGCAGGCTTTTAAATGAGAAGTTGAGGAGTAAAAAATTGAGACATTCTGCATATGCCTTTCTTGAGAGGATGGGTGCATGGAGAGAGAGAATAGACATTCATGTCTGTGGATGCCTAAAATACTACTCATTGTAATTAGGGCACTTGATTTAGTCTAATAAAGTTGGAGTATTTGACTGCCTGTAACAGTGACATATTACTATTTTGCTTTTTAAACAACCCAACACTCTAGAGGTTACTTGGAAAACTTAAGAAGATGCAGGGGATACAGTCTTGAGGGAACAGTCAATAACCTCTTAGGATTTCTGTTTCTTGTACGTGTTGAAAAGGGCTTCTGTCATAGAGACAGCTGATCGTGCAATAGAAGATCTGATCTTAACACCTGATCTGGGTTTTTTGGAACTAAAAATGTTCTGGTGTAGTAAGGATTACTGTTTGGCTTTTTATTTCCTGCAGGTCAGTACTTAGTTCTAAGAACTTGGTAGACTTTTGGTTTTATAACTTTTCTGTTTAAAATAAGGAAGTGTGATAGACTAAGGAACTGCTGCGTGCAGTAACACTTCAAATGAGAAGTACTACAGAAGTACTGCAGTTTTGTTGATTTCCTCATGAGTTTTGAAAAATGTTTATCTGACAGTAATATAGGCAGAAGGAGATATTAGAATTTTTTGAGATATAAAAAGTGTTTCTTAAAGAGTTGCTTTATTTTCTGTACAGGCAAATATCCAGTCCATTATGGCCTCTGAGAAACAGGTGAATATCTTGATGAAGTTGTTGGATGAAGCTCTGAAGGAAGTTGACCAAATTGAGTTAAAGCTGAGCAGCTATGAAGAAATGCTTCAGAGTGTAAAAGAGCAAATGGATCAGATTTCAGAAAGCAACCACCTAATCCATCTCAGCAACACAAATAATGTGAAACTACTGTCAGAAATAGAGTTCTTAGTGGTAAGCATTTTTATTTTGTTTACTGTGGTTGTTCAAGCATGAAATTCTTATAGGTTGCTCCCTTCTTTAGCATGATTGTCCTTTAAAATAATGAGCGTATTTTTTCTTCTTTATTATCGCACTAACTTCAGTGAGGTATAATGATGAAGTTGTGTTTATATTCTTGGTTTCGCAGCATGGCAAATTGACCTGCTTATGGACATTACTATCCATTATTTTTGTAGAATCACATGGATTTGGCTAAAGGTCATATAAAGGCCCTTCAGGAGGGAGATTTGACATCTTCTCGAGGCATTGAGGCCTGCACTAATGCAGCAGATGCCCTTCTGCAGTGTATGAATGTAGCTCTTCATCCAGGTAAGGATGTTGTTAGCTGACAGTCTAACAGACAGAATTTATTATGGTAGTGCTGTTCCAACTAGTCTCACGTTTTGTTCTATAGATTGAAGGAATTATGTCTGCTGGCCCTCCTGGTTCCTATATATGTATTACTATGTATTTTGTACTCTCTAAAGTCCCTTTTGTTTGTAGGACATGATATGCTTCATGCAGTGAAACAACAACAGCAGCGGTTTAGTGACTTGCGTGAACAATTTGCACGGAGACTTGCCAGTCATTTGAACAGCGTATTTGTCCAGCAGGTATTATTTCTTTCTATTTAATATGAAGTTTTTGGTCACAAAATATTCTGGAGAGGAAAAGCAATCTACCTAAAACTGGACTTATTCTGTCATGTAATCAGTAAATACTAGAGGCACTTCAGGCAGTGATATTACTAAGCATACCAAATTAAAATTGCTTACAGAAGTTTCTTACATAAAAAACCTCCACCTAAACACCTGTTTTTAATGGATTTGCTATCTGAATTAACACGTTGTGTGATATGTAAGTTCAAACACATTGTGTGATATATAATAGTAAAGCTTTATTAATTATGGAGAAAAAGCATTGACTCCTTTTTAAAGATGTTAGAGGCTGAAAACATTGATGTTCTTGCTGTGTGAACCTCAAGGGCCGTGAAAAAACCCAAACCAAAAGCAAACATACAAAGTAAAATGTCTAAATCTGGGTTTTGATCTCTAACTTGAAATATTTATAAATCACTGCCCTGGCCCTTGTGTCCTAAAGACTGGATGGCTTTTTTTAGGCTCTGTTTTTTAATTTCTCTATTTTTTATCTTCAATTAGTTTACTCAGACCCTCCTTCACCTCTATAACAGGTCCTCCTGTCATTCAGCTCCAGTGAGTACATTGGGTTTGATACAAGCTTTCCTAACCAATTTTTTGAACTTCAGTTACCTAACTAGCAGCTGCATTTTTGGCTTTGCAACAAGAAATTTGTCCATACTGATTACAGAGCATCAGACTTATGCCCCTTCTCACTTTTGTTATTTTTGTCAGCCCTTAAGCTTTGTTTATCTGTTTATGAGCTAACGTTCCTCTGATCTGATCTCCAGAAATTGCTAAGAGACAGACTGACATGTATGGAGGAAAAATATTTTCATGAAATTGTAATATGTGTGCAACTATACAGGTACTGCGATCGTGAAACTGCAGTATTTGTAAATAAAAATAATAATTCTGGGTCTATACATTTTAGTGCAATAAATTTTTTTAAAGTTCTAGATTTTTTTGTATTAGACTTTGTGCAGAAAATGGAATAGTTAGACTGGATAATTGTTTAGAAAATTATATTTGAGTGTACAAGCCTGGCTTTTTATGGCAAAGATAAGTGTTTCCTAAGTTTCTTTGCAGAAGAATTCCAGCTCTACACCATGTTAAATTTTTTGCCTTTAGCTTCTGTTCTTATGAAAAGTGACAGATGAAAAATACCTTCTTATTTTGAAAACCTGAGTATAGACTATCTGTCTCAGCCTTTAAATGAGCAAGTAGAAGATATGTTGTGTAAGTCCTGTGTAAATGCATTCGCAAAGTTTGGCTATTGGAGTTGTGTATGGAAGTGACTGTTCAACAGAATATCTCTTCTGATGTTCACTTCTGAGGATTTCTTTTTTTAAAAAAGCAAAGAGATTATTATTATTACTGTGGAGTATTATGTGTCTTAGATGAAGTGTTTCTAAAGATGTTCTTCAATGCTATTGAGAATGCTATTACCAATTTGCAGTTTATGTGGCTTTTTTTTTCCTGATACTAATAGTGGCCTGACATTGTTTTTCATATAAACTTGTGCTCTGAGAAGTTTTGGCTTGCTGTTAGCTGTGAGGCATTAATCAACAGATTAAACCTTACAGCAAAGTCATAACTGTTAAAAGGGCGATTTCATTAACTAACAAGATATGAGCCACTGCAAATCTTTTTTGATTACTGTAAAAGTGAAAAAAGAAGTTGTGTATTTTGTTTCCAGGTACAGATTCAAGTGTTGGAGGTATAACAGGTTTTTGTGTTGTCTTACTAAAATGACTGTTTTGTTATTTTGATGAATTGAATATAGCAATTTCCTAGTTCAGTGTTTTTGAAAACTAACTAGAATACTTTGTTACCTTTAACATCTGAAGAGTTGCATTGTTTCTTTAGAATGCTTCTTAAAAAATAAAGCACTTCAGAAAAAACTAAGGCAGATAATTATAAATTAAAAAGACAGATGAAAACTCAATGATTCCCAGGCAGCTGTTAATACAAGCAAGACATATTCTGATTTGGAATTCATTAGATGGAAAATCAAAGTTAGATTGACATTTGAGTCTAAATACATTATCTTGGAAGTATGAAATTGTTTTTTATTTTTTTTAAAGCAAACAAGCCCAATGCTTGATTCAAACTACTGTTGTAAGATACTGAAGTGCTTCATTTCCTCTACATAACAATGGTAATAAATATTAAAAGTTCTAAGCAGAAATGCAACTTTGGATTGCCATGCACTGTAGTGTGAAAAGATGTTTATAGTAACTTTTATTAACAGTTAATTTACTTGTCTTTATTGTGTGCTACTAATAATTGAGTAATCTGTGTATGTACAACTTTAAAGATTTAATTTTTTTTAACAACGTGGTTCAGCATTCAATTTAAAGGCAACTTCATATTTCTGCCTTCGAAATATGAAATAGTTTGAAGCTTTGAAATGATGAAGTAGTTGAATAACGAACTTGGGCATCATTGGCAATGGTATACATTTATGTGTGGCGAGAGAAAGTCTGTTAACTAAGATGGGAAAAGGTACACCTAGAAACTCAAAAATGTTTTGAACCAGGCTTGAACAGTACATAATTTAGTACAACCAGAATGATTAGTCCTGTGGAAAAGTTGTCCTGGAGAGAGAAATTTACCTTGCCAGGGAATTTGTCATCTAGCTTTATGGAGAATTCAACAATTAAGCAAAAAAGTGTGTAATAAAGGGACATGAATAAAATTGTTAGATGAAAGAAGCAATAAAAACTTGGATAGCTGTGTATTTCCTAGCAGTAGTATGCACGGACTTTGGACCAACTTAGTTGAAGAAAGCTGTGAAAGCCACTGGGTAAATATGTTAAACTATAATGACCTTGAACATTAAAATGCATACGGTAGGAATGTGACACACCAGGAGCAAGAGAGAGAACCATGAATGGTTTTCTGTAGTCTAGATTTCATAGAAGCTTTCAAACGTCTGTTGAAAATGCCTGCTATGTGAATGCCCAAAAGTATACACAGTATTGAGTATGAGCTCAGTATAATCACATGAGCAGCTGTGTTGCTGATGCTGGCTGGATTCCATTTCCAAATTATTTGTTCCAATAATTACATTTTGCAAAGTCAGTTTTTTGTTAAAGTCAGGCTACAGGATTGTTTCTATCAGGGAGATTTTTAATGTTATCTTTCTCTGTTGTCTGTGGGAATAAGTTACTGAAGTTGTCAGGACTTGTTTCTTTGTATCCATTTGCCTCTCAGTTTATGTAGTTAACTGGGCACAAAGTAAGTTCCTGTTCCTCTTTGATACAAAGAGGAACTGGAACAGGTTGTGCGGAGAAGTTGTTGATGCCCTATCACTGGAAGTGTTGGATGCCAGGTTGGATGGAGCTTTGAGCAACCTGGTCTAGTGAAAGGTGTCCCTGCACATCACAGAGGAGCTGGAACTAGATGATCCTTAAGGTCTCTTCCAACCCAAACCATTCTGTGATCTTGTGTAGTAGTTCATCTTTTTCCCGAAGCTGGCAGGTTCACATTGCATTACTTAGTAAAGGTTAGTATTTTACAAATATCATAGAATCATATGTATTATTTTTTAAAAATAAGAAGTCTGTGAATGTATTGTGGAACCTTTTAGGGCTTTTTTTTTAAACCAAAGACTTTAACCCAGTACAAGAGAAAAGGGTAAGACAAAACTTGCTTTGGTTTTGACTCTTCAGTCCAAACTGGCTGCTGTTCCAACTCAAAAACATGCAAAGGCACTTTTTAAACTGTACAGATTATTCTCCTGACTTGTCATATCCAAGGCAGAACTGTCCAGGAATTCGTTCTCTCACAGAGACTGACGCTGTCTGACCTGCATAAACTACCTGTATGTTATGCTACAGGAATTGGAATCTTTTTGTACCACCATGGCACAATCTGTACTTAAGATTAAGTTCTGTTGCAGTATTTACTACAATCCCAGTAAAAAAGACTTTACAGAAAATATTAAAGCCATTTAGATAATAAGTCCTGTCCTTCCCTCTGTCAAACCAGTGGTAATAGTTGTTTGTTCTGCTGTGTGGCTGCACAGTGGTATTACTTTGCTTTCTCTTCCTGAATTGCCCAGGAAGCTTGTGAGTTCAAGAAAGGTGAAAGCTTAAAAATCTAAATCATATGTTGTTCCAGCAATATGATGTGATCTTTGCATAAAGGATAGTGTTTCAGGAAATTAGCCAGAGTCCAGGAGGAGCATGAAATTAGTAGCTTGTGTTAAGTGGATTGGTTTATGCTGCATGTCATAAACTGTTTACCTCAGTATATGGCCACTGAAAGTGTAGGGGTGTGTCTGTTTGTATGGAAGAAACAAGAACTTGTGTGAACTGACATTTTTAAGACTTGCCCAAGGAAGGCTTGGCCAAAGTGGACTAAAGTAGGTTGAATTGGAGCAGACTTTCAGAGGAGCGGCATAGCATAAAGCTCATTGTTAACACCTAGGCCACCCACTAACTGGGGCACTTGATGTGTCTTACAGTATATGGGAGTAACATCTTCAAACAGAAGCAGCAAAAAATGCCAGTGGCTCACTCTGAAGGCAAAGAGCCTTACAATGAACAAGGTTATTAATCTGCCATTACTGTAACAGCTGAGGTGTTTTGTTTAGTCTGTGTCTCTAGGCTTTGCTCTGTGTGAGGTATTTTATGAGGCTTTTCTATTTGCCTGAATCAGATGCTGTCTTCATATTAAGTTTCTTGGGAAACTTCTAGTACATTTCTGTGTAGTGCTTCCAGATTTACTTTAATATTTTCTCTTATCAAGGGTCATGATCAGAGTTCCACTCTTGCCCAGCACTCTGTTGAATTGACATTACCCAATCACCATCCATTTCACAGAGATTTACTTCGATATGCTAAACTCATGGAGTGGCTCAAGAACACAGATTATGGAAAATATGAAGGGCTAACAAAGGTATGTGAAGTGCTCAAATGATGCTAGAGAATGTACATAATACACTGGGTTTGACAGACAAAAAAATTGACTGTATGTATGTACCTGTCAATATTCTTATATGTTAAATATAACTCAGTGCTCCTCTTTTCTTGTTCCTCTTTGGAATAGAAACTTCATTTTTTAGTATGTGTGGTATTCTGTTTTGTTTGTTAATTTTTTCCCCTCAAACATTCAGTTCATTAGTATCATAAGAAATTTATCTTAATATTTGTGTAAAACAAATTTGCCATTTTACAGTCTAGTAATAAAAATAATAAGCTATTTTCAAATTGATGTGCTAATTGCCTGTGGGACATCTTTATTTTAACAGACCTTCATTTCACTTGGGAGTATAAAAAAACTTCAGAGCTCTTTTTTAAAGCAGATTAAGTAGAATTGTTTTTCTTTTGTCTGTAACTTTTAACTGCCTTGTTTAAAATTACTATGGAATTAAGAAAATTACTACAGAAGTATACAAAATATTTAGGTAGAAGTCAAGGAGGAGTTAGTCCTTAGAGAGCAAGTCTTGTCTTGATAATTAAAGTACTGTCATTCTTCAATGGAAGCTTTAAATTAGACTTTTAAAATGGATTTGAAATAGTTCTTTCTTTGCCTTCAGTGTAAGGCAGATAATCAATGAATGGTTGACATCTTGGTGATCTTATAATAAATATGTAACTCTCAATTTTTTATGTATAATTTGGAGCCCAGTAAGAGTCTGATAAGAGAGGGTACAGAGAATGATGCTGAATTATGTTCATTCTAGCCTTGGATTGAATTCTGTGATGCTCTACCACTAGTAATTCTATTTGTATGTACCACAAAGCATGTTTTTCTTTATGGAGAAGTAGAAGTTTCTGATTAATGCTCAATGAACTCACTGTGAAAATGAATATAAACTGCTTAAGTATCATGAATATATTTTTGTCTGTGCTGCATAAATATATATACTTATGTTGTTCAAACCAGTTAGTTCAAACTTAGCAGAACTTCCAAAGTCTTTTAGAAAAACTTACCTGTAATAGATGAAAGTCAGTATGAATACCTGTTAACTAAACTTACATTTTTCTTTTAAGAATTATATGGATTATTTATCACGACTGTATGAAAGGGAAATTAAAGACTTCTTTGAAGTTGCCAAGATCAAGATGACAGGCACGACCAGGGAAGGAAAAAAGTTTGGTAAGCTTCCAGAAGGCACATATCTTGCTTTGAAGCTCATTGTTTTCAAATAAAACACTCATTACAACATCTAGGGCTAATTTTATAATGGGGAAAATTCTTTACTTTTGGCAAGGTAGAAGAAGTTGGATGAAAAATATGATTGTTAAAAATTGAGTGTAGATCTGAAAATTCAGAGAAATACTGTATATATCCTTTTATTTTCACTGATTTAAGGAGATTTCAGTTGTACTACTTTGACCCTCTGAAAGTCAGAAGTTTTATCAAACTACCATCCATATTTTATTACTTGAATTATACTACTTCATTACTGAAATGAATTTGAAAAATCAATTCTTATAATTAATGAAAGTTTGGGCAATAGTGTGTGAGTTCCTTCTGCTGTTATTTCTGCTTTTAGTTAGCTTTAGGTGGATTTTTAAGAAGCTAGTTTTAATGATAATTCTGCCCAAGAAAACTTGTGTATTTTATTGTTTATTTTTCAGTTAGATTTGCCTATGTAGCCTGAGACTAGAAATGATAATTTGTTAACTTGTAGGTATTTAAGGACGTATACATTCCTGCTGGAATTAGTCTAGTGTGAATATGGAAATGAAACTTTAAAAAAACCCAAAAACCAAAAAAAAANAAAACCCCAAAAAACCACAAAAAAAACAAAAACAAACAAACAAACCAAACAAACAAAAAAACCCCAAAAACCAAACAAACACACACAAAAAAACAAAAAAAAACAAAAAAAAACCAAAAAAAACCCCGAACTTGGGTATTTAGAAAGCAATAGGTGTATTTATATATTGTCTAGTCTGTATTTTGAGGTGCACTGTTTCAAAACTTGTTTGAAACATTTATGTTTGCCATAGTTCACCTGTTTGCAAATTCACATTCCAAAATCATGTGCAACTTTTAACTAGTATGTTCTGTTGAGCTTGTTTTGGTCTTGAACCTATGCTTTGATGGTAGAAAGCAGAATAATGTAACAAAAGGAAGAATGCAGGAGAGTGGGGAGGCTTATTTGAGGGAGGGAGAAGCTGGAAATGTAGGTCTTGGCATTCTGTTTGACATGGAGAGCAAGAGGTGTCATCATGTTTGTTGTCAGAACATTTAAATTCATAAATCTTGAAAAGCAATTTTATTTCAAGAAAAAAAACAAACACCTTTAATAGAAATTGATTTCTTAAACATTCTGAACACTGTCTTGACGCTTCTTTGTGATTTGTATTTGTGAGGAGCCAGTTTTTGCAGCAATTCCCTGACTTGTGTAAATGTTATGGAGTGATCAGGCATTTTGGAGAAAGAGGTTCTTCAATTCATCAGCATAAAAGCTGCACCTTGAGACGACTTTTGCCATGCATTTGTGTAAATTTATTTATTTTGTAACAGCTTATAATACTGTGTGATTTCAAAGGCTTCCATGTTCAGTGTAGGCATTGTACTACCGCTATTTGCACACTTATTCAAAATACATCCCTTCTTTACAGTAAACTTGTTTAAGGAATAGTGTAGGTGCATAAATGCAGTAATGCTCCAGTTGTACTCAGACACTAAAGATGACCTGTTTCCAAGCTGTGTTGGTGTGTGTTCTTGCCTTTTTTTTTGTGCTTTGGGAATAGCACTGCTATTTGAATGCCTCAGATGCAGAGGGGATGATGGGAGAATTCTGGCATTCTGTGCTAGCGCAAGGTTCTGTCTGCATTTTTATGGCAAAAAAAACCCTACTGGGGTTGTGAGCATTCACACTTGTCTGAAGTATTTTTTTTCTTTTTTTCTTTTCTGATGAAGCCAAGACTTTGATACTTAAATACCATAAAGTCTATACTGGAAAGAGTGCTATTACTGTCATGTGTTTTTATGAAGTACCTTCTTGAAAGCCACTGAGGCTCCCCTGATTGTCCAGGGCTTGATCTTTGCCTATAGTTCTTCACATTCTATAATAAGTCCCATGTGTTTGGAAATTCAAGCAGTTGGACCAATGCATGACAGCCAATGCATGCCAAATATATCATGCCTAAACTCTTTTTTTATCCAAAACCTGCCAAAACCCCCAAGATCTAAAAACTAGGCTGGAATTAAATTTGAATTTGATGTTGCAATTATCCGTAGTGTTGCCTCTTTGAAAACATCTGGTATTTAAGACATGTTTGTGGCACTTAGAAGTATCTACTCATACTATTACAGTAGGTTCTGCTTGCCTGCTCCATTTTGGGGGGCTTGTAGCATCCATCCTCATCAAGATCTCTTTAATACCACATATTGCTTTTAGTGTATGTATGCAAATGCCTTTTACTGGTTAGGGATTCTCTATTTTTCTACAAATGTCCATTTATTCAAAATTTCTTATTGAAGTCCACTTGAGGAAACAGTTTTATTCTGAAGAAAATGGGGAGGGAAAAAAAAACCCCAAAAAAATTTGTAAATTTTTTAAACTATATATTTATTGTTTTCATCCTCTCCAAATTTGCAGTCGTCATTTTTTTGGTGCAGCATGAATAAAAAATATGTATTCCCTATATAAACATCCTGATTTGAAAACAACAGAAAAGATTAGCTAGCTGATATAAATGATCTTACAGTATTGGTATATGTTTTTTTAAATTGGAAAGGTGAACAATATCTCTGACTCAGTAAAAAATTTCATAAGTATATTTTAATCTTTTCAAGTCTATTACTGATAATGATGATTTATCTTGGAAACTGAGTCTTTCACAATATAAATTCTGACAAATAAACCCCTAATTTATTGGACTTCTAAATTTGGGAGAACTTGAAAACATGTTACCAAAAATGTTCTTTGAACACACTATATATATATAAGAAAAAGCAAATTTTAATACCTACAAACTTACTCTATTTTCCATGTAGCTTAGAGACTGAATTTCTAGAATAGTACCTCTCCAACTACATGTGTTTGCAATGTAGTTACTTGCTGCTTATAGTTCTCTGCATGTCTCTTTCCAGTTAGAGCTTAACTTGCATCTTGTGCATGGTTTGTGCAAACTGCATTTTAACTTGTCTTTGTCTTTGATGCTTGCAACCTAATCCATCCCAGCTACACTGCCTCGAAAAGAAAGTGCTGTCAAACAGGAAACTGAGAGTGAGTATAACTAGTTGCATTAGTTGGTATTGTCAATGCATGTGTGTCGATGTTACGATGTAGTGCTGCATCATGGAGAATCTCCCTAAGTGGAATAAGCGTTAGCAGAATCATTGTTTTTGCAAGGCAAAAACGAAGCGCAGCTATACTGTCTCAGCGTAGAAGTTGAAAAGGTTGGCAGGTAAAGGCAATTTTTTTCCCATGCTACTAGTAAAATTACGTTTGTGCCTGAGAGTTTGTCATCGTTTTCCTACTCTTCCAGTAAGTTGAGGTGGCAACTTAGATTAGATATATATAGACTTCATCTTGTGACTAGATACCAACAAAGCACCTAAATGAAACTTGCAACGTTGTTTCTGACTTTCTTTGTGGTCTAGATTTGAGAAGTTTATATGGCAGCCCAATGTTGATAGTTTCTTGGTCTTTTTTGTTGCTAGCTTTCTCTGCCCTGGTCCAACATTTCTAGAAATTTTGGAAAAAGAAAAAAAATTAAAATACCTAGGAGAGGACCCAACAATATCAGGAAGAAATGACTGAATAATAATTATGATCAAAAGGAGCAGAGAACATTAGTAGTAGAGATACTTTGGAATTGTATATTCAGCAAAATAGTTAGAACAAACAGAATAGACAAAAGATAGACAAAAAGGATATTAACAGCAGAAAGATCAAGATGAAAAAATGCCTGTGTGTGTACATAAAGCTTTTTAATTTTTTCCCTCCTGTGGATCGGTTCTTCTTGTGGCAGCCTTTGCCCAAAGTACATTCACAAACATCATAACTGGTCTTTGCTTTGAAATTTTCAAGGAGAATATCTATGCCAGTGTTCCAGAATTTCAGGGCTTCATTGCTTTTACACGTTTTTGCATAGTTTACAGTAAGAGTTTATATAGCTATGTTGTACTTTGAAAATTCCAGAAGTATTTCAGTTACCTTGTAACAAGAAAATAATATGTCTACAGTAAAAGCATTTATGGCTTAGACAAAAATTGAGTTGTTTGATTTTTAATATAGGACTACTATACTGATCTTGTATGTTCTGTAATTAACCTGTTCTTCAGTATTTTATTCTCCCTTTGCTTTCCTCCTTCATAGTGTCTTTATTTCACAGGTCTTCATGGAAGTTCTGGAAAACTGACTGGGTCTACTTCTAGTCTAAATAAACTCTCTGTTCAGAGTTCAGGAAACCGTAGATCTCAGTCATCCTCACTGTTAGACATGGGAAACATGTCTGCTTCTGACCTTGATGTGGCTGACAGAACAAAATTTGATAAGGTAAAGCCAAAATACTGCATAAGATTTCTGCTTAGTTTTGTATTAAAAGCATCTTATATATCCTTCTTGTATAGTTTAAAAATCTGTGCTGTTTAAATCTTAAAACATGCTGATTTCAAAGTCTGTATGAACCATACATCTAATAAAGGCAGTTTCTTAGAAATATGTATATCAGTATTATTCTAAGACTCTGTTTATTTCCTGTATGTGCTGTGTGTCATCTTTAAAGAATATCACACATTAAAAAATGGTCTGTTAATTTTAAGCAAATAGGAATTGAAATGATGGATTCTTCAACTAATTTAATTCTTCTCAATATAGATATTCATGTGTTCTCTCACATTTTGCCAGTATGTAAACAAAAGTGAAAAATAAGATAACAGAACCTTATTTTAGCCAGGACTTGAACATGGACCTAAAATTTTATTTATCCTGGTTTCACATCAGTTATCAGGTTTCAGCTTTAACCAATGGCACTAAGTTGTTATTGGAGAGTCCTCATCCAGTTTTAAAACCTGCTGTGCTCAGCATGTGTTGACTTTTTTTCCTGAACCTTTAAAAGTGACTGCTCACTATTTCTTGCAGAGTTAACTCCTCAGTGGAAGGAAAAGGAGCAGTTATCAGTGAGAGATATTATCTTGTTTTGTATTGAATTATTTGATGGAGATTAGTTTTCTTCTAACCTTTGCAAATCCATGCTGTCTTTTTCTGGGAGAAAATACTATATGTTTGAAACATTATTAACTGTTATTACAAACCTGTAGCAGCAACTTGTGTAGAATTAAAAAGATAGCTTGGTAAGCCAGGTTTATAGGAGTATTGTGCTATTATTTTCAACTTCTGACTTGTATCTCACATCCATTGGGGATATATGAGTGTAACTAATATATACAGAGTTGTAAGCTATTGAGCTGACCTATCAAGTTGTTTTATTTTTTCCTATGGGAATTTCCACCTGTGTGGATTTTCTTTATGGCTAGATTGGTTTCATTTATGTAAGTTATTGTGTGTCTTAGTCACTAAATACTTGCAGAGAAAATTCTGTGTTGTGTAAAGATGACAAATTAGAAATATGTCTAACATCCAACTTAAAATTTCCATAGTTTGTATTAATCAAATGAAATTATTTTAATTAACTTTTGCCAAAATAGTGTTTCATTCAAGTTTAAATCTAAAAATTGTGATGCATGTTCCAGTACAAAACCTACTTGCTGGTTTCTGTAGCAACTATATAAAACCTTTCCCTACTTTTTCTACAGAGCAGTTATCTTCTACATATACAGTTGATCTGTTTTTCTTCCCTAAGACTTTTGCCTTCTTCCACTTAGCAACCCAGGCAGAAAAGAGGGTGGCAGAACCCATGACTTGCTGTTAAAATGCAAATGTTTTCATTATAGCACAAAAGTCCTTCCTCAGGTTGTGTTTAGAAAACTTACAGTTGTGGACAAATATAGGTTCTTTTTTTCCCCAGTGTTACATGCATTAGAAAGGACTCTGTTGACAATACAGCTGTCACCTTTAAAGACAGAAGTTCAAGTGATTTCCATTCAATAGTAATAAGCCTTTTGAAGCTTAGTGAAGTTAGAAAGTATATGCAACAAAAAATTAAAATTAGTATTGCTAACTGTTCATAGTATTTGATGTGCTGATAAAATGTTTGGGTTTTTTTAGATTTTTGAGCAAGTCTTAAGTGAACTAGAGCCTCTGTGTCTGGCAGAACAGGACTTCATTAGTAAATTTTTCAAACTACAGCAACATCAGAGCACATCGGGAACAACAATGGTATGACTAATATTCTCTGTCACTGAAGGAAAAAATACTGATCAGGCCTCATAAGGGATGTGTTTAATAGATAACTGTAATATTTATCTGGCAGTTATGTAATGCAGGTGATCAATGATATGTTTTTCTCCCTGATCTGGTAATATCTTTAGTTTTGATCAATACAAAATCTATGACATGTCTCTTTGCCTTCGCTTTGTCTCCTCATAAGAACACTTGATGATGCTATGTAGGAAGACAACAGGGAATAATTGTGGATAGTGTTGTAACTGGAGGAACGTGACCAGAAAACACTGGAACCTTGCAAACTGCTCTGTTTTCTACTCTGGAAGCAGGGGTTGGTGGGA
This sequence comes from Formicarius rufipectus, assembly GCA_013399695.1. Classification (NCBI taxonomy): domain Eukaryota; kingdom Metazoa; phylum Chordata; class Aves; order Passeriformes; family Formicariidae; genus Formicarius; species Formicarius rufipectus. The sequence goes on from VXAU01005646.1 coordinate 2,274,122, forward strand.
TAGGGAGCACTAATTGTATTGGATTTGTCAGATATGCTTACTGCCTTGATATAAAATTGGAGACAAACTTTATTTTTGTTTACATGCATTCCTTGTTCTTACAGAATGAAGTGGAGGAAATGGATGGCGTAGCTTTATCTCGTTCATATACTTCTGGTGTTCCACAAACAGTATCATCTGAGTATGTGCTGCCATTGTTTATTATTGATTCTTATGCCTGCATTTGAATTTATTTGGCATATAAAATTTTCATCTATAATTAGAAATTGTTGTCTTTTAGTGGAAGTGAATAGTGAAATCTTAATTTTTACCTAGACACCGAGTGTGTCAGTAAATAGAATTTTTTTTTGTATACAGAATGGGCGCTTCTGTCTATAGTGGTATAAGAAAAGATAATAGTTTGTAAAATGAAATTAAGAACTACAATATGGAAAATGTGACTTGTTGAAGGAAAACAAGACTACTATATCCGATAAATACATCCTAAAAATGTTATCAAAGAACATGTAATATAGCCTAGTAAACTGTCAGAGTAATATTTTTTCTTATTCATTTTTAATAGGAAGGACATGATCCGACAAATGATGACAAAAATATTTCGTTGTATTGAACCTGAACTGAATAACCTTATAGCACTGGGGGACAAGATTGATAGCTTTAATTCCCTTTATATGTTAGTTAAGATGAGTCATCATGTATGGACAGCACAAAATGTGGACCCAGCATCCTTTCTGAGCACAACACTTGGAAATGTTTTGGTGACTGTCAAAAGGAACTTTGATAAGTGCATTGTAAGTTTTTAGTTATTCTGATTAAGCTAACTATAATATTACAAGAAGCCCAGTCCTACCCACTTTGATTTTGCATGTCTTTATAATTAAATTTTTGCTTCAAATTTGAAGAGAAAATTAGTAACTTTATTGCTCTTCTACTTTTGAAGGCTAAGACTTTAAAAAAGATATATTAATTGGTGATTGTGTTTCTTTTTTTTTCTCCATTCCAGTGTTCTTCACTAAGTAACTATTTGTAACAAATAAGACACTTGCTTCACTTTTGTGAGCTGGTTGACATTTTTAGTTGTTTGTTTTAACTTGTCTTCTCACTGAGATTACTGAAGGCCATTCAGTGAACTGTAGCTGTCTGCCTGTTTTGCCAAAGCAAAACCTCATGGCCTTATGAGAGTGTAAGGTTATTTGGCAGAACTCTGCTGTCAGAAACTTCTTTTGCTAATACAACTATGACTGTTATATGAAATGTGGCAAGTTCAGTGAAAACACAGTTGCTGGTAAATTTATTTTTTTTAAATTTTCATAAATGTAATTTGAATCTAGGCCAATGTAGTAAGACTGACCGTTCTTGATCAGTTTAATGCTTAAAATGTTTTGAAATTGCTTTATTTTCAATTATACTCAGAAATAATATTTCAATAGATTACTAAAGAAACTTTTCCATCAAAAAGAATTGTTAGCTTGGCTGAAGCAGAAAATAAAGTTCCTTGTTAGATTATAGAATGAAAATTATTAATTGCTTCTGGTACATAAGTTTGGGTGTTTTTCCTTTTTTTTTTTTAATGCTAAGTAAACAAAGGAGAATAAAAGCCCATCTTCCCTTTTTCTTTCCAGTTATTTTACTTAACAAAATTTTAAGGGTAAAAAGGTAGAAAGATTAAGTAGATATATTAATTGACAGATGAATTATTTCTGTATTTGGATAAATGTCAGTTTTTCATGATGTCTGCATTTTTCTTTTAATAATGGTTACATGATCTGGAGTCATATATTAGAGGTTAACATCTGTTTTGTTTCAAATTTAAGAGTAATCAAATGAAACAAATGGATGAAGTAAAAATCTCTAAGAAGAGTAAAGTTGGGATCCTTCCATTTGTTGCTGAATTTGAAGAGTTTGCAGCCCTCGCTGAATCAATTTTCAAAAGTGCAGAACGACGAGGAGATCTGGATAAAGCCTACATAAAACTTATTAGAGCTGTTTTTGTCAGTGGTAGGTCTTCTGATATTGTCATACTTACTAAAATAATTTTTTTGTCCTATTTATATATAATTTTGCTCAAATTAACAGATGATTATTTTTTAAAGACTATTTCATGACATGTGGCAGATATTATGCTGAAATTTTGGTTGTCTCTGTTATTGGTAGGTGAGAAGGTGTAATGCTTTTGATTGTACTATATTTTTTAAGAGAGAACTGAAGATATTTCCCATTGTACATACCTGTAAAGCAACTAAAAGTTATGACAGAGGGAAGTGGTTAAGACTCTGGAGAGGGAGAAGAGATGGCAGCAACACAGCATGCTAAATCTGAAGTGGCTTCCTGTCTTTCTTTTTTTCTGTTTCTTTTTTTTTTTTTTTTCCCCTGTAGAAAATTATATGGTAAAAACAAAATTAGCAGTAGCAGACTTTTCCTACTTGGCAATTCAGTGTTCTGACTGAGATGAATTTGTGATCATTATTTATACTCTAGTAGTCTCAGCAAAAGGATTAATGGATGAACTATGCTCTTGGTGGAAGCCATCCTCTTTCAGCCTGCTTTTAGGTGCAATAAGGGAGTGATATGTAGAATTTCTTTTGCCGATGTGATTTTAATTTTGGTGTGGGGGACAAGTAAAAGATATAGAATTATCTAATGTTATTATTAAATTTAGAAACTGACAGTAATTTTGATATAAAACTAATAGGCAAAAATAGACTAACAAGTACATTTTTAAAAAAAACACCTTGTTATTAAATATTTTTGTCCTACTGAAGATAATCAATTTTTCTTTGATTTTTCTTAAATAGTTTTATCATTTAAAATTTATTTGGTGTCTGAAAGCTTGCTTTTCAGCCTTCACAGTGTGGGTTGTTTCTCACTTCTGTAAATGAGGCCATACATAGTCACTATTTTGTATCTTTTTATAAGTGACTTTTTTGTCATGCAAATTTCGTGGTCCTAGAGCCTGTATGTATCTGTTATTTATTATGAAGGCTCTCAGATACTGTTTTATTTAGTGGCAATTCTGACAATTACTCATACAAATATTTATCAATTACATGAAATCCCAAACTCCTTTTTTGACAGTATTATAGTTATTGGTTATGGTTTTTTTGTTTGTTTGTTTG
>VXAU01005646.1:2277441-2320786 GCA_013399695.1 Formicarius rufipectus
TTTTTTTTTTTTTTTTTTTTTAGTTTGGTGGTCCTTTTGGTATTATAAGTATTCTGCTTCTTGTTTCTTTCAGTTGAGAAAGTAGCTAATGAAAGCCAGAAAACACCCAGAGATGTGGTCATGATGGAGAACTTCCATCATATTTTTGCAACACTTTCTCGCTTGAAAATTTCTTGTCTGGAGGCTGAGAAAAAAGAAGCCAAACAGAAATACACTGATCATCTTCAGTCTTACGTAATCTATTCCCTGGGACAGCCTCTTGAAAAATTAAATGTAAGTATATTTGAATATACATTTAAGAAGCATAGAATAGTTTTTGAATGTTTAGTTTGCACTTTTTGATCTCTAAAGAGATCTGTATCTATCAATCTTTTATTTGATTACTTTGGATTTGAGCATGTCTGGCCAGAGTACTTGATTCATGAGAGTAACGGTCTTGGATGAAAATAAGCAAATTTTTCATGGCAATTAATAGCACTGACTAAACATCAATGTCATAAGCAAATGGTTTTGAAGAAGGAAAAAGTGAGGGGGAAGGAAAAAGTAATCAGGAGCTTTGGGATAATTTTCTTCACCTCAACTGCAGACAAAATTATTGTAGTTTCTGAACTGTGCAACAATAAGAAAAGTTTTAGGCAGGTTCTGTATGTGTGAAATGTTAAAGTCGGTGATGACTTAGGTTCATACTCAGTTCTGCCCACTGAATGTCTCCCCACTGTTCATTACTTCTTGAGGCTCCGATTTTGTGTGTGTGAGAGAGAGAAAAGGAGAGCCACATTGAAGCTGAACACCTCCTCTGACCCTACATTTTGTAGTTGAACATGATGTTATGTACTATGGTTTCATCAGGTTTGACCTGTTCAGCAATAACCAGAACACTGTTGTGTTATCAGCCCTGTTTTAACCATAAATCCAAAACCAGCACCATATAGGCTGCTATGAAGACAGTTAACTAGAAACTTAACTCTGTCCTGACCAGACTTGGTACACTTTTCTGGCTCTACCTGCATGTTCGTAGAAATACTTCCCTCCTTTTTTATTATGTTGAGCGAACTGGTCAGTGGCAGTGAGAAGTGATGGCAATTGTGAACAACCATTCTGTTGTCTAATTATGGCTTAAGTAGAGATGCTCAGGTGCTTAGTGAGTTTATTGGGAAGATCCAGTATCTTCCCAGGCTATGTGCTCAGTAATTGAGGAATTTGAGACTGATTGATTATTAGTTACAAGGTTGCAAAGAAAAGCTTGATTGCTTCTAGAAATAATTGGTTTCAGTTTATACTAGTACTTGGAGTGCTGTATTGTTGGGCTGTGTTTTAGTGTTTGAGGATGAGCACTACTCCATGCTCAACTTGAAAACAAAAATGGGGGAGAACACAGCAATCATGAAGCAGAATCAAGACTTAATTACACATATCCTTGTCAAATTAAGGTGATTAGTTTAGATTTGTCATTGTCATTAATGTTATTTGTTTTTAGCATTTTTTTGAAGGCGTTGAAGCTCGTGTGGCACAAGGTATACGAGAAGAGGAAGTAAGTTATCAGCTGGCTTTTAATAAACAAGAGCTTCGTAAAGTTATAAAGGAATATCCTGGTAAGGAAGTGAAGAAGGGATTGGATAATCTCTACAAGAAGGTAGATAAACATCTCTGTGAAGAAGAAAACTTACTTCAGGTAAACTAAATCAGAACTTAAAAAACCTTATAATGTTTACACAAAGGCTTTTAATTACTGCTTTTGCGTGTGTATTCTGTGAGAATGTTCAGCATAACTCAAAAAAAAACCCCATTGAGTCGAGATTCTTTTTTTTTTGTGTGTGTGTGTTTGTTTTTTTGTTTGTGGTTTTTTTGTTTTTGTTTTGGTTTTTTTTTTAATAATTCTGTTTGTTGAACATTGATTTGCAACATGATGGTAGAGATTAAGTTAATAAAGAAAATTCTTCTATGATTCCCCAGCTGAGCATTAATAGGTGATCTTTCTTCTGCAAAATATACTGGAAGTAGGGAGAACTAGATTTAAATGCACTGCTAACCTGATGCAAAATGTAGTTGGTGCACTATAGCAGAATACACTTTCAATGAAATCTTTTCTGACAGTTACATTATCTAATGTATTTCTTGTATTCTGCAGGCTTTCTCACTGGAGTAAATGATAAAGAGGTTTAAGAGTTAAGCTTGTTTAAACAGCTTTTTAAAATCTGAATTGTGAATTAGAGCACCCTTCTGGTTCAGGATCTTTTCTTCAAAGACAAAAGCAGTACCACTTTGAGGAAAACTTCATCTTTACTATTTTCTGCATTCCACATTTGGTAGCAATCATGTAAACATTACAGATTTTAAGAGTTTTTTTGTAATTCAGCAACTCCATTTATTGAACTTTGTTAGTAAGCTTTTACTGTAAAATATCTGAACTGAGAATCAATTAATGAGCCAATGTTCTGTAGGTCACATGTGTGCCAGCTGACTTTTCCTAAAGTTTGCTTTCTTTGGCAGGTTGTGTGGCATTCCATGCAAGATGAGTTTATACGACAATACAAGCACTTTGAAGGGCTGATAGCTCGCTGCTATCCTGGATCAGGAATTACTATGGAATTCACTATTCAGGATATTTTAGACTACTGCTCCAGTATTGCACAGTCTCATTAAGTTCTGAAAAGGGAAAGAGAAGCTGGCAAAATACGTGCCTGTGTATAAGGGATTCAAACACTATAAATCCTATTTGTCTTTAAAAGGTGGATTTCCAATCATGTGTGTAGTTAACTGCTATGTATGTTGAGTTACACTCCACTTCAAATGTCTTTCAGGACAAAAGGAAACCTTCGGGGATTTGTTTTTCTTCTACTGGGCTGAAGTACTGTTTGAAAGCATTAATTCTGTGAAACACTTTGAATTCAGTTTTTCCCTTCCCCTGGTATTCAGCCACTTTTATTTATAATCCCTCCTCTTGCTAGAAGCAGTAAGCACTACCTTCATAGTATGCAAAAAGGATACTACTGTTTTCACTAATATCTTGGAGTTTATGTAAGAATTGAAGACTATCAAATACTTTCCTTGTTCTAGGAGGTATGGATGTGGAACATCATGCAGTGGGAAGACTGAAATTTGTTTGCTGAGATGTATTGTGACTATGGCTATTATTCCTAATTAAACTATGTTCATCGTCTTCTTTATGTGGAGTGTTATTTCAAAAAGGTGAAAACAATTAATTCCATAGTTTTGTCTCTGGCCATTGAAGTAGATTTGCTCCATTTCTCCACACGTGTTGTTTTTCTTCCTTTTAGCATCAGTATACTCCCACCTTATGTAAGCCCTTCATCCTCCTGGAGTTTCAGCTGCCAGGAGTTCAGGACCTAGGTATTCTGTTCAGCTTCATCAGATTGCCAAGTTGTTGGATAAAGATGACATGTGTATAGAATAGAAAAAGGTACAATAAAGGTAAACATGCAGACAGATTTTGGTTTTTGAGATGCAGATGCAGGAATAAAAGATGCTAGTATGAATGCGGAAGGTTTTCTGAGTTTTATGACAAACCTGCTAGATGTCAACTCCGGAACATTGGGACATCTGGATTGCATCAAATGGTTTGGTTTGAAAGGGACCTTAAAGCTCATCTGGTTCTGATCCCTCTGCTGTGGGCAGGGTCACCTTTCACTGGACCAGGTTGCTCAGAGCTCCGTCCAGCCTGGGCTTGGAACACTTCTAGCGCTAGGGGCATCCACTTCTCGGGGCAACCTCTTCCACTGTCTCACAACGCTCAAGGAACTTCAGACCTTCCACCACACTGCAAGGGACTTCTTCCTAATACGTAGTCTAAACCTACCCACTTTCCAGTCTGAAACCATCCCCCCTTGTCCTTGCACTGCCTGCCCGTGCAAAGAGTCCCTCTCCCTCCGATTTGTGTGCTCCCGGGGCTGCTCCGCCCCGCCCGCTGCTCCCTCCGGCGCCCCGGGGAGGAGGGAGGGAGCGTCCCACCCCCCGCGCGAGGGCTGCTGGGCGGGCAGGGAGGGAAAGGAAGGGAAGGCAAAGAAGGGAAGGAAGGGGCCTGCAGGGAAGGGGCGGGCTGTTGGCGGGGCGGGCGCGTCCCGCTGTTGCTGAGGGGACGGGGCGGGAGCGGCCGCGGCTCCGCGCGCCATTTTCAAAGGGCTCAGCGGGTGTGCGGGACCGGCCCGGCAGTGCCTCGGCACCAGCGGGCCCGGCCCGGCAGTGCCTCGGCATCTGCGCGGCCGTCAGCGGAGCGTGTGCGGGGCCGTCTCGGCAGCGGGAAAGGGAGCGCCGTCCTGTGCCAAAAGGGGACCGGCCGCGCCTCCGCAGGGACAGAGTGGAGTTGCCGGAGAGTCCGCAGAGCTTCCAGTTTGAGGAGACAGGTGATGAGCGGGCGCGTTGTCGGTAGGGTTTTCTTGCGATGTAGTGTGAACTTAGAGAGTTTGGTGACGGGCTGCCCAGACAGGGCGTGGGGCGTCTCTCTCTGGAGACACTTCACACCCATCTGGACGCGTTCCTGTGTCACAAGCTCGAGGTGACCCTTGGCAGCGGTGTCGGACGGGGTGATCTCCAGAGGTCCCTTCCAGCCCTGACAATTCGGGGATTCTGTGACTCTCTAGGGAAGAAATTTGTTTTTCTAGAGCAAGAGTTTTCTTTCCACTGGCAGAGTGCTTGCCCTTCACAGCTGAAGTGGTGGATTCCCCGCGAATCCACCTGGAAGCAGACTTCCCTAAAAGACGCGCTGGCTCGTTCGGTGTATCAGGAACATGTTGCAGCAGCAGCAGCACAGCCCTCAGTGCCCATGGACTGTGCAGAGACACCTGCTAAAGCTCTGCTGTAGCCATGTGGTTGGTCCTCTGGGTGCCTTCTGTACCCAGGTGAAAACTAGCTCCTAATAGCTAGATGAGCTAGTAATTACTGGACAGGAGCACATTCTAAACCTATTTAACATACATGCAAATGAAAAGAAAAAGCCTTTAACATATAAGTTCTGTTGAATGAAAAATGCATTTTGGTATTTCCCAAAACTGAGAATGGAAGTTCCAGTTCATAATTGTCTTTGGTGTTAATGTTACAGACTCAAAATTATAGCATATAAAGATATCCATAATAATTTATTTGTGTTCCATTGTTAGTAATGAGTTTAATCTTCCACATGGCTCAATGGGTGTATTGTTTCTTCCACAGCCAAAATACACCTTTGCTCTGCTTTTTTTATTACATTTTCTTACTGATAACACAAATATTGCATCTGCAACAGTTCTCAACCTGCAGTCACCATGAATTTTTCTGCATTGTTCTGCAGAGTGAAAGGAGGGCTTCAGTGTGCTAAACCTTTTCTGGTTTGTATTCTACCTGTAATAGTTAGTCTGTTATGAGTGCTTCTTTCACACAATTTAATGCAAATTGATTCACTACTGAAAACCCAAAGCAGTTGGATTTAAGGTTTCGTTATTGCCCGTCTTTCATGTCAAGGTTCAGTTTTAGACATTGGTGACTCAGAACAATAGGTTCATAAATGCTAACTATGTATTTCACAAATATGTAGGTCTTCAAAGTACTGCTTATAACCATCCAGGAATTTCAAAGACAATGTTGTCACCTTTAGCAGTCTTTGTGAGCAAAGAGGGAACAAAAAATGAGGCTATTGGCTCTGAATATCTCTCCAGTGAAAACCAAAAGATGCACTCAGATATATTAATAAATCCTGGTCTGGACATGCTGGATTTAAAGTACCATTTAGTTTTCCCTTTTCTGTTTTTCATCTAAAACAGAAATTACATTTTCTTCACAGCAGCATTAAATTACATGAAATATTTAGATGATGAATGAGGTGAACTACTTATGCTGGTTACAGAGACTATCTGATGGGAAGTACCAAAGTTGTTAAGAGTGCTTTCTAGTACTTTGGAAATTTTCAAACATCTAGTAAGTTCAACAACCTTTTCATCATGACTCAGTTGTGATTCACAAGGATATTACATTACTTTGAATAAAAGCGTATTCTGGATTGACTTGACTGGATGAGAATGATGTAGAAAACTTGGATTTTCAAAAAAACCCTTTTTGAGATGGTTCTTTACGAAAGACTTTTAAGAAAGCGGGTCTCTTTTAGAAATGGAGGAAAAAACCTAGTGGTTAAAAAGAAGGGTAGAAGGTACTATCTTACAGTGAACATGCAGAAGGTTGCTGTGAGGTGAAAGAATGGATTAAACAGAAAGGGATAGAATTTGCTCATTAAATGGACATACTAAGTGCAGTCCAAGGCATGCAGAAGAGTTTCACTGGACTGAGTAATAAAGAGGGAGGTAAGGAACAGTGTTGTTGAAGGCAAAGTGTTGCACGTTGTGGTCTCCAAAGTGGCAGTAACCACTCAGAGAGGTGTTAGTGTCACGGTGAATGCATCTAATCAACACTTAAGAGCAACTAGAAAGACCAAAGGTCCTGGTTTCAGCTGGGATATAGTTAATTTTCTTTCTAGTAGCTGTGCAATGTTGTGGTTTGGATTCTGTATGACAATAATGTTGATAGCACACTGATGTTTTGGTAGTTGCTAAGTAGTGCTGACTCTAAGCAAAGGACTTTTCAGTGCCAGTGAGAAGGTGCACAAAAGCTGTGAGGGAGGACATAGCCAGGACAGCTGATCCGAGCTGGCCAAAAGGATATCCTATACCACAGAACATCATGCCCAGTAGATAAACTTGGAGGGGTTACCTGGAAGGGGAGCTGATCACAACTCAGGGATAGACTGGGCATTGGTCACAGGAGGGTGAGCAATTGTACTGTGCGTCTCTTGTTTGTCTTGGGTTTTATCAGTCTTGTTTTTTTATCCCTCTTGTTTTTATATCTATTATTATAAATAGTACTATTATTATTATTATTTTACTTTGTTTCAATTATTAAACTGTTCTTATCACAGTCCACAAATTTTATCTTTTTCTCCTTGATTCTCGTCCCCACCCCTGTGCTAGTGGGGGGTATAAGCAATCAACTGTGTGGTACTTAGTTGCCAGCTGGGGTTAAACCATGTCAAACACTGATCAGTAAAATGAAAGAATGAGTTAAGTAGAAAGGGACAAAATTTGCTCATTATCTGGCTTTGTTAAGTGCNCTGATGTTTTGGTAGTTGCTAAGTAGTGCTGACTCTAAGCAAAGGACTTTTCAGTGCCAGTGAGAAGGTGCACAAAAGCTGTGAGGGAGGACATAGCCAGGACAGCTGATCCGAGCTGGCCAAAAGGATATCCTATACTACAGAACATCATGCCCAGTAGATAAACTTGGAGGGGTTACCTGGAAGGGGAGCTGATCACAACTCAGGGATAGACTGGGCATTGGTCACAGGAGGGTGAGCAATTGTACTGTGCGTCTCTTGTTTGTCTTGGGTTTTATCAGTCTTGTTTTTTTATCCCTCTTGTTTTTATATCTATTATTATAAATAGTACTATTATTATTATTATTTTACTTTGTTTCAATTATTAAACTGTTCTTATCACAGTCCACAAATTTTATCTTTTTCTCCTTGATTCTCGTCCCCACCCCTGTGCTAGTGGGGGGTATAAGCAATCAACTGTGTGGTACTTAGTTGCCAGCTGGGGTTAAACCATGTCAAACACTGATCAGTAAAATGAAAGAATGAGTTAAGTAGAAAGGGACAAAATTTGCTCATTATCTGGCTTTGTTAAGTGCACCTCAAGGTTTGCTGTAAAGTTTCACTGGACTGAGTAATAAAGCAGGAGGCAAGGAACAATGTTAATGAAGGTAAAGTAATACACATCATGGTCTCTAACGTGGCAGTAACTGATCAGGAAAATTGTCACTGTGAATGCATCTAGTAGATGCTTTAGAGAGATCAGAAAGGCAAATGATAAGTTAGGAATCAATATGAATAGTGAAAACTGTGGCAAAGAATCCTTATGGCTGCACTGGGTACTAGTATCAGGTACTATTATAATGATTCCAGTTCAACTTTAGGCCCATCAAATCCCTGCATTATAGGCTAAGAGAAAGAGAATGTGTGCAGGAGTAAGATTTTACTTATGTTTCTTAGGTTTTTATATTCCTGTTGTGGCAACTGTCAGAGACACAAGATATTGAGTCAGACAGGTCTTGGATTCAACTGAATCAGTACAGAAGTTCATGTATTAAATTTATATTTCCAGAAAAACAGTTTCCTGATGGAAAAGTTAGTAGATACTTTTTGATGTCAAGGTAAGGCTGGTGATAGACTAAATGTAGGATGTGAGATTTAAGTTATGTTTGTCTGTAATGACAGAGGAGTGGAATTACTGGCATATAATGTCTTTCCAACAAAGGATGTACAGCAATTATTGTCTTTGAAGACCTTAATACCTATGTTAAGATCTGTGTAATAACAACCCTCAATTCTTATTTTCATTCCTGAGCACCTTTGGGACCTATACTCCAACTATTCATTTCCTGGGCTTATTGTGGGTCAGACATGCCTCTAGGGAATATGAGATAATACCCTTTTCTATTTGATTCCAGTAGCAATAATGAGTTGAATTAAAAATTTCCCCTCAGGAGAGGGGTTCCACCAGAAAGTTGTCAGCACCTCCCAATATTAGAGTATGTTTAAGTAACAACACCTTAAATGCCTATTGCAGTGATTTTGCAAGATTCTGTACTTCGTAACCACAGTTATTGGAGTGCTAACATCTGTCCATTTATTTTTCTCCGCAGTTAGTGCAGGAAGACTTTATTCCTGTACAAGCTGTGACACGGTTTTCTTCTTGGTGTTTCTTCAGTAAAACTTTCATCACATGATTAATAAAAAAGTCTTTGCTTTTTCTAAAACACAAGCTTCTAAACCAAATCTGATTAATGATTTTAAAGTAATTTAATCTTTTTAACTTTTACAGTTATTCTTAAGGAGAAAATGGGCTCAGGAGTTATCAGTTTACTTCTGTAGTAATGTAAGATATATTCCTGAGACTAAATCTAGACACAGTAACAGAATCACTGTTTTCCTATATTCAACACAGAATCCTCAACATTAATGCAGAAATACCAAGATCTCCTCGCTTTTAGCTTTAATCTTTGGCTTCCAGAGGAGTACGAAGATCAATTACTGGCACATCAGGACGTTGACTTCCACTTAACCATTTAGTAGAGGGAAGTGTGCTGCTGCCTCCTTCAGCCATCCCAGTACGGTATGTAAGCGTTTGTTCTCTCTGCCATTGCTTAGTTAATACCTCAACATCCTGAGCCTCTTCCGGAAAATTTTTGGTAGCACCTGGAATGGATGCTGTGCTTTTAAGACTGGTGATTTTCTCTCATCCATGGAGCAGCACCTGACAACCACAGATTTGTTACTAGATTTGTTTTAAAAAAACAAGATGAAATCTTATTTTCTGGTCTTAGACATGAGAGAAACTTGCATATTTTCTCCTTTTATTATTAATAAATAATTTATTTTTCAATACCTGCTTATATTTATTTAATACATTTGTTTAAAATAAGGGATTGTGATAGAACATGGTTTGGATGATATCTGTATTCTGTCGCTTCTATACGGGACGTAAACAAGTCTTCCTTGCATTGCTAGTTCATCTGCAGAGGGCCTTGCAGCCAGTAGGTTAATACTGAAACTTCTGAAGAAGAGTGAGGGAAAATATTTTACAGAAGTAACTGTTTTTCAGAAATATTTCTAACTACTGAAGAGATGTTTTCACATATGTAAGAGCTGATACACATGTGGGTAACTCCATGTACAAAGCCATGGCTAAGGTATTAAAGGAAAAGTTTGTTGTGAAGTTGAAAACCCTGAAATACACTGTGCAGCCTCTACCCTGCATGCTTTTATATCAACACCTTTCACATGCACATAACTTCAAGGCTGGGTTCTCTCCCTGTCTTTACAGGGCGCCAGAGCATCTCTTTGAGAAAGTGTTGCCTCTATTCAGGAATCCTACTTTTTTAACAGACAGAGATATATACAGTGCTGTTCATGGGAAAGAAGATTCTCCCACACTGGGCCTTTCCCATCAGCAAAAGTTCTTTATCCTCTTTGAGTAAATCTTCTGTGTATAATTTTTTGATCCCTATAACAAATTAAGAAACATCAGCTTTGGTATTTGTTTTGTTTTCTCATTCTATGTCTAAATCCAGAAGGACTTAACAATGTAAAAGTTCTTCCCTCAAATGTATATGGCAGACCTAAGATTGTCATCTGGATTCAGATATAGTAGTGCTGATCCAGGCCTTTTCTGATCAGCTTAGTAGTAAAGGGATAACTAATTAGTTGAAAAAAACAACCCTCCTTGAACTCTGTTTTTTAGAAAACTATGCAGGCAGGGCTATAGTACACCAGTGGGTTTTTCTTGCCTGTTTTTCTGCCACGAAAGATAAATGTTCAAAATTAATCTGTCTTAAACATGTTAACACATTTTATGCTATTTTCCAAATGGTTGGCATTTCTTATGTTATGCACAGTGTTCTGTTAAGCACTGACTTGTAAACTTTGAAAGTAAGATTTATATGTGAAAGAAAAAAATATATATGGTTTTTTTGAGAATAATCTGTCAATTTTCATTGTGGAAGATACAATGATGACCATGATTCAGAAGAATCAGAATCTAATGAGGAAACTAACTGCCAAGGCAAATATTTCTTTATAAAGAAACATGTAGATATGTTTAAAACCTTTTAGTTGCTCTGTGATCATCTTTTAATTTACTTAAATTTTAAAGACATGGTTATGCACTGTATTTTATACACGAAAGAATGTTTTTTTCCATAACATTTTTGTGTGTATTATTCCTTCTTTAAAAGACTGCTGCTGTAACCAACAATCTTTTGCAGGTGTCCCATTTTTCTTGACGGTGACAAAAGCTGCTGCTTTGGAAGTGTGTTTGCAATGAGTACAAATGCAGAGCGAAGGTTCAAGAATCTCAGGAAACGTCTAGATCAGCTAGGCTACCTGCAGCCCTTGGGAGTGGAGAGTTTACCTTTGGTGGAAAAGCTTTTTAGGTATTCAAAATTAGATTCTTTAAAAATAATAGTAATCACATAGGAAGTATTGGTTGTTTCTTGGCATATAAGGAAGAAGGCTTAGTCTGAAGATTTCTATCAATGTTCTTTCAGAGATAACATTAAGTTCCTATGGATGATGAAGTCAGATGGGTTGGCTTAAGTGATGAGAATATCTCAAGATTTAATTTAATCCAATAAATTTGTTTTCTGTGGTCTCGGAGAATTCAATTTTTCTAACCTCGTAAAAAAGCCAAGAATAGTCACTGCTCATATGTGATTAAAGGACACACTCTTATAATTGGTTGGAAAATAAATATTCTGTTTGTTCTGTGGCTTGAAACATTCACATCTCTGTTGATTATTTTATTTAGAGACATTTAATTTGCTATCTTTGCACTTTTTACAGGACAGATAACGGAAGAAACACCAATTTTCAAATTTTCAAATCACTTTCTTAATATATTTGCCGTTTTATGGCTTTGATGTGATTATGAACATAGTGATTTCCACAGTAATCCAGTTCTGTTTGGCTGTACATGGTTCTGTTACTCTCTAGCATGTAATAGAAGTGGAAGAACCATAGATAGACAGGTGTGGAATAGTTTGCCTTCAGCATAAGGTCTTATTTGGTGTCTGGCAGATAGTTTTACTCTCTCCATCACTGGCTTTGATACTATTTTCACAAAACATTTATAGTTTCATATTACTCATCTCTCTTCTGGAGCTTCTGATCCCCTTATAAGTAGTAGTAACCTTTTGTGGTAAGTAGTGCTAGAACTTGCACAGTGCTTGGAGGAAAAAAATCATCTTACCAAATCTCACTTTATGTAGAAGAGAGAGTTTATTGAATTATCAGATGTAAACTCCTGATATGCTTTTGAACTGTAATTTTTATGTTTGTCCTATCCTTTCATATTTACTTTTTTTAAAAACAAATGGTTCCTGTCTTTCAGTTTTCTTACATGAATGTTCTGTTTGCCTTTGTTTGAACCCATTTGTTCCCCCTCTTGGGGAAAGGGTTTTGCTCCTCGGGTCATAATAAGCGTTTGCATCTGCAGTGTAATGGCTGATAACCTTGCTAACACATCTGATGCTCTTTTATTCCAGTGACTTAGTTCATACAACCGAGAGCTTGCGCAGTGCCAAGTTCTCTGCTGGAAAAACTGAAAAAGAATGCAGCAATTATGATACTGTTTTGGAACCTTATAAAACAGAGAATGCTAAACTTACCAGGGAAAATAATGAACTACATTTAGAAATATTAAAACTGAAAGAGCGGTCTGATCGTCATGTTAAAGGTAATATAAAAATTATGATACTTTTTTAAATTCTTCCATGCCAAAATATAGTTTTGACCAAATTCTTAATCTGCAGATTCATTTATCTGTACTTAAAAGTGAGCATAAATGGTCATTGAGTTTGGTGTCTTTAATGAACTAAGGGTCATGCTCAGGCATTTATTTTGCAGTTTAAAAGAGGTCCTCCAAATCATTGTTTTAATCAGACATGAGAATGTTAGAAATTTTAACATATACTTTCATACCTTGAATTGGTACTTTTTAATTTGAAGTTAAATGCTGCTATTAAATACGCCTTTATTCCACAATGGAGGTTTATTTGCAAAACATGTAAAAATATACTTTTTGTGTGTGTGTAAATATATGCATGTATGTATGCGTATTTGATAATTTCATGCCATGGAAAAGAATATAGGATTCTCTTTATTTTGGTGCTACGAAGGAAAATAATAATGAATAAGAGAGATAATACAGCTTTTCTCTGCGTTGAAGATTTGAAGGTCTCCTTAAGGAGGGCTGAACATGAAACATTTGACTTGAAATTTCTGAATAACCAATACATACATAAAATTAAGATTCTGGAAAAAGAGAACAAAGCCAAGACTGAAAAAATTCAGCAGCTTCAGGAGAAGAATCTGCAAGCAGTAGTGCAAACACCTGGTGAGTGTAAATAATCACAGCCTTTTTAACTTTTCTCTGGGCTTTTTTGGATCTGCAGAATGTAATATCTTTTTCCTCTAGTAAGAGAAGTTATCACAGTAAAGTGTCCAGTAGAATAGCAGTACCCTTTGAAAGTTTTGGCTCTGAATTCACTCATTTCTCTGTATGAAGTGTCATTAAGCCATCACTTGAGTTAGGGACAAATTTAAATGCAAACTTAGATTCAGTAGAAGTCTATGAAGTTAAAACGTGACTAAAAAGCACTATTAATGAACAGGTTTTTTTATTGCTGCACCTAATTTAGTCATAGGCAGGTTGTTTGACACTTGGGTAATTTTGACAGGTAATAAATGTTGTGGGACTGATTCAGATTTTTGTAATAAAGATCTGAAAATAGCAAGATGCAAAATATGTCTGCAAATATTGTATGTTCTTATTTAATCATTTGATGAGAAGTAATTGTTCCATCTGGAAATTATACCAAGTTTTGTTTTTGTTTGTTTGTTTTGGTTTGGTTTTTTTTTTTTAATGTTACTGTACAATCAAAGAACAAAGTCTCTTTGATATGTTTATGATCACTGAAATGACAATAGAAGGAATAAAAACATTACTAAGCAGAGGTTAGTTCAGTCATAAAATAGTTCTTAAATGGGGGGAAAAATATCTATTATGATGTTTTAATTTAGCCTTCTTCATAAGCTAAATCACTAACAGATTCAACAAGTTTGAACTGTAGATTATTGAGGGTCTTAAACACTGGGAAAAATTACTTATACTGAGCTTTGCATGTTTCCTTATTATAAAGGTGAACTTTGACAAAACTGATATATAAGCATGGAAGAATGGTGTTGCCTAGGATATATAAATTTTATCAAATAAATACAGAAAGATTAAAATGGTGAAATATGCCTGTTCAGAAGCAGTAGCATAAAAAATAAAGCAGGAAAATTAATTTTGTATTGAAGAAGTCGATTTGCTTGCTTTAACTCCAAGTAATATGCCCTTGGTTTGGACTTTTAGGTGGCAGAAAAAGAAGCATTCCCTTCAGGCGTCAGCGCATGCAGATAGACCAGCTTGTGCCCCCATCAGGTGTTAGTGCCTACCCAGTTCCTCAGCCTGAGGACCCTTATATTGCAGACCTTCTTCAAGTGGCTGATAATCGGTAATCTAAAGAACCTCCTAATTTTGAAGTATAGATGTATCTTTGATTATTGCCATCCTGCTCTTTTTAATAGATGACAAATTAATCTTCCCCAACTTGAGTCTGTGTTGCTCACAACAGGAATTAACACGTGATTTTCCTGTCTTTATCTTAACTGGTGAACTTTTTCATTTTTTCTCCCCTGTCCTGTTGAGGAAGCGAAGTGAGAGAGCTGCTGGGTGGTGATCTGGCAGCCAGACAAGATGAACCTGCTACAGCATCTCAAACAACAGCTCTGGCATTAATGTTTTATATGAACAAAACTATTTCTTTGCGAAGTGTTTGGATTCAGGAAGAATCCAAATTTCCAAAGAGGAAATACTTATATTGAATTGTGTACATATAATTCTTCCATGAATTCACATATACAATATATTGCTACATTTCAGAATTCATGAACTTCAGTCAGAAGTAGCAGAGCTACAGGAAAAACTGGAGATATCTGAATGTGGAATGAGAAATTATAGCAAACAAGTATGTTTCTATCATATTTACTTTTATTGTTGTTGTTAGCATTGGTATTATTATTTGGCTGTAGTAGTCATGGCAATGACCTGTTGGGAAGGCATTGTAGGCCTTGTGAAATACAGTTATTCTAACTTCCTTGTATTGAGCTGTTTCTCTCCTGTGCTTTTGGAGACAGCAGCAGTGATAAAATATTTGCTTGGTGGTTTTGCTGATGTATTTTGGGTATTAAAATTCCATTAAATAAGCTAAACCTGATGATCATAAATAGAATTTGTGGTTGATTTGGTTTTTTTTTTTAGTGCATAAATGCTTACTTGTCCAAAATAGTAATTTGATCTACAGACACCTTAGGATGTTTGTTCTTTTTTCACTGCTTAGAGTGATTATATTTTTTTAATCTTTTATAGTTGATTTTTGAACAACAGATTTTACAATATTTTAACTAGAGTGGATGGATAGATATGCACAATCTTAAAGTGATGGAATTGCGTCAAATGTTCATGTATCATATCTTTCAATATTTGGGGGTTGGTGGACACCATCTTTTTGTTTGTTTGTTTGTTTGTTTTTGTCCCTACTTCTTGGTTTTCTTCCTGCAGTATTTCCTTTTCTTCAGTGACTGAATAGTCATTGAGCTTATTTAAAAGCTTTTTTCCTAAATTTAAGTGTTAGCCTCAGACAGTTGAATTGCAACATTCATTAGCTTCACTTTAAGTGAAAATTGTTTAGTTTTCTTCAAAAAAATGTAGGAGGAATTGTTTCAGCTTTTCCCTACAAATTCTGTTTGATTAATTCATTTTTCATACAAAGCAATCACATTTTTCAGAAGAACCCAGAATTAAAATGTTTATGTCTGTTTATGATAGAAATTGAATTTTTAGGTCCGTATCTTTTTATTGAATGTTACATTAAATGGTATATTAGATACCAGAGAATTTTTTTTCCCCCCTCCAAGGTTGAGCTAAGAGACAAAGAAATTGAGCGCCTGTTGCTATCATTGGATGGTGGGCGTTCTCATGAGGTTATCTCTCTGGAATCAAGAACTAAAAGTAATGAGAAGCTTATTACCCACTTGAATTTCCAGGTAATGGATTTATTACAGTAAAAACTAAAAATATTTAATGAGAAGCTTATTACCCACTTGAATTTCCAGGTAATGGATTTATTACAGTAAAAACTAAAAATATTAGCAATTAAAAAAAAAGAACACAAAACTTCTAGCTCTTCAAAAAAATTACTATAGCTACTAAATCAAACAATTTAATTTGCCTTTCTTGGTGGGAGTGTTTCTTGTGTAAGGAAATTTCATTTCTTGTCAAATGTGTCAGAAATTTCAAATTTCAAATCTGTCAGAAAGGCTTTGGTAAAGAATTCTATTAGCTCCCATCTGTATGTAGTATGTTAATCTGAAAGTATTCAGCAAATTTTTGTATGATACACTGTTTTCCAAATTTGAAAATGCTTTTATATATTTACTAATGTACATGCCATTTATGTTTTAGGAACATAAAATATATATACTTATAATAAGGATGAGCCCTGTAGATATTCTCATCAGAGAGTGGGTAATCTTCCTCATTGAATTCAAATGATGCCCATCTTTATTCCAGCACAGACTTGTGAGGAAAGGATAAGTTTATGTGGTGGTTTAGAGTTAAACCCAGCAGGAGAAATCAATCCAATTCAGAAAAGGATTGCAAGTCAGAATAACAATTAAATGAAAGATCACAAAAATACACTGATACAGAAGGAAAATCCGTTTGTGCCACAAAAGACAGATGTACAGCCCAGCACAGTGGAGCACGAGCAGAATGGAGCTCACCAACCCTTGTGCCGAACACCACGTGGCCCCCCTGAGTTCAAAGTACAAAGAAAGGAAGAAACCTGCTGCTGAAAATGATGGTTGCAGTCCGGTGGCAATCTCAGTCTGGTCGAGGCTTTGGTCCTCCTCTGGATCTGAAGAGAGATCCCAGTCCCAAAACCCCAAGCTTATCTCTGCTTGGGCTCTGATGGGAGCACCCTGTCCCTCCCCCAGGGTGTAGATTTTCACAATGAGTGATTTACTCTGTGAGGTAAACGATGGCATATTTTTGGCATTGCTGATGGCCCATTAACAGACATGACCCCTCAGGTGGGTGTGAAGGCACTAGTGGCTCCTCGGAGGGGAGTTACCACACCTGAGTCACAGGTGTGAAGACAGGAAAACGTCCTTATCTCATAGAAGTTCATAAACACCCAGCTTGTACCCTGAGGCGTCAGGTGTGCCCTGGGCAGCTGCTGCAAATGGTCCATTGTGAGCAGTTCATGATAAAAAATGACATAGAGGGTTTTAAATACACATCCACACAGTGACAAACTGATCCTGGCTACTATAAGCAGGACGGTTTAGGATAAAGATGTTTGTGTTCACTGTGCATGCGATCCATACTGATCTCAGAGTGAGAATTAGTAAAATAGAAGATGGAGTGGAGTTCAAATCAAGTAAAGTCCCTGGATTTATACCATCAATTCTCTGCTTCTTCCAGCTGAGTTAGATATTTTGTATACTGATTGTGCATGATCTACAGTGGCATGGGAGCCATGCTGAAGAGTTTATTAGCTCACATTCAGTGCTGCAAAAATACAGAATGAGCTCTGACTTGGGAGTAGTACAGGTGTGGTCAGTGATCCTGAATTAGTAATTCATGATGAATACAAATTGATTGTACAGAGAGAGCCTAGAGCTGAATGAAGGTGGATTGGGACCTTCAAGACTATTTGCTCAGGCTCAGTCCCAATATACCAGTTCTATTTTCTGACAAGAAATGTGTGGATATCTTCATATAGTGATATTCATGACTATGAGACAGCTCAGACTTTATTCTGTGCCTGAGTAATTCTGGAGTTTTGAGTAAAGTTGTGTGGAGGTGCAAGTGGAGCACCTTAGTTATCTTGAGTCTTTAAAGATACTCAAGGCTCCCATTTCCTGGGTAGTGTAACTTACAGTGTATATTCCTACTTTATGTACCTGCTTCTCTTCCCTTTGCTCTCAGGGAATGGTATACTGGGAAAAACAATGTCTGTAGAGCAGAATTTCTCACAATGTGTTTAAGGTGCTGGGATATTTTAGGGGCAAAATCGGTTTTACGGGGAATCTGATCTGTAAGGCTTCATTTTGACAGAGTAACAGAATAAACCTCACAAATAATACCACAAAGGTGGAGAGAAGAATGTGTTCTCATATCTTGTGAAATTTAGAAAACTGATTACACTGGGTCTGTCAACCTGATGCCCAAGAAATGTTTCTGTACAGATCTCTGCTTTTTAATATTTTGTTTTTACAATAAACTCATGTTTAGGAGATTAGATAAAGAAAGGCTTAGTAACGCATTCCTTCACCTTGCATCATCATAACTTTTTTTTTTTTAATGTTGATAAGCATTAAGTTTTAGAAATAGAAAATCTTGATGTTTTTAGATACATGAGATACTAGATTTCAGAAGATTGGGAGGACTTGCTGCTTGTTTTGATAATGCATATTAATATTTTAATAAAAATTGTCTTTCAGGTTGAGTATCTTCAGCAAAAAAACAAAGAACTTGAAAATCGCATTCAAGACCTGTTGGACACTAAACAAAATGTGACTAGTGAGGTAGTGCATTTAAGCAATAAAAATGAAGAACTGTGTCAAGAACTGAATGAAATAGATCACTTGGCACAGCAGTTGGAAAGACACAAGGAAATAGTGCTGGAGACTGCAGATAAGGAGATAGGAGAAGCAAAGGTAATCAAATGACGCAGAGTGAAGGATCTGCTCAACTTCATTTGGCCTTATGTCTTCTACTTGCAAGGAATGACCTATTGGCTTGTGAAGGGAAGATTAAAAGATTTTTTTCCAGTTTACTTAGCATTATACAGAATTTCTCTCTAAAGGATGATTAATCACAACAATTTTGTGTCTTTACTGTACTAGGTGAGATAAGTGGCAGTCTTCTTCAATTAGTTTGGTTTGAAATAAAATGCTGAGATACTTAAAACTATTGATAAGTAACATATATTTGCAACAGCAATCAGTATGTAAGATCATGCGTATTTAGACCACAAATTTTGTGTGCTTTCAGTTCATAGGAACTTCACTACTTTATTGCAAGGAACTAATTATACTTTAGTTCTTACCAAAGTAGTCTTTTTCCTTTTTTTTTTTTCCTTTGTTACAAAAGGAGTTGTTGTCATTTTGGATATGCAACTCTTAACATATAGGTTAATTTTGATTGATAGAAAGAAATTGAAAGAAAACAGAGTGAAATACAGGATCTTCAAGAAACAATAGCAAGGCTTCAATCAGTAAGTAAAAATATTTTCACGTTCTTGTTTGTAGCATTTTTATCATATAGACATCCATGTGAGTCTTTCATTTATTATAAAAAAATACCAATTTAACAATCAACAAGAGAACTTTTGTAGAAGCCCAAAAGTCTATTATAAAAAATTACAAATTAATACATGAAGAAGCTGAAGAAGCTACATCATATTATTGCAAAAATAAACTGAAAGCAAGATCAACATGTAACTAGTTATGCAGTACTGGATTCACTGAGAATCAAAGAATAGTGGCTCAGATAAAAAACATCAATATTATCATTTCTTAGAAGACCAAACTCTTTCCAGCTTGTAGCAAGTTGTGTATTGTAGAGTATGGTGTTTTGTACTGGTATATCTGGTGAACTTGCAAATACAATATTTAATTTTCAGGGCATCAGACTGTAGGAAAGATGTGCCAAATAGCATTTGATGAGCTGTGGGGTTGAATAGACTGAGATGCGTATTGTAATGTACTTTAACATCAACAGTGTTACCAAATGTCATTAACAATTATTTATTGCTTTAGTCATTATTCTTTTATTCCATGTTTGTATCCCACTGTCCTACTGGTTGGTGTCATGAATTAAACAAGTGTTAATCTTCCTTGTTTTGCTGCTGATTGCAAATCATGTCAAAAGTAACACTTACTTTGTTGTAATAAAAAGTAGCATAAAAATAACTATGGCCTTTAATAAATGTTAAAGCATAAAATATAGAGGTTAAACAGAAGTAAACAGTATTGTGTGTTAACAGTTCAACAAAATGTTAAATAATCTTTTTTCAAATGTCTCTATTGGCACTTCTAATGTTTATAATAATACTTGTTACTTCAGGAGTTGTGCTCATGTCGTAGAGAGAATGAGAGACTGAATGAAGAACTCTTTGGAAAAACTGATGATAATGATAATCTTGAGCTGTTGTTAAACCAGCTTCAAAAAGAGAAGCAAAGGCTGACAGAAAAAACAGATAACTTAGAAATAAAAGGTAAATAACCAAATGTAGATTCTTGTAAATTATCTTCCTGTAAATTATGAAATACAATACTTTCCTAGTTAGGATACAGTTAATACTAAAAGACTTTTGATGTATGTAAATTAAGGGAAAACTGTAGGTCTTCAGTCATAATTGAAGTGAAAACTTTTGTCATGGAAAGATATTTTCAATCTGTGCATGACAAGAGGGGGTTGAACTTTTTAGTGCGATCCCACAGGATACCTGTATACTAATGCTATGGCAGTTTCATACAGGTAATTTTCAAAACTGTTTCCATACTCTGATTAAGTGACTTCAGACTGCTTCTTGAGAGCTTTATCTAACTGAAAAATCTCCAGGTAGCGAGATTCCACAACATCTCTGAGCAACCCATTCTAATGTTTGTCTATTTAGAGTAAAATAATTTTCCCTATATTGGTTGCAATTGCTTGTAGCAATTATTCTCATCTCTTCTTTGTTTACGTACTATGCACTTAAGTGAAGAAACTGGCTCCATGTTACCTTTAACTCCCTCTTGATGCTGCCAGTCTGCGTCTGGCTCTCCAGCTCATCTCCATGAACAAGCTCAGTTCCCTCAGCTGTTCCCCATAGGGCAAGTATTCTGCTCCCTGACCAGCTTGGAGGGCCTGCCTTGGACTTAAATTTATCGACATCTTGTACTAAGAACACCGTATTTTAAGTGCAATCTAGTGAGTGCTAAGTAAAGGAGAATAATCACAGTCTGCGTCTCTGTTGATAGAGCTGAAGGTGCTGTGAGGCCCCTATTGGTCTTATGCTACTCACACCTGTTTAGTCTAGTGTCAGCCAGGTCTCCTACGTCTTTTTAAGCAGGATTACTGCCCAGGCGGTTGCTGGGATTTACTCCATCCCAAATAAAAGTCTCAGAGGAAATTCATGACTTTCCTGTACAACTGGGGATTTTTTTTTGTTGGGTGATTGTTTTGCTTTTTTTCAGAACGAGAACTTGTCCTAGAAGTAGAAAGAATGAGATTAGAATATGGTATAGCCCTAGGAGACAAATCTCCATCTCGTCTAGATGCATTTGTAAAGACCTTAGAAGATGACAGAGATTATTATAAGCGAGAATTAGAATATCTTCAGAAAATGATAAAACGAAGGCCTAGCCCAAGCCGCAGGACTCCAGAGAAGGTAAAGTTTCTGCTGTTGAGACAAGCTGAAAAAATAATGGAGATACTGTAGAAACATTTAAGAGGCCACCAGATATATTTTCAAGTTCAGTGACAATAAATAACTGTAGTAGTTTTCTAAATTACATTCGTAATGCAAAAAATTAACTGAAACTCCCAATGCACTTGCATTTTATTTTCCTGGTCACATTTTACAGTAACATACTGATTAATTAATGATCAGTTTGTTTGAAATAAATAGAACTAGAAGATAACCAGAAAAAGGTTGAAGTCTTAGTGTTCACTGCTTTGCTTTTTCTTCTTAACAGCTGTTCTTATTATTTAAATTATACCACCAAAGCCAAGATGTTTCTTGCAATTAAAATTTATTTTGTATGTATTTTTCATGTATTACTAATAGCCTGAATTCTTTTTTGGTATTAGTTATCCAGGTATTTTAATTAGCATATTTTAACATAAATTTTATTGGTCACTCTGCAGACTGAAGAGCTTAAATTGATCACCAGAGAAAGAGATGAGCTACGATCCATGTTAGACAGATTTGAAAAACACATGATAGAAATTCAGTCCAATGTCAGATTATTGACTGCAGAGAGAGATAAATTAAATGTTCTTTATGAGCAGGTAAGAAGAGATTGTTTATAATTAACACTGAGATAACCAATTAACTTTCTTGTACTGTTGCTTATTTTAAATGAAAAACCTTTAAAATAGAACTGGAGTATAGACCTACTAGAATACAACCAAGACTAATAAAATATATACCTGTTTTTACTATTTGGTAATAAAGCTATGTATTCCAGCTAGTTTATTAATTCAAAAGCCATTTAAGCTATTGTACAGGCATTCAGAAATGAAAAAATTTGGGGAAAAGTTAATAGAATGCATGAGAAAGTTGTGTAAAGATGCAGGCAAGAAAGCAAGGAAGGAGTAATTAACATAAGAGAATAGAGTGAAGTTAGGCTATATGTGGAACATTAAAGGGATGTTGGTTATGTTCTCAGCGTAAGTTGTGTCACTGAGTGATTTAGGGAATACATGTTAGTTATCTAGGGAAAAATAAGACTATAATAGGACTTCTGTTATAATAACAGCATTGAAACTCTTTTGTTAGTGTGTACACTATATTGCTAACAAACAGTAATATTTTTAAGTCTAAGGGTGAATTGAACAGGATGAGAAGAGAAGCAAAACATAATTTAGTTTCTCAAAGTCAGGTGGAAGAAGAAAGAGACGTTGCAATGACTGACTTTAGAAGACTAATGGCAGAAAAAGAAAGCCTCAGAGAAAAATTAAAGGTGAGCTTTTGGAGCTTCACTCTTACAGTGAGGTGGAATATTGAGAAGGCTTATATAATAATGCGGTGTTTGTATTAGGCTGTCTGTCAATTCCCCTTTTCAGTAACTTTCGATTTCAAACTCACCTGAGAGAGCTCAATGAATTGTATCAAATTTTCATTGTAAACACAGTTCCTAGTTGGGGAAAGGGGGAGAGAAACGTGCTCTAAGTATTCGAGGGCAAGAATGGCATCATCTTGTGTGAAAAATACAGATATGAAGCCCTAGCCACAGAATATTTTTGTGTGTATGCACTACTTTGAAGATGCTTGTGTGTCACTGCTGTGGAAGAAATCATGCACTTCACTCGCAAGAGAGAAGCAACAACGTATTTTCTGCATTTAAGGCAATATATTGTTAGCTTTGAATCTGTCTTACATTTTGTAATTAATGATAATTCAGTACATTAATTTAAAACATCTTAGGGCACTAAGGTATACAGCATGCAACGTGTAGCTCAATAAACTACAGAAAGTCACAAATGTTCATTTGGTTGGATCCAAATATAAATATACTATTTCAAAAAATCTAAACCAACAATGAAAACCCAACTCAGTGATGTTATATTAAACTGCAGTGTATCTTTTCAGCTAATGTACTATAGTTTTACAGAAGGAGCTTTGTATTTGGGCCATTCATCTAGGAATATAAATCAATGTTCTCTTAAACGTGAAGCTTAAATTTCTATGATTAAATCTAAAAATGTGTATCTTGTTACATGTAATTCTATGTTTCTATCTCAGATTCAGCAAGAAGCAACAAACCTTGAAAAATCAAAGATGCAGCATGATATTTCAGAACTGGAAAATAATATTCAAGCAGTAAGTGCATTTTTAGGAAGTAAGCTTTTATTATTTCTTAAATAGGATAGACTGTTCCAGCAATTAATTTTATTAACTGTTTTCATCTAAATTTATTTAAAAGCCAAGCTGTGATAGCTTTTGCAAAAATAACGTGTTTGGTTATTTATTTTAAATTGCAGCTTGAGATGGAAAGGTCTGAGCTAAAGACTACAGTCTCCATACTGAAGGAAAGAATAAACTATTTGGAAAATGAATTAAAATCGAAGTCCAGTAAACTTGCCCAGACTTCGGATGATTCTTCTCAATTTAAAGCTGAGATTTGCTCACTTCAGTAAGTTTGATAAAGTATGTGGTATTCTTTCACAGATGCTGTGACTGTATAACAGAGTTGAGTGCCTGGGAAAGACCATAAAATATTTGAAAAATTACTTGGCAGTGTTCGTGTCTTAAGGAAAAGTAAGTGTGAGTAAGGAAGCTGCTGTAGTGGCTTTTCACAGCAAATTGCTCCTGGATTTATTTGATCAGCAGATACACCAGTAGCTTATGGCAGGTTGTGAAGGAAAATTTTCTTGTACTTCTAGAATTATTTCCTCTAATAACCATTTTCCCTGCTTATGAATGTAGCAGAACAGAAAGTTTCTAAAAGGATTTCCAAATGCTGTTTGTTAAAAGGAAGACAGATACCTTTGCAAACTGTAGCAATAGGACTAGATAGTGCCAATTTTACAAAGTTGTCAGTAATACTGCAAATTTTATTCCAGAAGCAGGCATTGATATTCCACAATTGAGTGGTTTATGGAGCATCATTCTGTAATGGCATTTTACATGAGCTGTTTTTCTTGTATTGCTCTCTTTCATATGCTAATGTTGTCACACATACACTGCTGTTTGGAGAGCTGACATGATCCATAGACACAGTCTGTGGGGATTTAACCAACTTGCTCGGAACTGGAGGATCGAGTATACTCATGTATTTTAAGGTCTGTTTGAACTCGAAGGATCATTGTTGTGCACTTTTAAAGTTATTTTAGAAAAGAGCTCCCATCAGCTCTGTCACAGAACAAGGAGAAAGCTTAGAGAAAGTGCAAACAGAGTATTGAATAAATCTGGACAGAAATTTGAAAATACAAGTGGAAATGAGAGCCTTTCATGTAAGAGATCACTACAGGAGAGAAGTCACTAATGTTGTAGATGACATTTTGTGGACGTTTTACAGGGAAACCAGAGTCTGTCTTACTCCCCCTTCTCCACCTGAACAGTACTGTGCTGCACTGTACAGTACTGGGGGGTAACTATGAAGAACTGAAGCTGAGAAACAGGCCTTGAAGTTCGTTTAATGCTCCTGATTGCACAAACAGGACTATTGGTTTGTTGGGAAAATTGTGACAACATTCATAAAAATTAAACACCCTGTTAGATTCCTTATAATTTCAGTGAAAAGCATTGATATTATGAAAAGAGGCATTTAAGAAGTAGGGCTACAGTCATTTCAGCATTTGGTTCTACTTTGTGCATGATGGCAGTTTGTTAGAGCTGTTTCTACCTGTTCCCTTTTCTTTTTCCTCTCTAAAGTTGCACTCTGAAGTGGGTGAGAGCAATCTTTATCTGCAAACATGTGGTATTCTGGATTGTTTGGTTTTTTTTTTTTTAATAATGAAAAACTTCTCTAGCTTTTGTAGGATTCCACTTGAGAGGGATTTTAATTTCCTGACCTGTTTCATAAGTAACCAATTTAATTAATTTGGAATTCTATTTTGCTTTTTTTCCCCCCTAATTCACTGATACTTCTTTCCATGAAAAACAACTATGGAGGTAGAGGATTTGATATGTCTTTCAGATCTATATTTCTTAAAAGTAGGATCAAAACTGTAGCTGTCAACTGGGTTGCTTTTTAGAATGTGATGTGACTGGTAATCACTGTGATGAGCTACATATCAAAATCTGTACAAAGCCACAGTCAAAAGACACAAGTAACAAGTCATTTGATGAAGAGTAACAGAAACCAGAAGAAGTGAATGTTTCAGATTATCATGGTGGTCCCACTATGGTTCCATTGCACCATTTTTTAATGGTGTTTGATGTGGACTTGCAGCAAGGGTCTAGAGCAAGCAAGTAGTGTTGGCCTCAGCAATCCTTAAGTACTCACTCTCCTCAAGAGAAGACTGGTTAGTATGACACAACCCCATGCTGCACGTTAGTATGATACAACCATGTCAGGAGGTTATGCTGGAACTGTGCCAATACCTTAAGAGCCATAAATTGAAGACCCTGAAGCTGAAACTTCTTTCAACTGTATACTGATTTTTCAGGCTCTTAAATGACCAGCTCCAGAGGTCTGTTCAAGATTTACAGCACCGTTTGTCCTTCAGAAAGGATGATCTGCAGGCAGCTCAAGAAGAAATTATAAAGCTAAAGGAGAAAATAGGTAATCAGTAGTTATTTTTATGCTTATTTCCTGTTTTTAAAATAGAAAACACTTATTCTTTCATTTATAGATAGGTTAAACCAGAAGACCACTTCACAGGATGAAGCAGTCAGTCTTCTTAGAAGTACTATTACTGTTTTGGATAAAGAAAAGGACAGTCTTCAAGAAACTGTGGATGAAAAAACAGAAAGAATTGCATGCTTAGATGACAACTTAGCTAACAAGGTATGCGCAATAAAAGTACTACTTTGCAGTCCACTTGGGGATTTTTAAAGCAGTTAAGTTTTAAGACAACATTTTTTCTTGATGACAAAGCCTATGCAGAGCATTAGGCAACACATAAACACTATGTTTGGACCTAGCCAGTGCAAAGAGTCATTTGCCAACTCAGTAGCAGTTTATGAATGGTACTGTATTCCCTACACACTCCAGAAAAATAAAGAAGTATTTTTTTGCGTTTTGCACATGGAGGTATTTATTGAAATACAGGGTTCTAGCCTGAAGTGAAAAAATCTGTAGCTGACTTCCATCTTTTTTGATGACAAGGAAATCCTTTCTCATTAAAGAAAAGAAGCTTGGAAATGTGAATGTGCAAAGATGCAGTTACTTATTGGCAAAGAGTTATAATAAAGGCTTAAATGAAGAGTTGTTGAACTTGAAGTATCATGTTATGTTGCAATATAGTGATACCTAATAGAACTTCTTTTTTTGTTTTTATTTTTGTAGGAAAAGACAATTACTCATTTACGTCTAACTGTCTCTGAGCTGGAGTCTTCAACAGAGTAAGTAAAGACTAGGATACCTTCTTCAGAGATTTTATTTTATTTAGTGGTTTTAAAATGAAAGTATATGGCTATTTTAATTATTTTGATGAAATTGAGTTAATTCTATTTAAGTCAAGTACCGGAGTATACTGTGTTGAGAAAGATGTATACAACTTTTGAAGAAACTTCCTCTGCAATTATATTGCAGGCTGGTAGGATAATGTTAAGACAACCATTACTTAGTACAACCATTACTTTTTGGTACTCCACTAGATACTATTAGATTGACCCAGGTAAAATTCAGAGCTGAATTCTTACTTATTTGCAATCTAATTCTTCTAGCAAATGCTACCACTACAGTCTTAATAAAATATATTAATGTAGTTTTTAGCTGGTTTTCATCTGATCTTTCATTCTTGTCTCTTTTTAGCATGACTTTTAAAAGTACAGCTTTTTAAGAGAAAATATTTAAACTTTTAAAAACCATTGTTACTAAATACGTGCTACATTGATGCTTGAAGTATCTGTGACAAAGAACAAATACAAAATTTTGCTTAAATTCAGATGTTTTTATATGTCTACTTTTTTGTTTCATCTCTTCCTTACTCTTGATTTTTGTCTTTCAAGTGTAAGCTATCTTCTTCCTCCATGGTTTATAAAATATGCAGTGGGTAACATGCTGTAACCACTACCAAACACAGATAAACATAAGTATCTGTAACTGCTGTTTGCATAATAAATTGCATCTTAGCAGATAGATCTTCAAAGTTGAAAATTAATTCCATTTTATTTCTGCATCTTGACATTTTACATAGTTTAAATTTATATTTCAACTCAATTTATCAGCCTTCACTAAGCAAGAATGCCTCTGCATATCCATGTCTGATCATTTTCAGCAGTATGTGATATTGTATAAAAAGGAACAACTTCAGTAATATTTTCACTTGATAGCCAGATGAAGGACATGCTGAGCAACAGAGACCGTGAGATATCTAGCTTGCATCGCCAGCTTGATACATCCCAAGCAGAACTTGCAGAAATAGGAAGAGTAAAGGAAATGGCTCTGAAAGAAAACAGACGACTGCAAGATGATCTGGCTACAATGGCCAGAGAAAACCAGGTATGAAAATAGTACATAATGCTCATGTATGAAACCATTTATTGCTTGCTTATATATAATGTTACATCAAAACTGCTATATCCCTGATTTTGATTGGTGTATTTAATTATTCGTATTTTTTAACACTGGGATATTGAAAATTACTGGGAAGAAATTGTAAAAGCAATTACTTCAGATACGTAAGTGCAGTGAGTACAGTGGGGGAAAAATAGATAAGCTTTCAGTTTAGTCATTCTTCTTACAGATAGAAAAAAATTTAAATAAAGTTAATTAAATAAGTCTAGGACATAATGGGTTTTAATATAATGAAGTTATGTTAATTGGTTATATCACTTGGTATTTAATTGATAAAAATTGAGGTTTATTGTCTGTGGGATTGATTATTGAGAACAAGAAACCACAAAAGCAGACATCAAATTGTTAGTCAGGTGAAAGTGAGAGTGAGAGGAAAGAGATTGCTAGCACATCTGAATTCATTCTGGTGCATAGTGATTCATTAATTTCATTAATCTAGTTTCCATGAAACACTGGATTTATTATCTTACTTTAGCTCTCTAGTAGTTTAGAATCATAATGTACCTCCTTGCTAACAGCTGGCCAGGCAGTAGCTTCAGGCCAGAAAGCAGTTGGGAAGTGGATTTTGATTGCCCAATGGCCACTGAGTTGGTCCATGTGTATTCACAGTCAGATTTCCAGTTGGAAAGTGTACAAGTCCCTCTCAGCTGCTGATGGCTAAATACGTTATAAAGTGTATGCTACAAAGACATGATTTAAACTTATGTCAATTGTAGACTCAGACTTGAAATAAAATCTTTAATGTCTTGAGGAATAACCTGTTTCCCTAGGTTATTACTGACTATTCTGTAGAAAGATGAGCTATCTGAAGTTCATGTAAGTTAAATAAAACCTGTGCAAGACAAAGTGTTGAGCAATTCAATAGTTTAGACTGTTTGATGATGATCATTATTGTTATTATTCTTATGACATCTTCACCTCTAGCTGTTCTCCAGAGGTCCATAATTAACCACTGGTGTGTAAGGCTCATATTCTTTCAGTAGCATAAGGGACTTATACAGTATATCTCCTTTTGCACTCTTTGCAATCGTCATTGCTCCATTCTCTTCTTCCTTGGAATTCCCTGGCTTGAACAGCTTGAATTACATTCAGTCTTGTTAATCCCTCACATAGTTGGAGGAATAATGAGTTGATTTTATGCACTAACTGGTTATTGCTGACCAAAAGCCTCACAGTTCCATGCATACTATGGATATCCCTGTACAGTATAATATGCATATGGATAATATATAACAAAAACGTGCAGTGTTTTATAGGGTAACTAACATTTTTATTGAGCTAAGAATTAGAAAGACTACTTAGAGAATATGAGTGAGATATAGAGAGCTAGCTATTGCAACTCATTACATTAAATTTGTATAGCAAATACAAGTATTGCAGCTCTTCATGAGACTCAAATGCATTTTGCAGTTTTGATAATAAGATTAAAATGTTTGTTTCAATTTGCTGTAAATGCAAACACTAAAAATAAGCAGGAGCTTGTTAGCTAAAACATTTCAATTTCTCTCAGCTGGTCTGGTTGAGTCTGATGCTAGAAAGTACAATATAGCAACATCTTTTAAGTAAATGATGTAGTACCCTGAATAGTTCTTGCAAAACCTATTGTGCAATATATAAATATATGGATGTATTATCTAATAAGATATTATCTAATAAGATAATATTAAATATTATCACAATGTGATGACTAAAGCTTTCCCAGCATGTTTGCTGCAACAGAGACAAGAAGACTGATTTCATCATATGCTAAATAAGGCACACAGTAAAAAAGGATGCCACTAATGAATATTAAGATGCCACAAAGAGAAGAAGGGGAGGAAATAAGCATCCTTTATTCCCCCCACACTTCATCATGGAGGTAGAAAAAGATACTTGCCTTTTTGGTTCTCTGAGCTAGAAGACTCAGAAGAAGGTGAGAGCTGAACCTGAAAAAGCCAGAGTTAGCAGTTCAAATATCAAAAACAAGTTCCATGGTGCATTTTGGATGTCTAAGTATGATCTTAGTAATGCATTTAATTATTTAATCTTGCAATTCCACTTTAAAATAAATGTTCTTTTGTTACCAAGTTATTTGTAACAAAGTTGTTTCTGGTAACCTAAAACCTGCTTTCATTCAGGGATAATGCATCTTAAGGCTAGAAAAATTCCAGCTCCCAAATATCAGTATGTCAAATTTTCCAAAGATCAGTAGAATGTAATAGTGACAGTAGAGCTGGTATGATAGTAATATTTTTCTGTGGTTATTCTTGCCTGTAAGCCCTATAGTGTATTTAAGGTGATAGGGGATATTTCTGAATGCCACAAATCCCAATGGGTTTTGTAAGTAGAATAGAAAAAAAACCTAGGGTGTATGCAATTACTTTGATTTAATCTGATGGAGTACTATATAGTGATTAATTTTCCATAATGCACAATTATGCCTTTATGTAATCTCTTTAGGCTATCAGTACTGAGCTTGAAGATGCAATACGTGAAAAAGAAGAAATGAAAACCAGGGTTCATAATTATATAACTGAAGTTTCCAGATTTGAGACCTTGATGGCTTCGAAGGTAAAAATATAATCTGTAAGCAGTCATTGCTGTTTTCAGTAAAACAAATGAAGAATTGTATGCTTTGGGTCCTGTTATCCCTGCCTGTCCAATTTCCTTCTTTCATTTTTTCTTCTTTTCCTTGCAATGTTTTAAACTACTAGTGGGGATTCATATAAAACCTTTTTGATCTGAAGCACTGATTAATTCTAGCACATCACAATTTCATTGACCATGTTCCAGTTGACCACAATGCTGGACAATGACAAACATGTTGTGTTTGAATGTTGTTTTGCTTTTTGAGTTTTGACAAGGCAACTAGTAAAGTATCTGGTACTGTTTCATGATTGTAGGCAACAAGGAGCTTATACAATTGTTTTAAATATTTTACCCCTTCTGAAAAGAAAAGTTTATCTTTAGTTCTGCATGAAAGTGTAAAAATAGTACTATCAAAGCTGTATTCTTGGTAAATATATTTAATCCTGTTACTTGGATTCAAAAGTGTGATGTATATGGATTAAAACTTACAAACATTTAAAACAAATAGGAATTGTGTTAAGACAACATGAACTGGGAAATTTATTATGTGACTTTGAATTGGGAAGTGGAAACTGAAGCTTAGGGAAAAAAATAATGTCAGTAGTATGTTAGAGTAGAACTTTCAATTTAAAATATTTGAAGCTTAGTTCTTAAGAGTTTTACAATATATGTCCAAAGCACTTCAGCTACAGATACGGCCACATCTTTGGCAAATGACAATCCAGTTATTCAGGCTGGGTACCAAGAAGCTGTAGAATTTACAGACAATTATAAAATGAACTTGCAGTGTAGCCAAATTAAAATTCATAAGCAGCATTTATTCTAACTGCACAAATGGTAACGCAGTCTTGTACTTCTGTGATAGACTACTTAGGTGTATATGCTCAAATAGATTATCAGTGTTTCAGGCACTGTTGTAATACATATATTTATTAGAGCACAGTAAGTAAAAGAGTTCAAAATGGATTCCTGCTGGAATTTCTTGGAAAGGCCAGCACTCAGTATATCTCAGTAATATGACTCTTGACAATGCAGAGATCCAAAATAACCCCTCTCCTGGGAGCCTTGAAATTCATTAACAACTTCTAAATGTAAGTACTTCCACTGTAATAAAACTGAATGCCATAACTGTATTTATTTGCTATTTGTACTTGCAGAAGGGATGATGCCCCTTAGTAGTTGCCAGATAGTGGGATTAATAAAATGAAGAAAGATCTATACTGGGGGAAAAAAAACCCAACCACCTATTGTAGGGAGTAGGTATGAAATAAGAACAAGCAACTTGAAGGTATGTTGTTTATTGCAGAATGATTTACTGTTTCATTAGGAACAAGAAAACCAAGAATTATTAGAGAAGTTCCAAATGCTCCATACACAAGCTGAAGACTGGGAAATGAAGGCTCATCAAGCTGAAGGAGAAAGCAGCTCAGTACGACTTGAACTCCTTTCAGTAGATACAGATCGGAGACACCTTCGAGAGAGAGTAGAACTTCTGGAAAAAGAGATTCAAGAGGTAATAACTTGTGCAATGAAATTCTGGATTTTAATAAAGTCAATGTAGAATTTTTAATACTTTAATAGAAAATAATTTCTATATGAATGTTTCAAATGTGGACACTTGAGTTTTTTAAACAATAACTGATTGTGCTTTCCTTCTCTCCTGCTTTCCTAAAGTTAGTATAATGGCATATATTTTAATAGCCTTAGAACTCTTCTGTTTGGTTATAATTGCTATAATTTCTCTGTAAGAAACTTCTGTTTAATTGGTTCAAAATGTTGGCATATAGCTTTATTACTACTTCTTAAGCTTAGTTCTTACATTTCTTTAAGCTTTGAATAAAGTATTTGAAGTGTTGGTGGCTGGAGTCAAGGTAAAAATCCAGTAGACATAGTCCAAATCCAGAATCAAGATTCCATAATACTGAAACCTGGGCTAATATAGAATGTAACGAGGTTTATATTTTAGAAGCAATAACTTCATGGAGGTCAACGAAGTTCTTGAGTATAATTGTTGTGGATTGACCACATTTTGTCTCATGTTTTTAATAAGCCCTAAAGAATTAGAGACTACATTGTAAGCTGAGTTAAAAATAGGTTGTATTTTTGGGGGTTTAACTTTTTAATTCTGTGAAGCTGGAATACAGCCTCATTCTACTCTTTTATAGTGCTTGTATGATTCTTCAAGATGGTGATTAAAAATTGGTGAATATAGAATGGCTTATTAGTTGTCCTTAGCTGTGATTTAGGGAGAGGGAAGCAGTGTAATGCAATGTTAGTTTTATAGGGAAATTTAATTTTGAAGAGAAAACAACGTATTAAGAAAACCTGTTATTTAGCAGGAAACTGTTAAATTTTACACTGAAGGTGTATCCCTATTTGTTTTTGTTTAGCATATTGTTGCACATCAAGTATATGAATCTCAGATCTCCTCCATTACAAAAAATATGTCCAAATTGGAAGAGGATCTTAAACATGAAAATCAGGATAAGGCTTCTGTGTTAGCAGACTTGGCTTCTGTAAGGGAACTCTGTGTGAAACTTGAGTCTAGCAAAGAACTTTTATCTCGACAGCTGACATCCAAAAGCATGGATTATGAAAGGGTAAGCAGCAAAGGCAAATTTAATCGGCTATAATGAGGTAACTTCTTTTGCTTTTAATGATTTTTGGAGAAAATAATAACTTCTGAGAGCAAGGTAAGCTAATTTACATCACTAGTTTTTCATTTTTATATAAATTACAAATTTTGTAGTAAATGGATTTGTTTCTCTGGTTTTCATACAAAAATATGGAATTTTTTTGATTCATTATCACTGCAAAATGTTGCAGCTGTAGTTTTTGCTATACCAGAGACAGATTGTATGTAATTTTTTTTGTTTTTTAATTTATTCAAATTTTCTACTTACCAAATGTGAATTATATATTAAAGACTTTTCCCAAATGGATTTTTTCAATTACATTCAAATTTAGATACAGATGAAATTCATTAAATACTTTGAAATAGTTTAAACGGTTTTAAATATTTTCTGAACCTTTTTCTTTATAGGTGGTTTTGTCTTTATTTACTGACTTGGTCAGGCTTTCTAGTACTGTAATATTCAAGACGTTAAGAACAGTAGAATTTGTTTATATTCATAAAACTGATGAGGAAAATGAGTATTCCTACATTTTCAGCAAAAGCCAAGAAGCTAATTGTGATCTGAGCTAGTCAAATAGAAAGAAGTGTAGTAAATACTCTCTGTACTTGTACTAAAAGCCAATTAATGTTCCAGGTACTTACCTAAACATTTCTACCTCTCAGTAATGCAGCTCACAGTAAAACATCTGATAGATGTACAGCTTGAATAGTTTTAAACTGACCATAGTTTAAAATAATCATAGGCTTTAATTTGTTTTTTGAGCTCAGTTTCCTGTTCTTTTTTAGGAGACTTCTGATCGTTTCAATTTTTATAACAACTCTTCACAAAATAGAATTCTCTGTGTTTGTAAACTAGTGTGTTAATAATGTATAAAATTTGTGCCTTAGGTTCTAGGAGAATTAGAAGATATAAAATCAGAAGTAGAGTTGCTGAAAAAGCAGTTATCCAGTGAGAGACTTACAGTTCAGAATCTTGAAATGTTACTGGCTACTAGTAGAGACAAAGAATTTCAGAACCAATTAACATCCCAAGAGAAGGATACCGAAATTCAGTTACTGAAAGACAAGCTAACACTTGCCGAGAGCAAACTGTAAGTTTTAACAAGTGTTTGTATGTTATGTGGTTTATAAAGAAACTTTTTCTGTGTGATAGTAATTATTCACAAAGTCTGGATATTCAGTATGGCTGAGCAGATTTTTGCAGCAATGTGTTTTGGCCTTTCACGGTATCATTTAATTGAAGTTTCTTTACAGATCTTTCATACTACTTTCACTAATCAGCACTTTGGTGGACATCAGTTTACTGCAAGCAGTGAACTCAAACAGGAGTTCCAAAGGAAGCATGCTCTAAATAAAATCTTAACATATGTTTACAGCTCAGAAAAAAATTACCAAGTATATTAAATCCACAGTAAATGTGAACTGCTTATCTGCCACAGATGCCTGTTGTCCTTACTTTGATTAAAGTAAGAATCATTTACATAATAAATAGTGAAGTCATAGTGCTTAAAAAAAGCAAAAGTACTTTTGCTGCTATTGATATTAACTGTTAAGGAAAAAATCCTGCATCAGATATTGTTCCTTTGAAATACGGACAGAACTGAACCTGACACCTACACTAAATGTGTGGCCAGCAACTTCTTATGCTGTGCTGTTTGGAACAATGAAGTTAATGGAGGGAAACTTTGAGTATGTGAAATTCATGTACGAGAGAAGTGGAGCAGGTTAAAAATTTTTCTTCATGTTATGGAGCCAGGAATTTGAAATTTCAATGACATATGTCATCTGAGAGTCATTTAGGTTAGAAAAGACCCTCAGGATCACCAAGTCAAGCTGTTAAACTGAAACTGCCAAGTATCATGACACCATAATTCTCCTAAGTCTACATTAGCCAGTGACTGTAGTGCTGGCTCTGCATTAAACAGTAAGAAGGAGGAGTGGCATCTGAATGGAGATGGTGGTGACGAGTATAGTCAAAATAGGATTTTGAAGAAAAACAGATACACCCTCTTAGTAAACCCTAAAGTAGAGGGAGAAAGGAAATGTATGGAAGGTAGGACAGATAATGCCCCTTATGAGATAGAATATAACATCCTTAAAGAGCTGTCTGTAATTTGGTAACACAGATGTGCAAGAAAAATGCTTTTAGTTGATTTACAACTTAAGGCTGATGATGGTCCACCTCAAGTAGCAGTGATCTCTATGGATCTGTAGGTGACAATGGTATTTATAGCCCTTGTGCAACTAATTGATTCATGTTTTAGTATTGCTGATTTTGGTTTACTTGGGGAAAAATGTTGGTTGCATACAACGAACATAAGCTAATGGAATGTCCTGATTATGAAGCTCAGTGTGAAAGTTAGAAAAAAACAAACAAAAACGTGAGAAGAAACAAAAAAAAAAAACAGGAAAGAAGGATGTTTTCATTTAAATTGGATTTTGCTACTGTGTGTATGAACATTATAAAACTCTGTTTAACTTAATAGTAATTTTTTATGATTTTTCTTCTGCACACATTGTAGGATTCATTTCTTGTGACAATTATCTTTTTGTCTTGCAAAATACAAAAATTCATTTAATTTGGCAGAATTTCAGTTCTGACAAAAATCATGTGCCAATATATTTGACCATTATTTAAAATTTTAGCCTTATTGTGCCTCTAGTTCCACTTCATTTATAAAATAGCACTGATACAGCCTCTGACTTTAGGTTTCTCAGAATGAAGTTTAACTTATGAAATTCTCTAGTGCTGGAATTGTGAGCTCTGTAGAGTAGTTGTGTTACTTGGAGTGCTGTTTGGGTGATAGTACAGTGAATGAGATCCTGAGGCTCTTGAGTGATTAAAGTATTAAAAAGAGAATATGGAATAGCTAAACTAGTTGTTAAAAGCTATCTGTAGCTACTGGGAGAGATGAAAATTTTGTATCATCATGTAAACAAATCGGGATTTCTGTGCATAGTGGTTTAAAATTATTTCTGAAGTTTTGGGTGATTTACTTCATGCTCTTAACCTTGTTTAAATGTCTCTGACGTGGAATGACCTCAGAACTCACAAAGTGTTTGCTTTCTTCTCTTACTTTACAATAATGATATTGGGTCCTGAATTCTTACCTTCATCCTGAAAGCATATGCCTGTCTCTGAAGGACTTAGAATAAGATACCATCGAGATCTCTTGTCTTCTGCATCTGTTCTCAACATACTGGATCAAGATACCACTCTAGGAATTTTACTGATGAATAGGGAACATGGGAAAAAATATTCTGCGGTTTTTGTGGAACAAATCTGTTGACTAGTTTGCATCCTCCTCGAGTCAAAGACCAGCGGGTGCCAGACAGGAAGTCAGTGACTGGCCTAGGAGTGGAACTGGTTTTTCAGAATTCCTGTTGAGTGCTTTAGCAAAAAACTAGTACAACTTTGCTTCTCCAGAAGTGACTTTTGAGCACTCCACCTCATACTGGCTTATAAGACTGCCTGCAATAACAGTACTGTTTAGATTCTCATTTAGACAAGTTATTTTACACTCAATGATTTTTTTTCTTCTTTTATAATGAATTAACAGTATTTTGTAACCAAGTATTGAATTGGTCAATGTAAGAAGTATACTTAATTATGTTACTTAAGGTTTTCAAGGCTCCTTTTTATTTTGATTCTTGCAATTGAAACAGTTGTGCCCAAACACTGAAGGTGTTGTTGACAGGCCTTGAGACTCTAGTCTATACTGGTCTGGTATTTGCATTAATGCTTTTTTTTTTTTTTTTAAACTCAGATTTGATTCAGTTGTGTTCATTGCTAGCCAGATAGTTCCAGCCTATCTGATACAATTTTTACTGTTATGTTTGTAATTTTTGTGGATGTTTACTTTTTTCTTCTTTTTTTTTTTTTGAATGTATGCATAAGGACCATCTCACATTGCAACAGAGGAGAGTAGATCAATAAATTTATGTTTTGTTTTCTCTATTCTCATAAAACATGTTTGTGTTTACCTTTGTCTGGAAAAGAACATGATGTAATGTGAATAAACATGTTCGATATCTGTTTTGTTTTATCTTACTCTAAACTAAGCTCCTAGCTGATGGTGTTCAAAGAAAACTTTGTTGCTTCTCCTGATTTTTTTTTTTTTTTTAGAAGCAGCCATAACAGAGAGGTTTCCATACTTAGAAGTAAAGCTGCACAGCTGCAGACTGACTGTGATGTTTTAAAAAGGCAGCTGACAACTGAGCGGTTTGAACGGTAAGATGCTGGTTTTTCAGTGACTCTTCTCATTTCTTCTTTCTCACTTTTAAAACTTCCTTTTTCCAATAATGTGAAACTTTTATGGAAAACTTTGTCCTCTTGTTGTGCAAAATATAATACATTCATCTTGAAAACTGCTTAATTAAAAAAGAAAGAAAAAATTTTAACAGTTCCTGAATTTTCTTGTAAATTTTATGAGTTTACCAGTGCTTCTAAATATAAAAAAATCCCTTCTCATGGAAACAGGAATAAATTGAGTGACTTTACAAGAAAACAAAATGTTCTGCAAAGTATTGTGAAAAATCACCAGGTAAAAATATGGGGAAAAAAGTTACGTTTTCTTACTTTAACATCCTGCAGTGCCTAAGTGCTATGTAACTAAAATTGCTACTTGTTGGCAGAGAGCGAGCCATTCAGGAGATGCGTCGTCATGGCCTCTCTACATCATCACTACGCGCTTCACCTCCTCTCACTTCAACACTCAGGTCTCCCTCACGTTCTCCTGAACGTAGTGTTGTAAGGACAACTGATCAAGCAGCAGCCGAAAAGTAAGTGATTTGA
This sequence comes from Formicarius rufipectus, assembly GCA_013399695.1. NCBI lineage: Eukaryota > Metazoa > Chordata > Aves > Passeriformes > Formicariidae > Formicarius > Formicarius rufipectus. The sequence continues at coordinate 2,315,044 of VXAU01005646.1, forward strand.
TTATATCAGATTGTTTAAGACTTAAGTTTAAATCGTTTCTAAATAAAACTTTTTTGATTGTTTGCAATTGTTACACTCTTCAGGGGTTTCCAAGTTCTGCGTTTGCTGTCTCCTGCTATAAAATATTGATTGAAAATAATAGATGCAAAGCACTCTCCAAAGTTATGTAATAAAATGGATTCTCAGTCCTGTTTCTGTTAATGGTCTTGCACAAGCTGACAGCTGCTTGTGTTGCCTTCTGATTTTTGCATATATATCCAAATATATTTTTCCAGTCTATTATTAATAGCTATCTCCAAACAACAAATGGTTCATATTCAGAGAAATGCTGTGAAATTCTCTCAAGTACAACAATGAAGGAAAAACACTCCACAGAAGACAGTCCAACTAAAATGCATTTGATCCCTGTGCATTAGATGAAACTGTGTTCAAAACAAGTGCATAAAAATAATTAATGCATTGTTAATGCTTGAATCTATGAATGTCTAAGATTGTAATCACTAGAGTCCATAAAAAAGAAATCAAAATCAGCCTCTCACTGTTCCTTTGCACTGACATTTTTATGCTTTTAAAGATCATTGTTGTTTTAGATTATGTCAGTTTTATGTTACAGGCCTGGTTATTGACTTTATTATCCTGCCTGTCCTATATTGCCTCATAAATTTCAGTGAAGAGCAGAACAGGCAGAGGTAAACAGTGATTGTAGGAAATATGTGTGCTGTAACAGCTCCTGAATCTAACTGACAGATCTTAAAGTTTATTTTTGTTGGGAAATACATATGGCTTGTTCTTTAGCTTACTTTTTATAACCAAAACACAGATTTCTTGAGAGCTGAGATCAGCATAGCATGGACCCACATTGTCAGCAATTTTTTCTCTTCTGCCAGTTTTTGGGCAAAGTGAAAAATGAAAACTGTAGCGAATGAGATGTTGACAGTGGGGATGAAACAGTAATTATGACTTTTGCTTTACAGGTGAGCCATTAGGGGCACCTTTAATGTTGCAAATCAACATTTTGGCTGAGATAATGACAGAAAACACTTTTCTGAGAATGGGTACTTTTCTGGGAATCAGTAGAGAGTTGTGTGTAGTCTTCCTTGCATTACAGTGAGTCCCGAGAGCAAAAAAAGTCCAGTTGCTAAATTTGAATGCAATGTAGTGCACTGTATTTGTCCTAATATTTGCATACATAGTTTTAACAATGACAACTCTGTACCATATCTTATCAGGAAATATCCCCTTTTTCTTTAAGTATGTGCTTTTTAATTAAGTGGGGTTTAATAACAGCTCACATGCAATTGTTCTGTATGTCTTACCTTTTAAACCTATCAGTGGGTCATTACACTCGAATGATCTCAGCAGTACTGTCACCATCTTTAATCCTACTTAATGGATTCCTTCTTGGAAGCTTACCACAGTAAAGTGTATGCTGTAATTACTGTTCTGTAGTGTTACAACTGTCTCTCTAATATGATTTCATCTTCTTAAGAAATTTTCTCTTCCTCTCGCTTCTACTTTGTAAATCATTTGAGCAATGAGTTAGTGAACTGAATGTAGAGTTCTAGATAGTATGCTAATAGTTGATATTCAGGAATAACAGAAGAGACTAAAGCTAAATGTTACTATTTATCCTAATATTAATTAGTAAAATTTTTTCTTTCTCCACCAGAAATGTGAGCTTCAGGGAATAACCAGTACTTGAGCAACTGAAGCATCACCTTGTTACAAGGACTTTTTTTTAATTTTAATTATGAAGGTTGTCTTGTATTCTACCTCTGTTTTCTTGAAATCAGTGATTAACTTTGAAATGTCTTTGAATGGGTGAAGTAATCATCTTTGCAAAATCCTGTTTTCCCAAGTGGCAGGGATGACTGGGTTTTTTGCTGGCTGTTTGACAGGTATGGTTATCAAGCCTGGCTAAGTTTTATTACTATTTTGGAAACATAATAATTATAAGAAGGAAATGAGCACTTGATTAGACAATCTCTTGTTTTCATTATACTATTTTATTTCTTATCTCATATGATTGCAGAACTTAATTCATCTTAATGTGAGCTAACAGAATAACATCCACAATGGTCTGAAAAATGCTGAGCCAATGTGTGGTTTATATTCATGATGAATTCCTATATTTAAGCTTCTAACAAGTGTTTTCTGTTTACAGGTCATACTTAAAGGTATTTAAAAGTATTGATTATTTTGTGAATGTATTTTATTTACTGTAACTTTTCTTAATAAAAATATATATCACTTATTCTTTATTACTGTTTTTGTCAACTGACTTGTTGCCTTTTAGTTAATCTTTGTGTGAAATTGCCTTTTAAATATCTCCCCAATCAAATTAAAAGTTAAGGTAAAAATTACATTTTAAAGATGTATTGAAATACTTTACATATTATAAAATTCTAAAGTATTTTATATTCAAACTTTTGACTTGTATCTGGAGATATTTTTCAAATTTTGGGTTTAAAAGTTCAAAGCAACACCTGGAATCCTTCACACAATTAAGCTCAGGCTGTTGGAAGGGTGACACAGGACTTTATATTGTGACATACATATTAGGTAAATTAAATGAGAACTGATCTTTAAAATGTCTGGTGTATTTAGCAGAGGAGCATTCCAAACTTGGGCTTTGAAGTAAGATGCAATTAGCGCTCACAATCTGATGATACACTCTTAACATCCATCTATGCAGATAATTGTATATCATATCCTTCTATTTAAGGACATACAGTTTTCTAATAATTGCACACCATCAGGTTGACATGATGTGTATTCATACGAGTTGTAGAGAGGAGTAGAAATGAGAGGATGCATTGCTGCACATCCTTGTACTGGCCAGCAGGTAGTGTTCTGCTTGCCTAATGTCAATAAAAAACTGTGATTACCAGCTAACATTACAAGCATCTCTAAAGTGTAAACAACACATTAAATGACATGGAAAAAAAAAATCTTTTTTTACTCTTGGATTTTATCTGTTTTCCACTAAGATTGTTACCCTTAGAAATTATAAAGTATAATGTGTTAACTGGAAACATTGTATCATGTATTATATATTAAATCCTACTAATTAAAGCCAACTTAGAACACCCATTCAGAAATTCTTGAAAATAATTGTGTCACGTTAGGTTTCTGACCCACGGCAGGAACTGTGTGTTCACAGTGACTGCATCTCATACAGTTTACATCTATTTGCCAGTTACAGAAATGAAGTTGCCATCTCTAAATGTTATTTATGTACTAAAAATGTCTGTAATTAAGTCAGTAGTTTCCACTGATGCTAACTGGCATTGATTATTCAGGATGAAGCTGTTCAGTAAGAGGGAGAAAACTTATATTCTGCTCTCAATGACTTTAAAATACCTTATTTTGTATATAGACCCTCTTAAACTGGAATCTATGTTTTTAAAAAAGGAACTTCCACTGTATTGAAAACAGTATATTTCATCTTACAAAAAAAAAGGTATATTTTGACATTACAATTAAAACTGTAACACTTCAATTAATAGTAATTCCTACATGGATAATAATTATGAAGAATTAGCAGCTTATTGAACACAGGTATTATAATAAAACTGATATAGTTTTGGTGACCAAAACTTGTGCAGTTTTCTAATATTAAAACATTACAAATATTCAGACTATAGTGTTGCTGTCAATTTGCTGCTTATTTACTATTATTTTATATGCATTTTTGTAAGCAACTAGAGTAAAACAAAAGTACTTTTTATACAACTCTGCTTTAACATAAAGTATTTAATTTCATGAAGTAGAAAACAAGCACAGATATGTGGAAGGTTTAAATCCATGGACTACTGTATATGTCATGTATGAAGCCAGCATTATGTGACTCGGAATGTTAAGGTGAGTCTTCTGGACTCTGCTCCAATAATCTGTGCTGTCCTCATCTTCTGGAGGATCAAAAGAACATGGGAGCCTCATGACCTGTTGTAGTCTTCAGCTGGGATGAGTTGAAAGGAGAGGGCGGCAGACATGAAATGGTGGGAAAACTGCATACTCAGGTTATCTGTCTTCTGCTATCTGCAGTTGGGGAGGGGGAAAAATAACTAGAAAAATAAGAAAGGTGAAGCAATAATCATCGAGGTTGTTTACAAAACAAAGTCTGTTGTCAGAAGTAGGGGAATCTAGAGATAATAAAAGCACAGGTTTATTCAGTGGATGAAAACCTAAATTGCTCAATTAAACAAATGTTGTTATTCCTAAATGAAACCACGACTGCAGACTTTTGGGGTTTTTTTAAATCATTCCTTGGAGGAGAACTTTATACTTTTTTTTTTCCTTTTCTAACAGCATAAGAAACCAGTGTTCAGTTTTGGTACCCTAGTCTTGTAACTTCATGTATACAAACATTCCAGTTTAATTTCATCCTCTGACCCTTCAGGGCCACAGAAAAATAATAACAGCTGAAGCAGTGTTAATTCCTGGACATAGTTTTACCATTCATCCTTCTATATAAATGGTAGTGGGAAGAGAAAGCCTTTATGCTGTGCAAGCACTGATCAGCAATAGCTGAAACACTGGCGTATTATCAGTGGCTGGTGTACTAATGCAGTATTTCAACCACAAAGGCAAAGAACCCATCTGTCTTCTGTCAGGCCACAGTGTTACCTCTGCCACAACACCCACCAACACACAGCAGAACTCGGCACAGGGCACTCTGGCAGATTCCCTGCACAATGGCAGCCCCAGCCCACATATGGGCTGCAGACATGGCTTGCCCCAGGTAACTCCAACACATGATGTCTTCCATAAAGCTCCCAGCGCAACATGAATATGGATGCTCTTGGCAAGTCCAGCAAAGAGCTCCCAAGATGATTACAGAATTGGAGCATCGCTCACTTAAGGAGGGTGTGAGTAAGCTGGGAATGTTCAGCCTTGAGAAGAGAAATCTCAGGGTGGAGGAACATCTCCATGTACTTACTGGTGGGTGAGTGTGAGAGTGAAAAAACTGAGACAGTCTCTTGGTTTATCCAAAGAAGATACAAGACAATGGGCACAAATTGAAATGCAAGGAATCCATTTAAGCATAAGAAATATTATTTACCATAAGGGTGATCAAATAGTGCAACAGGCTGCCCAAAGCAGTTGTAGAGTCTCCATCCACAGAGGTATTCAAAACCCACTGGGGCACAGTCCTGGACAGCCTACTTACTGTACATGACCCTGCTTTGAGCAAGTGTTGGACTAGGCAGTTTTCAGGGGAAACAATTCTCTGACTGGGGAACTCCTGCAGTTCCTCACAGCATGTGATGAGGTAAGCGCTTCCCCAGCGGTGGTGAAATTAACCCTTATTATCTATATTATGATCTTTGTCATTTTAAAGATTACAAGTATAAAAATAATTGCCATTGCTTTGTCTCAGTGTTTAGATTTCTCTACATTAGAGCTCAGGTGAGTTTTTGAATTTATCATGGTAGCTGCCTCTCCCACCTGTGTGTGCTGCTAGCTCAATATCCAAGCAGAGCTGCCCCACCAGCATTGCCAGTACTGTGCCCTTAACCTTTTCAAGGTGATGGTGCAGCAATTAAACTAACCAGAATGGCATAATGGTGATTGGAAGAAAGGGTGGGAAATGAGAATGTTAGTGGCTCCTTCTCAGTTTTAATACTCCTGAGCAGAGATGGCTGTTTTCAAGAATGAAAAAAAAAAAAAAAAAAAAAAAACAACTACAAAAAAAAAAAACAAAAAAAAAAAAAAAAAAAAAAACACCAAAAAAACACAA
>VXAU01005646.1:2320847-2519045 GCA_013399695.1 Formicarius rufipectus
AAAAAAAAAAACTCCAAAAAACAGCGTACAGAACAGTCAGCTGTGAGTCAGTCAAGGTGTACAGGAGCAGATAGTGCTCTTTGGGGAGATGTTCTTTGAGCTTCTAAGTCCGAAGGAGCAGGTTGACATCTGAGCTTGTTTTTATTTGAAGAGAGCTGTGTGGGTTGCTGGGCTATAGCTGCGTCTGCAATCTTTATCAGTACGCATTTGCTTTGCAAAAGATGTTGAATGCATAAAGGTGTTGAATGGGAGATAGGCACCCCTGGCTGGCTCCTGGCTTTTACATGGTGTCTTTGTGCCACCTAGTGGAGCTGCGTCTCTTCCAGCGATCATGGCACCTCCTGGACAGGTTTGGGTTTCTCCATAGGAATTCTAGATTGCTCATATTTCAGTAATAAAATCTACTAAACTCAAAGTAAAAGAATTGCTAATAAAGACACATGTGCCTGAAGCTCATTCATCACTTTGCCACCGAGGCTTGTGACTGCATCACTTTCCAGGAATTGTCAGTTCTCAAGGTAAAAAAAACCCCAAACAAACACACAAACAAAACAACCCTCTTTTTAACTTATTTTCTGCATCAGCACAGTGAAAAGATTAACCTTTGCCATGAAAGGTCTCATGTAATTGAGCAATTAGACTGATCTGAAGGAACTGGCAAAGGCTAGGTTCACCTCTTTCCTGATGGCTACTGTTGAAGTTTTCTGTCTGTACTACCCGATTCTACCTCTTAAAAATGTGTAAGTGCTGCAATAGCAGCAAAGCAAGACACAGCAAAACCCCTGAATCTTTTGGAGGAGTTTTACAAAATTTCAGCTCTGGTAATTGAAGTGCTTTATATCCATATATTCTGGACATATAACTAGCTAACAGCTACCTAAATAGTAGACCTGGTGTGTAAGCTTAAAATTCTGAGTTATCTGTGTCCTGTATCCTTATAGCTTTAGTTGTGAGGGGACTGAAAAGGGAATGGACTGCACCTCCCAGGGCTTGTACGACTAGTCACCTCTAGAAGCTTGCAGATGAAAAAGTAATTGATACTTATTTCAGTCATAGTCTAGTTTTTTGCACAAATATCACTTTGACTCAGGAATTCACTGAGCTGCAAATCACTAAAATCACTAAGGAGTGGGAAAATATCAGTAAATGCCTTTAAAACATCTAGTATCTGGCCCAGTCAGAGACAAAAAAGGTATGAGCTAGCCCTTTGGTCTGACCCATCACAGGTGTAATTTTTCTGCAAGACCTTGTTCCTTTTAACAATACCAGAAGGACCACTTCTGACTGGGCCAAAAAATTAAGGAGCAGCCAAATCCAAAGCTGTAAGGCCTTTTTCTCCAGGGAGCATTTGAATCTGAAGAGCTGTCTGGCAAAACACACCTTTTTAGCCATGGAAGATCATGAATCATGTAATCAATTTTGGCTCAGAAAGTGGAAAAGTCTGGATGGAACTAAGTGCGGCACCTGCTTTTACTGTGTTCTCCTTGGGAAACTCAGGAAACAGGTGTTCAGAACAGGTAAAATCTTGCACTTGATAGCTGAATTGGAAGAACGGGGCCTCAGAAGAGCTGGTACAAATGCCAGATTTAAGGACATGAGAAAGGAGGGAGGCTGATTTCTGTACTGCTGTGTTTGGGATCAGCTGATTTTTGTTCTGTTTCTTGTAGTTCCTCCTAGTTTTTAGTAAAGGAGGGGGATAAGTACTTGTCTAGCGATAGCACTAGCCAGGCACTGGATTCAGACTTCAGTGTTGCTGTAACAACAAATGAGGGTTCAGAGCCGGAGTGCAGCTGCGGATCTCCTCTCCTCCTGAGCTGCTCTCCTCTTCGGCCAGTGCTACAACCCTGGATCCCGCTGAATCCAGGTAAATCCAGCCTTGCCCTTTCCTTCCCTACAAGGGGAGCTGAACGCTCCCATTCGAGGGCAGGGGGATGTGGGAGCGTCTGGGGCGCGGCGCTGCGGGGCGCCCGTGAGCGGCGGCGGCCGCGCTGCCATGGGGCGGCATCCCACGGGCTGGGCGGCGGCACTGGCGCCCGCAGCAAGCCACGGCGCTTCCCTTCTGGCTGCAGGGAGAGGGAGCACAGGTAGGACCCTTCCGCCCCACCCCTTCCCTCCCGCGCAGGGGCTGCTGTGGTGCTGGTAGCGGGAGGGAGCTTCGCCGCAGCTCGAAGCACCGCATCCCGTCGCGGGGCTCCGCAAGACTCCGAGCTATTTAACATCCCGGCCTCGCCGCTGCCCCGGCGGCGCTTTGCCCTGGCCGCGCCTCGGGAGCTCTGGCCGTGCGGGGCCGTGCGGGGGTGTCCCCGCCGCTTTGTACTGCCCGGTCCGCGCTGTATGTGCCCTTTCGCTCGGCAATGCCAGTGGCGAGCAGCCGAGGGGCAGGAGACTGCGCCGGGAGGACGGCCAGAAAACCCCCCCGTAAGTAGTTCCCTGCCGCTGCCGGGCTGCCTTTGTTCGGTGGAAGGTGTAAGGAGGCGTGCGGGTGATTTTCGAAAGCTGTCACTTCACTGCTGCCGCGGAATTCCATGGCTGGGCTGGTCCTGTCCGATTCCGTCTGCTTTCCCTTTGTTAGCGTTTTCCCAGGGAGTCCTGCATTGTTTCAGCTTCACTGAAAGGCAGGGGCTGTCAGAGAGATGACTTTGTTCACGGCGATGCTGCTCCAGAGCAGTATCGCTTTGTTCGAGCTCCCCATTTGCCACCCAAGTGCCGCCACGCCGCCGTAAGAGCCGGCTGCGCTCCGCGGCTGGCAGGCAGCGGCGCCGCGTCCCCATTCCTTACCCTTTCCCAACAGCTGGAGCAGGTAAGCTGGAGGTAGTACCATTTCGCATGGGAAATCGTTGTCTTGCGCCATCTCGTCAGTTAGAAAACGTCTGATTCGGGGGAAGCAATATGTGTAATGCGCATCATTTCAGTGTCGTGGAGAGACTATCAGTGAATGACGGTTTGGTTTTGTTTTATAATTAATTTTGCTGGTGTTGCCACGAGTCAATTACAAATCTGGTGCTCTACAGCTGTAGTATGTAAAACATTCTTCTGCTTCTGCTTTGTGGTTTTAAGTGTAGAAATGCCCTGTCAAAAAGACGATTCAAGGGGTAAATAGAGACCTGGAAACCACAACTGTGCATCCTGAAAATTTAATATGCCTGACAATAATGGCACTGAAAATGATCTGCTGCTGGGGGGATGGGGCCACAAAGAAAGAGAAGAGTAATTTGCAACCACAGCCCTAATAATAGATATTCTATTGATAGTAGATACATAGATAATCTAATTTGTTATATTCCTCAACAGATTTACATACTTTAAACACCGTATAGCAATGGTATGAAAAATAACTCTTAGACTCCGAGCTATTTAAGCTACCTGATAGTAGTGGCATGTAGCCAGTTCTATGTTTTAACATATTAAAGATATTAAAATAGAGTCAGAAGTGACTTTTATTTGGTATTTAGTAATGCACGTTCAAAAAATTACCATCACCAAAATAATTCTAATTGCACCTTGCATAGACAATTAAGTCTTCTAACTATACCAAAACATTAATCAGTGGGTATAAATGTTATCACAAGCTTCTTTAACAAAGCCATTCATATGCTTTTAATATAGGCAGTAGCTACCAGTTCTGTACATAACTTACTTCATGTGGTCTGAATCCAGGTCAGGAATTCAACGAATGGACAAATTCAACTCTTTCTTGGCTGCTGTCACTTTATCAGATTAGGCGTTTTGTTTGCAGTTGAATATTACATTGCAACAATGAGTTGAATTTAGCTCTAAAAACTGTATTGAAACTATATATGAAATTGATTTGAGTATTTATGTTCTAGTTGCATGATAATTACAAAAACTACCTTAAAATATTTATTAATAAATATGGCACATAGCAAAGAGATTGCTGCTGGTTAGTATTGGGTCTTTTTTATCCAATAAGCGAATGTATTTTAGATCATCATGTTCTAAAATTAAGGACCCTTTTCAAATATTCATTTGGGCAATCCTGCATTTTAGAGAGAATTGATTGACACTTATGAGCCATTATTGGTTTTTTTCCTGTATGCCATATAATGGGATTTTTAGAAGTGTTCTGGTAGCAAACATAGTTGGCCTGAAGTATGAAAGACATCCTGGGTCCTGTGCTAAGATAATGACTTTTTTCCTTCCTTTTTGTTTTATCCAAAGTTTGTTCCTTATAGGGCTTAATTTGGTCTATAGTAGCAGTTGTGAATTGGAAATACATTCAGTAAAATTTATTTTTTTTTCCAACATACAGTTCCTGAATACTTTTACAAAATTTGTTTACTATTAAAAAGTACCCTTTGGCAGTAATATTTCACTTTAAATGCATATACTAAAAAGCAGACTTTTTGGTTTCACACTTCTGATTACAGCAATAACTTTTGCAGTTTCTTCTGCTTTGGTTCTTAGTCACTGAATATTGTTTTGCCAGGTATCTCACTGAAAATGGATGTGTTTGTGTGAGTAATGTAGTTTAGGGTTATTTCAATAGTCCTACTGTAGATGTGTCAGGTAAGCTCTTTTTAAATAAGAAACACATGGTATAATAAGTGTTGACTGAAATGTGATGATGAGCTTATAAATATGAATATATTTTGTTGTTTTACAATAAAGTCTGACATAAACAGATTTTTTTTATACAGACAGTGTAAGCTTCAATGACTGTGTTTTGACTATTTTAGCTCACAAGCTAAGAGAAAACATTTTTTTCATATTCTGAATTATTCATGTTTGAAAATCGCTGAGTCTGATTGTTAAGAGGGATTTTTTTGTTTTTTTTTGTTTTGGTTTTTTTTTTTTTTTTCCTCCCACAAAATCAATGCAGTCTTTATTCCATAAAGGCCTAAATAAGAGAGTCATAGCAAAAATGGATAAGCCTACTACTGGCATGTTAGAAAAGTACAGTCAGTTTATTTGGAGTCAAGAGACTCGGGGCAATGTAGTTGCATATAGCTCCCATGAGCATGATGTAAATGTTGAGATGCTCTAAACATCTGCATGTAGACATTGTTCAAATGAATTTGAATAAGATTTAATGAAACTGTATAAAAGTGCATGTTAGAGTAGAATTAATTGATGTTGACTAATGTGATAGAAGGCAACCTAAAGTTACAGGGTGAACTCTAATTACATTAGTGCTTCCACTGGAGGGGCCAAATTCTATTTTTTAGCTATTATTTAAATCAATTATTGATGGATAAAAGATGTGTTTGTTTCCATGGAGACTGTGAGTTCTGTCTTTAGGAAACAGTGAGTTGTTGTGTAGATCTTACACGTACTGTTTCCCATCACTTCCTGAAATCCTTTTGATTCTCTGCATTGCAGATCATATGATTTCTCTCTTTTAGGGCTAAAATATATTTCATGCAAGCATACAGAATCTACCCTTGCTTTCTATTCACCATTTACACTTATGTTGTTGAAGCCTTACCAAGAAATAAAATGAACTTGTAACAAAGAAGTTTTGATTAATACTGGTCAAGAGCCAGTGCATCACATGGGTCAAATGCCAGTGATTTGGTAGTTAAGTTTGGTGGGAAGAAAAATGTAATGATTTTGATGCTTATTATCCTAGCAAGTGGCTTATACTTCTGTTTTGCCCCACACTGAGGGAAAATTATTCAGATGCAACTATAAATGTGTAAAGTACATCAATAGATTTTTAAACATAGTTCAGTGTGTCCTTTGTATATAAATGCATGTGGTGTGGCAAATTACAGGAATACAAGTTTTTTGCCTCTAACAAGGCTGTTAAAGAAAACACTGTCATACACAGCTAATTTTAATTCATAGGTCTGAGTGACACAGCTGAGTAAGAGTAGTTAATTACTTTTCTGCTGATTATCACTATTTGTCATAACCAACACATACAGTCATATCAGTTAAGTCAATCACTTCACATCCCAAAGATGCTTTGAAGTGGTTAAGCTTAGAGTTGTAGTTATAATAAGCACATGTGGAAAATTCATTTTCTTCACCGTTATTGCCTTAAGAAAAACAGTGTGAAAATTATCCAAATAAATGAAAGCTCTCCTCACAATTTAGTGTTTGGTTGTGCTCAGTGCTGTGCATGCTACTGACCTTCTTGACCACCTTTTTCACTACTCAGCATGTTTTGAAAATCAGCCTTCAGACTTGGGCAGCTTCATAAAGCAGCTCAGCCTAGTGATTTGTGGTGAGGCTTCTGTAGGAGGATGCGGCACATGAAAGATTATTTTTATTGTTAAGCTGAAATGTGGAGGGAGTGTGATGAAAAGAATTAAAGTGAAATGAACCATACAAGATTCTGACTTTAATGTTGCTCTTCAAAGAAAGTTGATTTTCTTCAAAGTAACATGCTGTCTTTCTCTGTAGCCTTTAAGAAAGCTACATTTGAAACTCTTTAGCACAGGGAAAGAAAAAAAAGAAAAAGTACAATTATAGTGATCTGTGAAACAGTTTGGGTCAGAAGAGAAAAACAAACAATGATAGAAAGCCATGTGAATCTGTGTTACCTGTGGGGGTCTGTTGGAGCACACATGAGATAGTTGGGTTGAGTGGCATCATCTGCTAACAAAATTCAACTGCCTTCCCTGTTGTAGAACCTCTTTTCTGTTTCTTATGACTGGCAAATTTCAACCATATAATCTATAGCTCATCATGCGTCTATGACTCAGGCTAATTTTTCTTTTAATTAATTAATTGAGAATTAGACTAGTTGATTTGTCTTGTTAAAAAACAAAAAACAACCTAAGATTTTTCAGCAACATGGTATTGTCATTCTGCTTTTTAGCTAAGGCAATGTCCTTTTGTCAAAGGTCTGCATTTTTAATGTCTTCATGAAAGCCTGCCCAAATTTTCTGCCTAATATCGTCAGAATATTGTAGTTTTCATACATTCAGCTGTGAAATCTTTAGCAAATAAAGTACTACAGTATGTTTTTAACAGTAACCTCAGTGGCGTTTGCTACACCTACAGTAGCAATTGGAGAGGGACTGTGAGAATACTGGAGTAAGTTTTTCAACAGGGCAAAGATATCATAGTTATCAAGTGTATAAGGAAGGGATTAGATGGTAGTTCTTTGAAAGAGCTGTGTTTTATGGTAGATTACTTGAAGAGCTGCTGCAATAAAGACATTGTATGGTGAATTGTTGATAGGACAACAGCACAAAAGACACACAAAGCCCTCCTCAGCTGTAACCTCAGGTCCAGCTGGGCTGCACACTTGTGTATGAATTGGAGAGCATCCAAAGGGGAAGAATGAAAATAATTAAAAGATTTTAAAAATATGGCCTATGGAGGAATGCTGAAATGTCTGGAGTTGTTCCAGCTCAAATGAAAGAAGTGTCAACAATAACTTTCTAATGCCACAAAGCTGTTGTGAAGCGATGTTGCCCATGACTGTGCTCAGCCAGGTGATATGTAATGGGTTCAATATTAATGAAGTTGAAGCAATAGAACAGACTACAGAACTGGGATTTTCATGATTTTAACATCATTAAAAGTTGTTAGAATATTAGTTAGGAACAACAGATATATATAGTTGGATTCTTTCTGGAGCAGTGTGGTGGAACAGATTACTCTTTGAGGTCTCTTCTAGCCCTCTGAATCCTCAATATCCATGTGCCCTGGAGTTAACCAGATTGTACCTTGTACCCTCACACATGCTGTACCTACTTGTGTGTGATGTCTCCAAAGTGAGCAGGTGTGTGAGCAGCCAGTTTAGAGCTTTGCCTGTATTCTCTTGATTCTGACCAACTCTGCCATTCACTCCTCTCTCATTTCACAGTGATCCTTGGGCAGACATTGTGGGGGATCAGAGGGCCATGTGATGTTAGGAGAAGCCTGAGAACCAACTGAGATGGGAAAGAGAAGGTGAGGAGAGCAAGGGTACAAATTTCACAAGAGGCTAGGCTAGTAGGGTAGTACATGAACACAGGACATGATGAATGTGAAGGGGAACTAAGACTTTAGGACTTGGTAAAGAGTAGGATATAGACCAAGCTAGTAGGTGGAAAGTCAGGTTGCTGGCAGAGGCTTCCTATAATAGAAGAAACCTTGACAAGTGCAAAGTGGGATTGCAAAAGTGAGGAGAAGATGACAGAGCTGAGGGAGATGAAATCACACAACTGGGAAAGCTGTGTAGCAGACTATGGGAAGTAATTAAAGGCTGGAAAAAGCTGCATACTCTCAAGATTACTTGGTCTTCTAAATCTTAGCTGAGAACTTGTGTTTATGTCTTAGCCTTTGTGCTTTGGGAGACACATCGTAAATGATTTCTTGGTCTTCTAAAGTGGGGAGTGACCACATGTGACTGCGATCAGGTAATAGAGATCAGCACTGGGGATATAGAGACTATTATGTACCATAGTGCTCTTGGGAGGGTGAGCAAAATAGAAGATGTGAAAGAAGCATTTTTCAATTTTATTCTTTTTTTGACAGAGGAGATTGACAAGTTTGCAAGTGAAAGAAAAGGAGTGCCAGAACTGAAGTTGCCCTGTACAGATTTAGTTAATTTTTTCCTGTATTTATTTTAATTGAATATTGATATAATGATATTATGGAATTTTCTTCTGCTCGTGTAAGGCAAGCTTAACTCAGTGCACAGAATGGGTCTGTCCTCAGTGTGACTCTCAGATGTTTACTGAAGGAAGCTTTGGTCTCTGGCATCAGTGGCATTTTTTACAGAAGCAGTAAGATATCTGGAGAAATTGAGGCAGGAGCTGGCTTTAATTGAAAATTTTCACACACTCAAAAGCTCAGCTAATGGCACCAAAAACTAATTAAGGCTCCCTACTGCAATTCTGACTTTTGAAGATATTTGGGTTTTTTGCTTCAGTGGGCAATAGTGTTGTGGTTGTGGTTTAAGCCGAGCTGTCAGCTCAGCCCCAGCCCATGCAGCCTCTCTTGTTCCCCCCCAGTGAGATGCGGAAGAAATGAGAAAAGTGAGCAAGCCTCAGATTGAGATAAAGACAATTTTATAGGTAAAGCAAAAGCTGCACATAAAGCAAAATGAGGATTTAATTCAACACTTTCCATGGGCAGGCAACTTCTCAGCCATGTCCAGGAAAGCAGGGCCCCATCACATTTAACAGTGACTTAGGAAGACTAACACCATCACTCCAGACATTCCCCCTTGGACCTTCTGCCCTCAGGTCTATATGCTGAGCATGGTGCCATACAGTATGAAATACACCTTTAGTCAATTAGGGTCAGCTGTCCTGGCTGTGTTCCCTCCCAACTCCTTGGGCTCTTCGCTGGTGGGGTGGGGTAAGGATCTGAAAAGGCCCTAACTGAAGAAGCACTGCTCAGCAATAACTAAAATATCCCTGTGTCATCAACCCTGTTTTCAGCACAAATCTAAAACAGCGCCCTATACTGCTTATTATGACAAAAATTAACTCCAGCCAAAACCTGCACAAATGTTCGTAAAAAGTCAGGTCTTAATTCCCACCTAGCCCAGTGTGAAGCATTAGTGTACCTCCCCAACGCTTGCAAACAACATGAAAAGCTGCCTCTTATGGCAAAAGAATCAAAAGAGAAGAGCTTTCCCCTTTCTGCTTCTAATGGCAAATAAAACTTTTTCATACCGAGGTACCTTTTTATGCCCTTCTTGAGGAGAAATGTTGTACTTGGACTTTATGGACCTGTCAGAGTACAGAAGTTGCTAAGAAAAAAAAACTAGACTAATTTTTCTTGTCCTTTCTGAGTCCTGTTCTAGGTTTGATGGATATTTTACAGTAGCCTGTGCTGGCCCATCTGAGGGCTGTAATGATGAACAGTGCCATATTGCTCTCAGCCCCAAAACCTTGGCAGTCATTGCTTCATCCGCTGCTTGTGTTCGGAAGAAGGACAGGCACCCTCAGCTCATACATGTGGGTTTTGATGTTCTTCCCAATCACCCTGTTCCAGCATCCCCTGTTGACTCTGCAAGGGTGGGTGGTACTGAAGAGCCTTGCTATGTTTTTTCTGCCAAGTGGATTAATCTTTCATCCACCCACACAGCCTGCTGAACACTGTCACAAGTTACTGGGATCTCGTAGCCAGATACCAACACCTGATATCTGACAAATTGCATGCTTTGGGTGATCGTGTTTCCTCAGGTAGGATACCAAAAGAAAAATGTCAGTAAGTTCTGGAGTGCATGAACGTTTCTTCCATTGGGCCCAGGGTTACAACCCCTCATACGCCTGCCTGCTGGAACACCCTTTCCAGGAGTTAAAGGATGGGTTCCTGCTGCCTGAAAGTTCACTGCTCCTGGTATTCTTCAGGAGCTTTTCCAAACAAAGGCTGCATCAGTAAGAGGCAGATGGGCTGCAAGTTAGAAGGGTCATTGAAGTAATTTTTTCTCATATAGCTTTTGTTTTCATTTCATATGTGACTTGACTTCTGCCAGATAAGACAAAAACATCCTCTATGCTTACATGGTGCCCTGCAGGGTTGACTCTTCCTTTCAAGGGTTTTTTGTCTTTCTCTCCAGTCCATCATCTCACTGGCTCCTTCTGATCTTTAGGAACCTTTGGCAAGGTTACATTTACACCCTTTAGTATTGCTACTTGTGGCACAGGTCTCAACTGACCATAGGTGTCTAATCTGACATTTCCCATGGACCAGACTCATTCAGTTTTGCCCAGGCACACAACTGAATTTTGTAACAAATTTGTCATGTACATTTCTTTTCCAGAAATTTATTGCCCATGTCAAACATAGCAGTATTCTGTAATGCTGAACTGAGTCAAAAGTGTCCAGCAGTAAACCCACAAAAGCCCAAGCAACAACTCTCTGTTATGTATATGCAGTCAGTTCTTTACAGATTGTATCATGGACTCTGCTGTTGATCATGATTGTTATTATTGTGTAGGCTTTACAAATTTCCATTCATTATTTTTACCACATGCAAACTGCTAATGTAAGTTCCCCAGGTTAGTAGCACTGTTCAGTCTTTGCACGTTACGTAGCTGTTAGAAGGTGACGTTCTTAAGCTTGATGCTACTTCAGTTGCACAGCTGTAACAAATAGCATAATTTAATATTTTTTCTATATCTGGAAAGATATGTTCCATAAATTTTAAATGTTTTTATACTGTAAATCTGTGTCCAGATCTGCATGGCTATAACCTATGCACAGCATACTGATAATACAATACTCACTGCACCAGAATGGTTTGTGAAGAAATGAATCACTTGGTCTGCAGAACAGGGCAGGACTGCTGTGTGGCAAATCAAGCCTTTGTTTCTAAACAAAAAGAAAAGATGTTGCCTAACTGCCCATTAAGTCAGCTTTAGTTTTTCTGTTCTCTAACCTGTTAGTTCTTATCTCATGAATAATAATGATTTAAGCAATGTTTTGGGTGCAATATTGTGTGTTTGTGTACCATAGGATAAATTTGTGCAGGGTTTTGCTTTTTTTGGTTAGAGGCTGTCGAGTAGGTGTCTTATGATCTTTCTAGGTGCTCTCTGTAATTCACTTGACTCTTCATTTATTCCATTTTCTTTACTTGGATCATAAGAATCATACAGTCATTAAGGTTGGAGAAAGCCTCTGAGTTCACTGAGTCCCACCTCTGATTGAACATCGCACTGTCAACAAGGTCATGATGCTAAGTGTCACATCCAGTTGTTTCTTGAACACCTCCAGTAATGGTGACTCCATCACCTGTCTGGACAGCCCAATGCTTGATAACCTTTTGAAGGAAGAAATTCTTCCTGGTGTCCAACCTGGCACAGCTTGAGCTATATCCTCTTGTCTTGTTGAAAGGCTTCAAACTTCAGGATGAGTTAACCAAAATATGAACATTGATTTTTTTGAAAGACAGCTGGTGTTCTAAATACCTAAACTGAGACATATATTTCTTCAAACAAAACCCAAATGTCAACCTTGTTGTCTAGTAGGCAAAGAAGAAAAAATGAAAAAAAAAAGCTATTGACAAGGCTTTTAAAAAAACTATTCACTCCAGCTTGGCAGTAGGATACAGTACCAAGTTCATAATTTAAAGCTTTAGAATACCGTAAATTTTACATTTTCAGGCTATGAAGTTCCTTCTTCCACAATTAAACAAAAGGAAAAATGGGGATAATAAGGGAAACAGCTTAGAAAACTATTTGGCTTTGTTATATGTTTTGTCATTTAGTGAATTGGTTTAATTTCCTTCAATCCTCTCTTCCAAATGAACAAATAACCCCCATTCTGCAAAGAATCCTGTTTTTTTGTTGTTGTTGTTGTTCTTTTTTTTTCTTCAACAAAGCTACAAGTACAGCAAGAATTCTAGTACTAACAGCATTTTTCCAAATGTACATTATATGTCTGTGATTCTAATTATTAGGAGCTATGGAAGTATAGAATAATGTATTTATTAAAATAGTCTAACACAGTAAAGGTGTGTGTATGTATAAATACACAAGTACATTGTTAAATACAATATTATAGAGAATATAATTAATTATTACCCCAAATAACAAATTAGGGAAATCACTTCATGGATCCTTCTTTCATGAACCAGCACTAGTCTGCTTAATCTCAGTTCTGCAGTCCCTGGGCAAACATCAGCCTTACAGTACCTGCTTAAGAGCCACCTCACTGCACTGCCATCCCAGAATGATAGTGCTGGGAGAGTGGATTTCTGCAGGGAGAGGTAGCTGGCAGCATGGGAGCAGAGGCAGTACACACGAGTTTTCACTTCATGTTCACTGGAGTGGTGCTGGATTTGCTTGAGGAAAGAGGCAAAAGGAGTATATGTTTCTATTTCATACTTCCAAAGTGAGGTCTGCAAAGAGGTGCTGGAGTTAGCTTGGCCCCTGGGGAACCGTGAATTACCCTTCTGTGTGCATGTTCATTGCTGTTTTTTTGAAGAGCAGCCATGGTCTCACATCTGAGGTATTTGGTGCAGTGGGAAAGGTGGCTGTTGCCAAAATTTAAAGAAATAGGTAGCTGTACCATCACAAGTAGACTTACAAATGGTGGCAAGACAAGGGCACTTGAGCTCTGGTGCTGGGAAGGTCTCTAGTGGCATTTTGTCATTGAGGCTGTTATCTGGTGACCTTCATGTGTGCTGCTTTGTATGCTTTTGCTTTGGTCTCCATGCTCTATGACTGGAGT
This sequence comes from Formicarius rufipectus, assembly GCA_013399695.1. NCBI lineage: Eukaryota > Metazoa > Chordata > Aves > Passeriformes > Formicariidae > Formicarius > Formicarius rufipectus. Next base: position 2,333,937 of record VXAU01005646.1, read on the forward strand.
TCCTGCAGAATTTGCTTTGCTCCTCACACTTGCAGGGATCTCAGTGCCAACTTTGCACTTCCCAGCAATTAATTGCAGTTATTCATTGTTCTCTTATCACTTACAAGTTTCAGTTCTCTCTCATGACTTTAAGCTCAAAAGTTTTTGTTAACCTGTCAGTCTGCAAACAAAGAGGGCACTTGGATTTCTGTTTTACGTCCTTTCTTGAGTGCAAGTGACTTTTTTTTTTTTTTTTCCTAAAGCCCCATTAATTACATTTGTAAGGCCGTGCATTCTTGGTCTCAGCCAGCAGAAAAGAGGCAACCTGGGGTATTTTTCTAAATCATCTTTTAAAGTTGCAGAAGAAACACCTTAACCTGTAAAATGTCAATAAAGAAGCTCTAAATTTGCAGTATTTTAAACCATTATTTATAAACCAATTATTTAGTGGTGTTGCATGGTAAGTGATAAGCTGCATTGATTAGAATCACATAGTGGCTAACATGGTATGGATAAGCAAATAACTGATTTTTCCTAGGGAGCTAAGAAGCTGAAGACATGAATTTCTTAGAGAAACTTCTATCAATATTTTTTTTAACCTCTCAGTATGTGAAGCAGTCTTCTGTTTCAATTTTTCAATTAAAAAAAAAAAGGAATGAAAAGCTCAGGGGTTGTTTTCAGGCTTTTCAATGTGTGTTTTAAATCAGGAAAATACAGACTGATACACCATGTCCTGGCATCTTGTAATCTTCTGGAGTTGGTAACTGAAGAAAGTTACCAACTCTTTTCTTACCAACTCTTTTCTTCTTTTAGTGGTCAAAGGTTGCCCTCCAAAAACATTCCAGTGATGTTTGCTTTTGTTATTTCTGTTAAACACTACCGGAGATCCCCTGTGAAGTGGGAAGCAGATAGAGATGGTTGCAAACAACTACAGGTGTCTGGTAGTCACCTCTTGACTTCTGATGAAGGTTTTTACAGTAGGAATGGAATCACACTGATACTTTGAAACACCTATGTAATGACTCCACAGGTTAAGTGACCGCATTTTCTGGCTTTGTGAGTTTTTTGATTTAGTAGAAGAATTAATATCTTACGGCAACTGAGCTTCAGGAAAGCAAAACACTTCTGTCACTCACTGTCAGTGCCATTGCTGGGAAGGTTGTTTGTCATATTCATTTTGCAGAATACTGCTAAACTTAAGAATATATGAATACTCAAACTAGCCAGTTTCTTACTTATTTTAGCATCACTTTCCAGCTTACATTTTAACCCTTTAATCCTTTTCTAAACAGTGAATGTCTCATAAGTTGTGTATTCCCCCCACCCCACCCCTGCAATTAGTTGTAGTAGTAGTGTTTTATTCTTTCGTAATTACTTTTGTATAAGTTATCTAATAGAACTGATTCTGGTGTGAAGTACCATAACTTACATGTGTGTATCCTAGATATTGGTGATGGTGGTAGAAACTTTGACCTTTCATTTACTCCTTGTCAAGAGCCTCAAGAACCTGGTTAGAAGGGGGTTTTGTGTTTGAGGAGAGGTCTGGCTCCTAGGTATTTTTTTTTTGGCTTTGTTATCCTTAGCCAAGATCTGAAAGGCTGCTCGGCTAGTGGTATTAAAATAATGCCAAAAGCAAATAAATTAACTTGTAACTGGTTAGCGGATTTAAAAAACAGGGAGAATAACCTCATTGCACAAGGTGAGTGGCTATAAGGTGAGCATGAGAAAGAGGCTATAAATTTTGCATGGTGTGTCTGGTCCTTGATCCTTCTCACAGACAGAGAAGTGTGTGGGCTTCTAATTGGTTGATAGCCATGTTAATGTGCTGTGTGTGGTCAGACTGGACGGAAAGCTGTGTGAAGGCAGTGGGGCTGGCCTTTAAAACAGCAGTTTGCCACTTCAGGTGATTCTCAAGGCAGTATGTGGGTGTGTGCTGCTGAATCTGGATCTCCCAGATAAATGCTATATTTATTTTACATACAGGCAAAATTCATGCAGTGAGCAATAAAAGCCATGACAGCTTTTTCACTTAAATGGCAACAGCTCTAACATAAAGCAGGGGACACGGTTTTGTCCTTGTGTAGATGCCCTGCTCCAGGCACAGGCAGCTTCTGGCCCTGTTCCGCAGCACACCAGCTGATAAGAAGGCAGTAAAGTCCTGCCGAGTGTGAAGGAATGCCACTGCTGGGATGGCTCCACTGGTCAGTGGCTTTTATCTTCCCTGCAAAATGCTCTGTTAAGTTTATAAAAGATTAAAAGGAGAAATAGCACTGTGCTGCACATAAATTTGCCTTCTTGTCTCTGCCTGACTGACCATGGTACTTTGGTTCTTTTTCTGAGCTGCTGTACTCTTATAACTTGTGCCTAACTTCTTTTTTTTCCCATTTTATGGTGAAGGAATGCCTAATATTTTGCCATACAATTGTGCAATACATGCTGCCTTGTTCTTTCAGTTTTCATACAACTTAGTCTTAATACGTAATTTTCTCAAAAAGTAATTGGTATTCATGCTTTTCTTTTATCTTCTACAAGCTGAACTAGTGTTTTGCATCTTCCCTGGGATTCCAGTGTCATAATATTCAACATTATTAAGGTTTGTTTGGGTTTTTTGTGTGTGTTTGGTTGGTTTGGTTTTGTTTTTGAATTCAGCGATAGACAAGTAACAGTTCCTCATTTGCCTTGCAAAATATTCTTTATTTTCTAAATATTTGAAGAACTAATGTTCATCAGCAGTCATTAATTCTGCCATACAAACCTATTCATTCATATTTTGTCGATGTGCACGTCTGCTCTGTACCTGGGGAAATGCGTTGGTCTAAAACCAAATTTTCCAAATGAAGGAAACCCTGGGACTCACAGTGGAACTCGGGTTCTTCCAAGTGCTTTAGAGTTGTAAGCATTGTGCCTCACATCAGACTTCACAGTAAGGATCAAGGCTAATAGAAATATACATCTGTTTATAAAGGGGATGCTTTCTCTTCTTTTTGTGTACAACACATCTAGAGGAGGAATGCAAAATTGCTTCATGGTATGAAATGAAATGTTTTCGCTATGAAAGTTATTTGTTCTTTTGCTTTATATGAAAATACTTTGAAAGAGGGTATAACAAAATATATTTAGTGCCTAAGGGAAGTAGAACTCTCACCGGTTATCTGTCTACTGCCTATATTTTTGCTCAACTATTGCTTAAAGTACTAATACCGTATTCAGTACATTGGTACCATGACTTTTTAATATTATAACAGATTATTTATAGGTTGATACATGCTACAGTGATTTGTTGCTTCTAAGTCTAGGACGTTATCATCATAGAATCATAGAATAGTTTGGGTTGGAAGAAACTGTAAAGTTCATCTAGTTCCAACTCTCCTGCAGTCAGCAGGGACATCTTCCACTAGACCAGGATGCTTACAGCCCTGTCCAACCTGGCCTTGATTATTATATCAGATAAATATTATATCAGATATTATTATATGACTATTATAGCAGATAGAAGTTTAGTAGGGGAGAATATTTTGCTTTAGGAAAATGAATTTTTCCCTATAAATTCTAATGTATGTTAGGGAGAAAGTGGAACAGAGAAAATTCTATGTCTAGAATATGGAAAATAATATTTTTTTCTCTACAAATTCCAATGTTTGTGAAGGGCTTATTAACTTCACATTTTAATATTTCACATACTCTGACAGATCTCCTATTCATAAAGCCATTTACAATGAGTTCTTAACACGCTGTTTTCATATCTGGACGACACGAGGAGTGTTCTCAGGTCACATAGGCTGTATAAGATACAGGCTTGACTTTAGGAGCCTCAGATAATTGTCAGGATAACGTATAATAGACCTGTCCACCAAAGGCACTAGTCAGCATTGCTTTCTGCAGTTAGTTTCCTAACCACCTACACTATTACTGTGTCTTGTAAAATACATATATAAATATACACACATCTGTTTATGTGCATCTGTTGCTCAGAGCTTTTTTTTTTCTTTTGTAATGTATGAAAACCTTTTCTGACAAGGTTCATAAATTTAATTAAAAAATCAAGTAAACTGTACCTAATCAGAATCTACCCGCTTTTTCCTAAAAGTAACAGATGGCTTTTTGCTTTGTGAATCTTCTTCCTACATCTGTGTCTGTTTTTAATTATGAACAGTTTAATATAGCAATAGTGTCATCAGGCAAAGTAAGAAACAATATAGGAATATTTCCCCCCACAATATAACCAGTGTTTTTATTGGTAGCAAAGGGCACATGATAATTAAACCCTTCAGGTCATTTGCAGTTTCTCGTAGGTAAATCTGAACTCTGTGTGGTCTCCAAGTTGACAGAACACCAAAAAGCCCCACAAAACTTGACCTAAACGTTGCATGACAGGTTTAGGATCTTTCTGAAGATTTTGTCCAGAGAAGGGCAATGAAGCTGGTGAAGGCTCTGGAGGGGTAAGTCTTATGAGGAGCAGCTGGGGGAGCTGGGGCTGTTCATCCTGGAGTAAAGGAAGCTCAGGGGAGACCTTATTACTCTCTACAACTACCTGAAAGGAGGTTGTAGCAAGGTGGAGATCAGCCTCTTCTCCCAGTGACAGGAGGACATAGCCTCAAGCTGCACCTGGGAAGGGTCAGGTTGGACATCAGGAAGAATTTCTTTACAGAAGGAGTTGCTATGCATTGGAACAGACTGTCCAGGGAGATGGCGGAGTCACCATCCCCGGAATTGTTCGGTAAATGACTGGACATGGCAGTGTCATGGTCTAGAACTGACAAGGTGGTGATCAGTCTAAGGTTGGACTTGATGATCTTGTAGGTCTTTTCAAAGCTTAATGGTTCTACGGTTCTTATGGCTTCAGGCTGTGGGTGCTGTGTTAAGAGGGGTATGCATTTCTGGTTTCACAGCTTGCTGACCTTGTGCAGTTCCCAGTTATGAGTGACTGGTCTTAAAGGCTATATAGATATTTTTGGGGTAGCACTCTGCTAATTGTCAGAAGTGCTGGATCCTTTTAGAAACTACAGGTGGAGGAGTTTGTACCCTTGTAATTCACAATGCCTGATTAAAGCAGTTTTGATTTAACCCAGGAACAACCACTGACTTTTAGAAGCGTAAGCGTGTATGTCCTTTTTGTATCTAGCCTCCTCTGGACTCAAAGCAATTGACATTTAATTGGTGGGGGAGATCTGATCACACTGTGTGCCCAATTACTGAAAATCATGCACCTCTTTTTCCTTAGTTTGTTAGGCAGTCCTGTGCTTTGTCTCAATTGGCAGATCTCCCATTGGCAAGAGCCTGGGATTCAGGTACTGGAGTAAAAAAAGAGTAATTGTTGTAGTTGTTGATATCTGGAATCAAGAAAAGATGTTTCCAGTGCATTAGAAAATACAGAATGGTATAAAACTCAATGATATACCATAAAAAGATGAGCTGGAGTCCTCCTGTGCTTGTACATGTGTGTGTGCATAAAAAGCTGTTCGTATTATTAATGTAACCAGGAAGACTTGGTTTTTTATTAGTGGGCTTCTTGAAATAGCTAAAGTCTTGTTAAAAAAAAGAGAAGTGAAATGGTTATTACACAAAATAGGTGAGCTCTCTCAGGCAAGAGCTATACTTTTTTGTATACCTACTAATTGCTCACCCAGATCTGTCTTCTCCTGCTTTAGAAAAAGGCTTTCAGAAAAGTGGGTGACAGTTTGATCTGAGAAGATATTTTAAAGCTGATTAAATTGAAAGGTATCATGAATATTTTTTGGTTTATTTTTTCTATTTATGTTGTTTTGTAATTGAAGTCCTCATGCTGTTTATCACATTTTTCCTTTTCATGAAGACAAAGCTTATTTATGTTTTGATTCAAGAAAAGCAGTGCAACTGACTTAATGCCCAGTGAGGGCAGCATGGTTGACCATGACCAAAGACTGACAAAGGTAGAACTGGGTTAGAGTCAAATGCCTTTTTTTTTAGTTTTGACTTGAACTTACGTAATTTTAGACTGTTCTTCTGCTTGATTATCTGTGAAAACATATGTAGCAATATCTGTGCTACTTCATCTGGTGACTCAACAGTTTGATTACATTGTTTGATGCCTTTATGCTTCTCAATCGAAGTGATCTGTTGATGCTGTATGACTGGAGTTAAAGTTCTCCTGAAGACATATGTAAAAGCAGAGAGGATCCTGAAGATGTTCTTGCATCTTAGGTTATACATTTGTATATACCTGTGCATGCACGTGTTTAATATGCATGACAGATTTGTTCTAGTAGTGTCCAGTGTCCCAGCACAGCCACTAATAGCAGTTGGCTGGATCTGCATCGTGCCAGACCTGTAAAACACAGGTTTCTCTGTTCAGCATGGACGATAACGAGGCTTGACTCTGACAAGAATTCTGGGTTTGTAGATGAAGAGGGATCTGATCCTTGCTAGGACTTTCAAGAAGTGATGACTTGGTTATGACAGTCTAAACCAGGTGTTAAATTTACTGTCTAAAAAAAAAAAGAGTTCACAGCGGTATGCCTGGGAGCGAGAAGTCAGTCTTAGTTATGCTGACCTCAAGCTGACTTTGTTTCTACGAAGAAGAAACAGAAAAGAAGCCAACTTTTTGGAAAATCTTTTGTGGTCCTGCTGAAGGATTAATGAGTTGAGTTATATTAAGGCAGAAAACTTGGAGCACCAGCTTTAGGCTTTAAACTCAGAAATGCATCAGAATTTGTGAAAATTAATCCCTAGCTCTCTTAGTAATTTCTGTGTGGAAACTGGCATCCCTTCTTTCTGTCTTCATAACAAACCTGTTATATTTTCCTGCCAGTACATTATTGTATCATAATTTAAGGGTCAGTGGGTCTTTCACTTGGATTCTTATTGGTAATAACAGTGATTTATTTATTTTTCACTCAAGACTTTCCTGGTTTTGAAAGATTGATTCAAACATCTGTGCTTTAGTCTGATCTCTGAAGACCTCTTTCTAAACACTTCACAGAATATTCTGAATTGAAAGGAACTCACAAGGATCATTGAGTCCAACCCTTTAGCCCTGCACAGAACCATCCCTGAGTGTCACACCATGTGCCTGAGAGTGTTGTCCAAACACTTCTTGAACTCTGTCAGGCTTGTGCTGTGAACGAGTCCCTGAAAGCCTGTTCCAGTGCCCAACCACTCTCTGGGGGAAGAATCTTTTCCTAATATCCAACCTAAACCTTCCCTGACACAACTTCAGGCCATTTCCTTGGGTCCTGTCACTGATTACCACAGAGAAGAGATCAGTACCTGCCCCTCCTCTTCCCCTTACAAGGAAGTGGCAACTGCGATGAGGTCTCCCCTCAGTCTCCTCTTCTCCAGGCTGAATAGACCAGGTGACCTCAGCCACTCATCACACAGCTTCCCCTCAAGGCCCTTCACCATCTTTGTGGCCCTCCTTTGGACACCCTCTAACAGCTTAATATCTTTTTTATACTGCAGTGCCCCAGACTGCACGCAGTATCCAAGGTGAGGCCACCCCGGTGCAGAGCAGAGCAGGACAGTCCCCTCCCTCGCCCTGCTGGTGATGCTGTGCCTGATGCCCCCCAGGACAGGGTTGGTCCCCCTGGCTGCCAGGGCACTGCTGACTCATATCCAGCTGGCCACTGACCAGGACCCCCAGGTCCCTAGGCCTCTTTCCCTGGCACTGCTCTCCAACATCTCATTCCCCACTCTGTATGTATGTCCAGGGTTGCCCATCCCAGGTGCAGAATCTGTCACTTTCCCTTGTTGAACTTCCTATGGTTGATGATTGCCCAGCCCTCTAACTTGTTTCTATTGAAATGGTTTGCAGTGGTCCCCAGGACTTCAGTGGAGCAATAGTGCTGTCTAGTATAAAGAATATGCTTTCACAGGTATGATGCATCTAGTGTTGTTGGACTAGTGAAACACTAAATTTTGCTTGTTTATGCCTAAGACAACCATTTAATGTACGGGATGAATAAGACAAAGGCATGAAAAGAAAATGATGCTAAATGATAAACCATCGGAGTCATGGAAGCTCTGCTGCCCATTGCAAATGAAGAGCTTTCAAAATATCGGGGAGAACCAGCAGACTTTGTAACTTGCATCACAAGCCATTACTGGTTCTGTGACATTTTTTGTGCTTTAAAGATTTACTATGCACATTGCAGATTAGAAGTGACAAACTGCAAAATTTGTCAGTGTATGTATGACCCGGCTCTCAAAGAAGAGAGCAGCCCCAGTTTGCCATGAGTGCTTTGCATCCACAGCAGTCATTTCAAGTTGGCTCTTTGCAAGTTAACAAAATATAATGTCAGAAAACAGTTTTGTGGCTGAAAGCAGCTATTGTGCTATGCTAGAAAACTGAATAAATCAAGCCACTCTGGGGAACGAGACTGTGTTGTATGACAAGCTAAAATCTAAATAAATGCATTCTGTCACCCATGGGCGAAGTCACTATGCCGTTTAGAGGGACAGTGGGCTTGAGTAGGATATCAGTAAAAGCATCAAATGTGACATATAAAAACTATTGTTTTGTTCCTGGTGGGCAATTAGGTTGTTCAAATCCTTTGTTAGTCTGAGCTTTTTGAGAGGTGGTCAGCCTTACTCAGCATTGTATTAATATTGTCAGTTTATCTGTCCAGACAAATGTGAGATGATTTTCTCCAATTCTTTCTGAAATGCTGTAGGCAGGTGCAGATTAATAGGCTGTAATGATGGCTTTTCCACAAAAGAACTTTTGAAAAAGGAAGCTTGCCGTCTGTTCTGCAGTGAATATGGTATCTCAGAGTTCAGTAGAAAATGCATGCTTATGTGATAGAGGATAGGCAGTGTCCTCATGTTAGAGTTGATCTTTGCATAATTGTTACCATGTGTGAAGCTGAAGCAATTTATCATGAACCAAAGATGCTTCAAAGATACATGTTTCTGGGCTTTTTGCAGCCTTGATTTCAGCATGTAAATTTGAGTGCTGGTAGACAAATTTCAGAGTAGGATAAGAACAGAAGAAGTAGGACAAGAAAATTGCTTTTGTGTCCTTGATTGCCAAGCTACCAAGGCAACACCTATGTAGCAAATTAAATGTCTGTCAAGTGTTACTCTAGCAGTAGCATGCATCAGCACATGTGGAAGTTCATGGCTTTTTAGAAGTTGTTTTATAGAGCCACATAGTGCTACAACAATGTTTTAGGGTTGTAATCCCCCTCTTAGTTCCTTTTGTCATACCTGCATGAAAGTATTACACCTGTGATGGGATGGGCTAGACCCATGATGTGTTGCTGGTAGTCAAATTATAAGATCAGATTCTAATCTAATCTTACAACCAAAACATTGATGTTGCACTGTTTATATGCAGTAAAACAGAAATAAAAATCCAAGGAAATAACAATTGTTTATGAAAACAACTTTACTTCTCTCAGGGAAAATCTTTCTAATAAGTTTTTCTGTGTATTTACAGAAGGAGTTGGATAGAAACCTTCAGCAGGTTCAGAAAAACGAAGATTTAATTGGGTTATTCTGTGCATTTCAGATTTGCTAGTAATTTTTAAACATAGGAAGCAGAAGAAATGAACCCAGTGTGGGGATACTGTTCTGGTTAATTCAGGAACCTGTTCACTGATAGTTACTTAGAATATAAGTTCTAAACTTTAAAGATGAGATTTTTATTTGCTGATGTAAAAGCTAATTCTATGATTTCTATTATAAATGTCAAAAGGTTTATAGTAACTGCTAAAGAGGAGTTATGTGTGGAAGTAAAGAAGAAAATGTAGAGTTTATTGAAGAAGATGTAAGAGAGAAAGATTGTGTGTGTGAATTTTTAATATACCATACACTTCAGTTCAGTTCCTCTAGGTGGTAAGTCTTTTTTAAAATGTCACCTTAACATGACACTGTTTTCTTTCAAAGATATGTTTTAATCCTGTTTAAACTGCTATTAGTCAGCCCTTATGAAGTTTTTAGTGCTTTATACACTGAAGCCCTTCCTCAGTGATTATTTCAACCATGAGTCTTGTGCAGCACTCTCACTCATGAGCGGAAACTTGTAGATGCAACTCCAAGGGCTGTTCAGGGAAAAAAGGGGTCTTTCACTCTGCTGTTTGGCCACATGAAACAAGAGGGTGCATCCTGCTTTGGCTTGGAAAAGGATGCTGGAGCAGCAAAGCTTGGAGCTACTCGCCGAAACTTTTACAAAGTAATGCATGCGTGGCAGTGCTGTCCGAGCTCGGTTTGCTCCGTGGCTGCCTATGCAGATTTCCAGCTGTTGTAGATATAGAGTTGCAGGACATTTTCAATTAATGACACAGGGACGTTCCCTCTGCTTTTCACCAAGTCAGTGAACCTCTTCTGCTGCCTGGGTGGGGAACTTCATTGGGCTGCTTCCCGTGTGCTCTGATCTGCACCAGCCTTGGTCAAGGACTGCATGGTGCCAGAAGCTGAAAAGGCTGCTTCTGCTGCCAGAGCATAGACAGCACAGATGTGGGCAGGTGGAATGCTCTCTGTTGCTGAGACGCAGCTGCCATAGCTCAGGAACAGTGTGGTACTACCTTACACAGAGTGCAGGATGCTCCTTCTAATGAGGAGGTACTTGGAAATGTTTGTTTTCTTTGTAGATTGGGAAAATATGATATGGTTTGTCATTGCTGTCATGTCTAACTGAACATCATGATTGAAAACGGTGAGTCAAGGCTCCAGTGGTCTTTTGACACTAGTGCTACAACCGAGGCTGCTGTTTCTGGGCATGGAGAGTGAGCAACAGTGGATTCTTCTATGGGGAGAACTAGATGATAAAAGAATATGTAGATCAGATTTATTAGATTTGTGTCTTCTGAAACTTTACATTTTGTGGATTCTTATGCTGGTCTGCTAATAAATTTCACCATTTGTGTTACAAATCGCTTAGTGTTTTTTGTTTTAGGCAACATATGTAAACAATAAGTGTTCAGAGTAGTAAAGCAGCTAATATATATAAAAAAAAGAGGTTGTAAAACAAGTAAATGTGGATAAAGGGGGAAAAAATCAATTGGGGTGTGTGTGGGGGGTCCCTTTTGCTACAAATATATACTGGCTTGTATAACAGAATTCTCTTCAGATGAAACACTATTCATGTTATGAATAGCCTTTTCAAGTAAATATGGCTCACTGGCATGAGTATCGAGAATTGCTATGGCTGTCAGCATCTGTTCTTTTATGCTCAGAACAAATTTTCCATCTAACAGTAGAGGCCAAAAGGATTTTTAACTGTGGTATAGCATTACATTGTAATTTTCCTACTACAACCAGTCTGACAATGAAACTTAATTCTGCAAGAAAGTGGAGCAAGTAAGGTTGTTTGTATGAAGCCAATGCAACAAAGCTTTTCCCACAACGCTGTTAGCAGAGAAAGCATTCATTTTGTGGAATGACACACAGATTTTATGTAAATAAGGGGCAGTTCCTTCCGAACAGATGTTTAATACTTAATGAAACTATTTTCATTTATCACAATTATTCTAAATAATTGCCTTACTGTTCTTGCCTTTTAAAATGCAGAAGTCTGTGAGCAACATTTAAAAGAAAAAGCCCTCTTTGTAAGTGTTTTTGAACAAGTGCATGCATCGTTTGTGCTTTGTTTCTAGCAATGTCTCTGCCAGCATGTGTGTGAGGTTCATCAAGGAAGCATCACTGGGGTGTTTGGAAGTTGATTCTGGCCACCTCTCCTCCTCTGTACAGACTTGCACTGTCTGGTTGCAACATTCAATGCAGGAGGCAGATTTTGCAGTTGAAGCTTGCACAGTCCTGAGCAGTAAAGTTGCAGTATCTATTTTTAGTGCTTTAGGATGACCAACAGTATGGAGGGGAATTCCCTGCAGGATATATCTAATGCTATTGGCTGAGATGGGTTCCCAAATTGAGAGGTACTTTTTCTCCCTCTGGAGTGGTGGAAGGCTGAGATCTATTCTTTATGTCCAGCTGGGGAGGCAGGTGAGATGCAAAGAGGCTGAAATGACAGTAAGTGGATTTGCTCCATCCTGAGCAGCACTTGTGCCACTGCAAGGAATCTGTGTTGGTGCAGTGACCATTGGCATGAGCCTCCTGCCTTCTTTTTGGTGTGGAGTGGATTACACCTGCCTCCAACTTTGTCTCCAAATCATAGATATTTCTGGTGTCTGTCGCCAAGGCATCCTAGCAACTGTGACAAAAATAAAGGTGGGTGAATGCAAAGCTTTTGCTAGAAAGTGGAAGAATTGAGAGAGGTTATAAAGCCTTGTTCACTGTAATGCTCTGTCAGTTGAAATTCCTGAAGTTCCAGCAAGCCACGGGCACAGAGCTGCCAGCTGCCCCAGCAGAGAGGAAGGATGTTGAAATAACCGTGCATAACATAATGGAACAGGTAAATTTATATTGTTTTATTAAGCAAAACCCCATTTAAACAGCACAATATTTGGTGGCATCAGTGTCAGTTCAAAAAAAACCTGCAGCAGTTTAAATGTTTCACTGATTTATTATTATTGTTATTTAAACATTTATTTTAGCAGAACAAGTAGATTTTCAGCCTTTTATAGCAGTTGCCTCATGCACTTTCCTTTAGTCCCAGCTTCCTCAGGGTTGACTGTATTAAAGTGATGGTACTTTAGCCAGAAGAAGCATTCAATCAGTCTTCCTCTAAATGCTGCTGTACTGCATATATTTTCTGTTTTGAAGAACGGTAATCCTTTGTATTACACAATCCTCTTTTTTTAAAAAAAATAATCCTGGTGTTATATAAGTGATAAGTAGCACGTCCTTAATGTATTATCGTGGGTGGGAATGTTTCATCACGAATACTTTTATCTGCATAGCTATCAGTGAAAATGAGGGGGAATAACATAAAAATAAGACTTGTCCATTGTCATTAGGCAGCCAGTGGTTCAAGCAGAACGTGAGAGTCGTTTTCCAGACCACAGGTTTCATATACTTTAAGATTCTCTTGTTAGATGTTGCTGCATTTATCTGTGCTTGCCTTTCTGTAAACAGCGACTTGTTTTCATCAGAGTTCACAGAGTATGCTGTGGAAGAGTTGTCAATAAAGTGCTCAGTAACTTTAATAATTAAGAGGCAATGTCTGCACTTAGATTATGTCTGTTTCCAAATCTGGAACTGTTCTTGAAACAACTTCTTGCTTTTTTCTTATGCTTGAGGGATGTTAGGACGTGCTAGCTCTGGGTAACACCATCTGTGCGTATTGAAGATTTTTGAATGCGTGATAGAACAACCGCAACAAATCCCTAAAGGAATATTCTGTGGGGTTTCGATTTTGTTAATCAAAGTGTCAGGATGATGCTCTTGCAGCATAGCAAATCACTGAAAATTTATAAAAGCTTTAAAACCTGCTTAAAGAATACAAACATGCAGGAGAAGTATCTTGTTCTTGCCTTTGATTATTGCACTACGTCCTTGTGTACACAAACAATCCCAAGTAGGAAAGTGCTGTGTTGTATTTTTGTCTTTTGCATTAGAAAAAGCAGATTATTTTCTGTTCACTAGGGAACTTTGTAAGAATTATGAAGTCGTTCTCATCCTATACAAAGTGATATCTAATTTCTTACCCAAATGTGAAATGTATTTACTAGAGAGATGGGTCCTCACCAAGATGATAAACTTACACTGGATTTTGTGCTACCTGATGGTATCACCCTGTTAGTTTCAATTACCTGCAACAGCAGTTATTATTTCTGTCTACACTCTGTATGATACAGAACAGATCTGGAAGCTTACAGGTTAAGTCATTCTGAGGTGCTGTTACACTGGATGCATGGAAATTTGTTTATGCTTGACATGTTTTAGAGTTGCAGTGTTATTCCCTTTTCTGAAAGCAGAAACTTGTAACAGTACTGATTATAGGAAGATCTGTTAACTGTCCAGAAATCTATTCAGTTTGAAGAAATTATCCTTTATCTGTAGGAAATGCAGAATACAAATAGAACACCCTATCAGACCATAATCCAAGGTCTTGATTTGGAGGTTGTTGGTGTGCTCACAAACAATTAACCTTGCTTTGTCTTCCCCCAAATAAATGCCTGCCTTCAGTTAAAGAATGGTGACTGAAAAGGGAGATGCAGTTCACGCAGCAGAACAAGATGTGCTGTTGGGCTATCTAAGTGTCCTTTATAATCTAATCATAAGTTGTTGGGAGACTAATTGGAGGCCCTAGAAAAGCCCATCTGCAGGTCCTACTTGGTGACAGTCTTTGGATGGTTTCACATTCCTGCTTGCATGATTCAAGTTGCGCACTTCTCTGTAAAGCCGTGTCTGGGATGCCATTCTTCCCACGTTCCTTTTTTAGCCTTTCCCATCCCAGAGCACTGTGTAACCCCACCTGCCACTGCCCTCCTTGCTCGCAGACAGGGAGGGGTTGAGCCTGCCATCTCTCCCACTATGGATGACTGGATTACCATAGCAGTTTTAACCCACTGCATCCTTAACGAGTGTGCAAACGCAGCTCGGGGGGACTGAGACTGAGAGCCTTACAGCCAGCTGGTTGCCAGCGTGTGCCTTGGAGACTGGAGAGCTTCAGTGGATTTTATTTGGAGTTGGCGATTCTAATGACAGCCCAGTCATGGGAAACTCTGTGCTCTGGAGGTGATAAGATTCTGTACTGTGTGGTCTTCCAGTCTCTTTGTAGGTCAGGTGAACAGGTTCTGGTTTCAGAAATTTGCCTGTGTGTTTGGAATGCTTTGTGAAAGGAAAAAGTCTTAAGATCTCAGTGACTTGAAAACACAGAGCAATGCTTGCCTTAGTGGCTTCTCTGACAAAAAAGGGGGAAATCCTGTGTGGTGCAGAATGAACTGGTGTGGTTGCATTTACTTGCTGTGTGTCAAGGGCCAGTAAAACCACTACAAATTTTTCTTGGGATTTGGCATTCCATGCAGATGCTTCAAAGAGTTTGTCTGGCTCTTACTGAGTTCACCTTGGTCAAATTTTATTATGCTATCCATGCCTTCCCTCCCATCTACTGGATTAGCCTTAGTTTAATACATAAAATAGTTTATTCATTATAGATTGAATATCTGTCATTTCTGGAAGGCATCTTCCTGTTGGAAACAGCACAGGGTCTCTACATGGTCCGTTATCACAAAGCTGTGCCTGATGGAGGATTCTATCACTGTGAGAACTGACAATATCCCACACCTTAGTATCATAGTGTCAAGCTTAATGTGACTGTCTTTTGCTGGTGACTGTCATATTTAATATGTGAAGGCCTCCTCTTTCCTGGCAGCCATTCAGCTTCTGGAATACAGGCCAGAGTGATGGATCTGCTTGGCACTGGCCCTTGGCTCTGGATGAAGTGAGCTGTCACATGTTTGTCCTTATTGATTTCGACCTGCACTTGGCATTGCTAAGAGACAGCCTACAAAAGGTACCACAAGTATCTGCAGGTGCCCTTTCCAAATCACTGTATATCCAGGCCACAGTGCTCTGTTCTAGTTCACAGTTTCTCAGCTTGGTGCACTGGCTTGTGTTCTGGGACACTGTGTTAGGGGCAGCACGCTGAGAGTTTAGCTCTTCACAAAAGACCTAAGAGGATCATCCAAGCTTGTCCTATAAACTGAAGCAGATTTTCCATCCAGGTTTGCTCTATGTTCGGGTGCCTTCTCAGCCCTCTGTTGCTCTTGCAGAAAACATGTCTTATGCTTAGAATACCAATTGAAAAGAGCAAGTTAAAGAGCGTTTTTTTCACTCTTCACCTTGTGTGTAAAATGCCTTGTGTGTGCTCTTCAGGAGCTGAGCGCTGTGTTGCCAGCACCATGGGAGGAGGCAGCCAGTTCCTTTGCTCTGTGGGTCAGACGTGCTGCAACTGCTGTAATGTTTGCTCTGAGGGACTAAGATATTTCCCCTGCAGTTCCTGTATAGCTTCTGGTTAATTGGGCAATTCTAAATACTTTTGCTCTAACAGCAACGTTGGGGATGTCATTAGCAGTCAGAGCTGAAGAGATAGCCATTATTTTTTTGTCTGTGCTTTCCCTGAACTCAGGGCTCCCCGCTTCTCCATTGCTTCTCCTGTGGTGGGCTGACCCTGGCTTACATTGGACACAATGTGCCCACCAAAGCTGCTCTATCACTCCCTTCTGCAACTGGACAGGGGAGAGAAAATCTAATGAAAGACTTATGAATCGAGGCAAGCACAGGGAGAGGTCACTCAGCAGTTACCATCACAGGCAAAACAAACTCAACTTTATGAAAATTCATTTAATTTATTACCAATCAAATCAGAGTAGATAGTGAGAAAATAAAACCTAAATATTAAAACACCTTCTACTGAACCCCCGTTCTTCTGGGGCTTAACTTCTCTCCTGAACCTCTACACCCTCCCCTCCAGAGGCACAGGGGGACATGGAATGGGGACTATGGTTAGTTTCTCACTCAGTGACTCTGCAGCTCCTTCATCCTCAGGACTCTGACTCCTCATGCTCCTTATCCTGAATCCCCCCATGTGCCACACTGGGTGCCAAAAAGGAGTATTGGAGGTGACCTTGTCTAAATGCCAGGTGCCCACTGACCTACTGTCAGTCACCTCAGTAGGACAAGAGAAGGGAAAAAATAAGATGGAAAAAATCTCATGGGTAGTTTAATAAAGCAAAAGTAATGTGTGCAAGCAAAGGAAACCAAAAGATTTATTCTCTACTTCCCATCCACAAAAGATGTCCAGCCACTTCAAGGCTTCAATATATTAGTGATTACTCCAAAAGACAAAGTTTTTTGCAAATAATGGGTGCCCCTCCTCCTTTCCCTTAGCCTTTGCATCAGATCAGATGTCATATGGTGTGGAATATTCATTCAGTCATTTAGTCATCTGTCTACCACCATGGATGGGGAGTTAAGGAGAGAGGTCACCAGTGTTACACCATGCCAGCCATATGCTGAGTAAGTTGTTGCTGGGGATTGAGCTGACCAAAACAGTGGGCAGAGACCAACCTCATTTTGAGGAGAAGTACTTACTACTTTTCTTAGTCTGGATGGGAAATGCTTGAACTTTCATAGCATCTTCTTCTGAAAGCTGTTGCTTTTAATTACATTGCTTTAGTTTAGCTGTCAGGCCTGGGAGTGAAGTAATTAAATTGCAGTTAGCTGTTCAGGTAAACTTAAGTAAGCTTAATATTCTTCAATGTAGCTTTTTGATCAGGGGACTTTTAGAACTGAAAGGCTGGAGTCAAAAGGCTAGATTCTCAGTTTTTTGGGGAAGATTTCTTTTGTTGGAGGATGTCATCATCACCTGTCATACCTTTGAGCATCTGAGGTGGTGGGTGCCTCTCTATCTGCTGTGCTGTCATTCTGGGAGGGTAAGACAGACTGTTAGGGACTTGCTTTGCAAACCTCCAGAATTTATTAATCTTTAAGATGTTTCTGAGATTGTCTCTTAAAATAAAAGCCTGTGTCGGTTTTGAAGAACACAGCAGGTAAATTGAAAGTGTCCAAAAAGACATGAGTGGGCATGGAATTGACTTCTGATGAGGGTCTGCATGAAGAATATTAGAATATTAGCAGCTGAAGTTAGTGAAGTTCCAGCTTTACTGTGCCAGGTAGAATGGTTAGTGAAATTTTAACTTAAAAACAATTACTAATTTTGTTTTTCAGACATAAACAATTGTAGAGCTTTTATGTTTTTTGGAAAGAAAAAGTTAGATGAAATGTGGGGAAAAAATACCCAGTTCACAATCTCTGAGGGTGCAGCTATGCAGGTAGTAGATTTGGCCTTGGATAGAGCCAGGAGGTGAAAAGGAGAGACTGGAGTCAGATACATTTTATATTCACCTTTTTATTACTCACATAGAACTGACAAAGTTCTGGTCTTGTATTTTCAGCCAGTACTTATAAAATATATGAAAGCTTGGAGCAGGCAAATGTTACCAACTCAAATAGCTAAATAAGATATTTTTAACTGGAGTTTGCAATAAACATGAGAATGCATCTGGCTTCTGTTCAATAGATATGAAATAATTACTACATTAAAGATAGAAGGTGTATCTTTTTGTGCTGCAGGTTCCTTCTCCAGTGAAGTCTGCTTAACATAACACACAACGAGTTAGTATTTGCACATGAAAACATTTGAGATGGAGGAAGAATTTATTTAATGCCTCTCCAGTAAAGGCTTTTCTAAGCTTTTAGAATCTCAGCATGTCTTAATTTAAACCACTTGTAGAATTCTTCCCACACCTGCTTCTCAGATGGTTTTAAAAACTTTTACAAACTCTGATAGAAATACAGGATGTGTCTTTATTGGAAGTTCTCCTGGTCTGCCGGGGAGGCAGAGGGGAGGACCGTGGTGCTCTCACCAGGTAGCATCCTGTAGTGCTTCTAAGAACTAGCACTCTCATTTTTAATCTCTGTGAAAGGACAGTTGTCCAGAAGTCTGTGGGAACCTGTTGAGAGCAAACCCAGCTGGAGGAGGCTAGTCAAGGAGATGGTGCCTGTTACAGCTCCCCTTGGATTATTTTCCCAGCAAGTGACACAAGAGCCTGTTCTTGGAAAATGTTGCCTTCTGCCTTGGGGTTGATGGGATCAGTGCCTGCGGAGCTGGGAGCACAGGAGCACTGCTGTGATATGGCCCAGCTGCCTGCCTGTGCTCTATCAGCTCTCTGCTCAGGGTAAGGTGGGAAAGGAGCTTGTGAGACCAACAGGGAGCACTGGACTGGCACCCAGAGACAGGGTTTAAATGGTGTGGTAATCCAGGCTATGTTTGCTTGGGAATATTTAGTGCTGAGATGCTTCAAAATGTTTAGCTTGAAAATGGGTACAATTAAGTAACCTCCGCTTCTTGTTGTGCGTGGGATCTTTCTTACTGCTCTGGAACTGCTGTTGGAACAGTAGCTAGCTTTGAGCAGGTGTGCTAGCAGATGACTGGAAATGTTGAATTGTATTCCTCTGCTGTTGAAGTTACCATTATGTGGGGATGCTGTTGGTGCAGGGTACTGTTCTGAACTTGTGTGGCACCAAACTCCCCGGTAGACACTTAACAGGCTGCTCACATTCATTACATTGGGTCATTTAGGACTGGAGGGTACCCAAAAACCCAAACCACATTTCTGTTTCATTATGGTAACTCTAGAATATGTTGCAGAAAGATTCAGACCTATGTGGTGTGAGTTTTCCTTTCTGTGCATTTCTTTTCTGCATGTTTCCTCTTCCTTAAACATCTTCACTGTCAACAAATAAGTATGAAGGGGGTTGTTGCTTTTTCGTTTGAGAAATATAATTCAGTGATGCAAAGGCTTATGCAGATAATGCTGTAATTGGTTTTGAAGGTTGTCTGAACCTCCCTTGTTACAATGCTTGTTCAATTTCTCATCTTTAAGTTGAATTTTAATGTTCTTTCAATATAAGATTGTTATTCTAAGAGTTTCTATTTCAAAACAAACCATCCATAATTCAGAGTACTCTGTCAGCACTTTTGCGAATAAATCTGCCTTTTTTTTTTTAGTCCAGAAACAATATTTTTATTTCTGCCCTTTTTAAGCTGTAATTGTTTCGTTTAATAGCCATTTTTTAATGATTATTCTAGCTTATCTAATGTTCCTGAATGTTATATATCAGCCTATGAAGGGCAAGAGACTGATAAAAATACTGAATTATTAAAAAAATCCTCCTAGTCAGAAAATGAATAATACAGATGGTTGTGTATGTAGCGATGATTTGGTATGTAGTGATAGGGCAAGGCTTTAAACTGAAAGAGGGTGGGTTTAGATGTGATATGAGGGAGAAATTCTTTAGTGTAAGGCTGGTGAGGCACTGAACAGGTTGCCCAGAGAAGCTGAGGATGCACCATCCCTGTTCCAGAACAGGTTGGATGGGGCTTTGAGCAACCTGGTCTAGAGGAAGGAGTCCCTTCCCATAGCGGGGTGCTTGGAACTAGATGATTGTTAGAGTCACTTCCAACCCAAACTGTTCTGTGTCGTGGTTCTGGTCAAGACAGGCTTAGGTTCTGCAGTAGCTGGGCATGGCCAGGACGTAGAGGTTATTCAATACCTCATGTCATCCTGGCCAGAACCACGACGCTCTGTTTACACTGGTGACTCAAAAACATTACTTTTTTAAGAGTACAAATTTATTGATCCTGTTAACATAATGCTTCGAACAGCCCACTCTCCACATGAAGAAAGTCAAATGAAAGAGTATATGGCGGCATCTGCCACAACAGCCCTGATTATTTCCACATCTCTTTCAGGCTTGTTAATGACTCTCAGCCTGATTTCTTTTGCTTCATCATGATAAAAACCTGATCGGAATCAAATGGGTTTCAATCTTGTTTTGCCATTTTAATTTGCAAATAATATGAAGACTAATAGAGGAAAATAGACTTGAAGGTGGTAGTATTTCAAGATTGCTTAAAATCCTTTAAAATTCATCTTGTCTCTTTAGGGTCTGAACTCTTTTGGATGGGAGGATGATGGATTATTGACTTTGACTAAGCTATGAATTATTTCACAAATTTCTTTTTCAAGTGTAATACTGTTCCAAATAATAACATTTAAAATACTAATTATCTTCAGGTATGGAAAATTGTATCAGTAGATGGAAGAAAACCCAGCAATTGAGATTTAAGTGAAAACCATAAATTGGATAAAATACAATACTGCAAAAAGGAAAATTAAACACTAATTTAAATACATCTGAATTTTACTACTACTGTGTCATTTCAGGTTAGATTTATCAGTATCTTTGTCCTAATGTGGCTGGAGCATTACTAAAGATCTCTCCTATTTTAAAATTCTGGCAGAATAATATCTGTTCTGGGAATAATCATAACATGTCTGAGCAGCTCCTCCTTTCCTCTCTCCCTCAAATTGCTTGTACGTGGTATAAATAAAACTCGTGTTCCACTAAAGATACTTTTTAAATTACTATTTCAAAGAGATGAGGAGATATTCTTTGTATTTTCCTCTGAGTGGCAATATCTAGATATCAAAGAGAGAGGAGCATTTGAGCCTTTTTAAATTATTCAGGACTGTCATATATTTTACATGAGAAGATATTCTTGTATATCTTGATTAAGCATAGGAAACTGGTGTGATATAGTATGCGTTCATTTGTAGAACTCCAGATCCCAAGAAAAGAATGTGATACATTTATATGGGTTATAAATTAATGTAAATTCTATTTATATGATGTAATTATTGAAGGGAGGGACTGGAAACCCTAAGTGTCTATGACTACAGGCTGAATTTTCTGGTACCATAGTCATCAGCTGAGCTGTGTGCTCAGGGCCAGAAGCTGGACTCAATGTCCTGATAGGTCCCTTCCAACTCAGCATATTCTATGATTCTATGTGAAGACAAATGTCTGCAGAGAAAAATGATGCTGCTCATGTGCAAAACTAGTAGGAAAAATAACTGTTGACTATTTTAATTAAAAATAAGTTTACAGAAATCTCTCTGTTTAACTTGGTTGCAGCTTTTTCCCTTGAGGACAACAGCTTGACACAGGCTTTATCTGTCTTGTTAAGGAAAATTCACTTGGTTTTAATCTTTAGCAATGAAGCAAAAATTACAATAAATGTTTAATCCTGGTATATAAACCCCTTGAATTAAAATGTATAAAATGTGATAGCAGGAAATTAATACAATTAACAGCTTTAAGTGTTTGTTGATGACATATAGATGTTCCATATTCTGTACTTTCTAGGCAACAGTAGGCATATTCATTAAAAGATACTTCACCAATGCCTACAGATTCATGATACTGTGTTAAACTCATGTTTGGAATTTTTTATCTATAACAAGAACTATAAATCTTCATTTTAAAAAAAATACTGTAAGAAAAAGCCAGATTACTCCTCCAAACCCAGCTTCTTTTTTTTAATCATCAGAGGCAATTATATTCAGTAGTTCTTTAATGCAAACAGACCTGTTATTTATTTTTCACTGAAAAACTCACAGATCTGGTGTGGGTTTTTTTAGAAATTGTCAATGTTGAAAAGGTGTGCTTGGAAAATTAAGCTCTTTCATGTTGTACTTCTGCAATAGATGTGGAATCCTGTGGCTACAAGTTTCAGCCTCTCCACTTCCCCCAGACCATGGCTAAGTATCATTATCTGGTAGGCTTACTAAAATCTGGCTGTTCTTACCACTCATCATGGGTACACTGTAATGTCTATCTTCAGAATAAAACAGAATGAAATAGGTGGCATCCCACTGCTATGAAAAAATATGGGTTTCATTATGAATCATTCTCAAATCACCAAGTTAAACTTAGTGTCTTTGGATTTCATCAATGTCAGAAATTTAATCCTACGGGTAGAGTGGAAAATAGAATTGATTTGCATCTAAAAATATTCAGAGTAACCTTATTTACAAAGCAATCCCACTTGTGTAAATATACTTCTAAATATGTGCACACGCATGCTTATATCTAAGCAGCTGCTACCTTATTTCTAGCATAAGCAGTAACATGAATAATCTTCAAATAGTCTACTTACTTGGCCAATAAACCTCAACTGACCATGAAAAGCACAGGTTTCTGTCTCCATCTGTTTATTATAACTCCACAAAAAGAATTCTGTGCCAACGTGGCTGCCTGAGTTTGTGCTGTTGCTGTGAAGCACAGGATAAAGTCTCTGGAAATGGTGGCACTGCAATGTGAAGCCCTTGCTCATTAATCCTTTTTGCTGTCTGAGTTAGAGAATTTTTTCTGTAAATAAAGCCAAATTAAATTACCTGAAACAACTGCAAGCAGTACTCTTTACCAGGGTATTTATTGTGAAAATATCATTGCCTTACTCTAGGGTATGTATTTTGCTTTCATAACCTCTGATCCTTCCAGGAGATGTGGGTCTCTGTGTGTACATTTTAGAAGTGTATTACCAGCAGTGTGGTACACTAGCTGACCAGTTCAGGAAACCTGAAATCCATGCCTTGCTGACAGTCAGATATTATATTACACTGGGAAAAGATTTTTCCCAGTATCTTTTTAATCCCTTGGACCTAGCAAAAATGAAAAATGTGTATTCCTTTCCATCTGCTGCTATTCAAACACCACCTACAAAATGTGACCCTTGCCAGTGTTTATTTCTGTCCATCTTGAATATTTCTTCGCAAACTGATTTTATTGTTTCTGTAAAAAGAGAAAAATCTCCCACCCAACTAACACAGTTGTAACCAGAACAAAACCTGTGTGTAGTCCAGAAATGTAAAATGTTCTCACTATGATATGCAGGATGAAATCCTGGCTTTATATAAATCTGTGGGCATTGTGCCACTTCAGTTGGACCAGGTTTTTTCTCAGCATGTACCATTTAAAGAATACTGAAAAATTTGGAGGAATTTTCATGGACCAGATGGTTGTGTTTCAACCTCCGACAGTACAAAAGTAATTCATTTAACTTTTTGGCACAAGGGTTGCGTCTTTTCCAAATGGAAAATTATGTTTGGAGTTAAAACCTGAACTATTATAACAAAATGAGAAAATTGGACTAATATAGCACTACAATGATGTTAAATTGGAAATTGTTATCCCCCTCAGAAAACAATGACAATATATAATGTCAGTCAGGTTTTCCTCCTCAGTTGCAGTTGACGGAACTTGCAGTTGACAGGAAAATGAAGTCAAAAAATTGTTTTATGGCAAAACTTTTTTAACATTTCCAGTGTCCTTTTTTTTAAATAAGAAAGATGTAGATTGCAAAATTATGTCAGTTGTTTGACTCCATTTAGGAAGTCATGTTTGGTACTGAAACAACGTGTAGGGACTTAAGGTCAGTATTGAGGAATGCTCAGCACATAACTAAAGCATGTGACAGCTTTTAATTAGATTATCTTTTCAGCATTTATTTTTAATTTCATTGCCACAGAAGGACTGGTATCTAATCTAATGTACAAGGGTTGTTGATTTTAAGTGTAAGCATCTTGTGAAAATAAGACATGTCCAACACTTGTTTCAGATTCCTTTCCAAGAAATATAACCTTAGGAAATGACTGTGGGGCTGTCATTGAATCTCTCTTCCCCACAGGGAAAAAAAGTAATTAATTGAATGTAATTAAACTTAATTAAAGTTAATATTAAAAAGTCTTATGTAGTGCTGGAACACAGAATGAGTAATAAAGTTGATTTCCGGATGCCAGGGAAAGGTTTCCACCTTGACAGATACACCTCTGAAAGCACTGAGAAAACAGTTTCTCTTCAAAGACTTAATTCAATAAAATACTTAAAAGGAAGATTGGAGGGGTTCTTCCCAAAACTTCACAGGCCTATGTAGGAGTCTTCCTAGTAGGTTGGATATCATACCTTTGATACTGTTTTAGTAAAAATAACGTAATCACGTACTTTCTTTGCACTCTGGTCAGTATGCAAAAATCATATAGGAACTGAGCTGATAGTGATGTATACCCCTTAACTGGGGCATGCTTAATAAAACAAATCTGCTTAATTGGGCTATCTTTCAGAGAAGTTGTTTGGGCTGAGACTGAATGAAAATGACTGCTGCTTAAAAGAAACATGAACAGCAAGAGCAACAACAACAACAAAAATCCAAAACAAAATCAAATGGGTGTGCATTTGGCTAGGGACATTGTATAGGAATAATTAACTGGGTATTGAAGTAGATACAAAGTTTAAGCCTCTTTTTCTTAAATACGGAAATAGACAAAGATTAAGCCTCTTTGTAGCTCTGTCCTTACAATTTTTGGGATTATATAAAAGGCCTCATAAACCAATCATGGCCAGCAACTGAATGAGTCCTAAGCATTCCCAGTTTCCCCTTTGCTTTGCTGACCAGCATTCATTTGCTCACAAAGCTATGTCCACAGATGATTTTAGGCAAGCGACAATCATTGCATCTCTAAATGTGATGCTTTGATCCTGGTTATTATGTCTTAGAATGCCTTAGAAACTTCATCTAGTTCTGCTCTAGTGGAAGCTTAGCAATTTGTTTCAATAGCAAAAAACATAAAATAATATGAGTGAACAAGTATCACTTCAACTCGTATTGGGCTTCTATTCAGATCTGACACTTTCAATCTACATAAATCTATCTCCTGAGATGCATTTCATAAACCATCTATCTTGGTGACAGGTTCCTTTCCAGTTTCTTGAGCTAGTTTTTCCAAACTATACTGTGTTCTCTGTGTTGAACACTGTGCCTCTTTGTCTGTTATGATTTCCCCAAAGCACTAATCTCTCTGAGCAGCAACATCTATCTGCATCTCTTATGCGGGGATGTAATTGTGTGAGCCTCATCCTCATATTAGGATATGGCATTTTGCTGTCTTTCTTATCCTTGATATACAAGACCTAATTCTCATTAAATGTGCTGTGGACTTCCAGGAATTAGAGAAGGGGTTGTCTATGTTAATCTGCTGTCACGAGAGACTTCTTTAGATGTGCAAACGAAGTGTGATCTGTGCCATAGCAGACAGGGGAAATGCAGTGCAGAGAGAGGCTGGGCAGCAACAGTTACACATGTGTTCATATTGTCCAGAATGTGGTCCAGCTCTGCCATGCTGAAGAATGCTGTCTGGATCCATGATGCTCTCTGAAGTTCAGTGGCAGGAGTTATGAGATTAGAGACTGGATGGCTTTCCTCGAAGGAAAGATTGATTTGTGGTGTGAAATTTTGTCATGATTTTTTTGCTTTGTATTTTCCTTCAAGTAAGAAAACCCAGATTTTCTTGATTTATAGAAGAAGGAAAGAATTCTAAGGAAGTAGTGTTGAAAATAAGTTTGGATGCTACTACTTGCCCTTATAAATCTTACAGCATGTTTTGGGTACCTGCAACGGTGGCCAGGGAGAACCATTTGCCACTAGCCCAGACAAAGAAAAGAATCCATGGACTGGGTCTGTGCACAAAGTTGAGAGAAGCAGGCTTGAAGATTTAATGCTCTTCTGCTGTTCAACAGCCACATTAACTTTTTGCATTTCCAGGAACCTAAGGTTCTTGGAGGGAGTGGGAAGCAACAAGGACAAGGACAGTGACTAGTGACTGCTGCCAGACCTTTTCCAAGTCCTCCCCTTTGGAGCTAGTTGCAATGGATAACACCATGGTGTTCATGAAGACAGGATACAAAGAGCTGTATTTTCCATGGGCTGCCTCAAGAACCAGATTTTTGCTTATATTTCAGTGTGATAAACTAATCTTTTAAATGATACTTAGTCAGGGTGTGTTTCTAAATATGTCATGGGTCAAATGGAAATACCTGTAATTGGGAAATTAAGGGCCCAGGAAAAAGATGCTCTGACTCTTCACCTAGAGAAAAGGAAAATGGTGATAACACATACTCCCAAGACAAAGCAAGGGTTGGCCTTCATGCACCAGTGTCTGCAAACAGGCAGAACTTAGAACTGACTAAGGCTGGGAATTTTAGAAATAAGAAACTGCCTTTGTTGTTAAAAGGTGGAATTTGGTGTAATTATGTTTTGCCTTATTTTTAAAGATAAAAGATATTAAACATCCTTGCCCCTTAGCAGGTAAGATGCTGCTCAGAGTGTTGACTCTACAGACACAGATTGATCCCGTGCATGAGGGCATGGTAGTTCATTGTGCTGTAGAGATCATGGAAGTTACAGGAGTCTGGAGAGTTGGCAGCTCATTAGAGGAAGCAGGCAGGGCTCTGCTCTTCCTTTTCAGCTGTACTTAACTTCCTTTTGTGGTAGCTGTTGAAGGGGAAAGCAAAAACATAGTCAATGTTAGAGTTAATGCTATGAGTTTCAGAGTCTAATACAATAATATAGAAAGTCTTGAAAGAAATCTAAGATGCAGATATTTTACCAATTATACTCTCTTAAAATTTGCCAATATTTTAATTGACAAATTTTACCCCCTTCTGAAAAAAATAAAAAAGATGAAGAGGACATGGAATGAATGTAGCTTTGCAACAACTGCTGATGTTGCTGTTTATTTGCTTATGCTTTAACTGATACTTCTATTTCCAATCCTTTTTTTCAAACCATAAGAAATGTTTAGAGCAGATTCATTCTGGATGTGAAAAACCCTGTTCTAGTCTTCTGAGCGGTTCTTTTAAATGAACTGGAGAGAGTAAACCCCCAAAACAGAGTACAGCTCATGTTTTTCTTGACTGAAGTGCAAAGACCTCAATGACATTGAAGGACTGCGCTCTGTGAAGTGAGGAAGCAAAAACTGGTTTGTGCCCACCAACAGATTTCAAGAAGAAAAACTGCTATTTAAAGGTTATTGCCTCCAATCAGTAAAATTAGGGTCTGGTTTCATTTGGATTATCTGAAACTTCTAAATATATCTGTTGGATTTTTGTTTTTTAGGACAGTATAGCTGTCAGAGAGTTGTATTTTTCTGCTCCAAGTGAATGTGGGTGTATGTGAATATGTAATGCAATTAATTACCCTGAATGGCTGACATTTCTTTTCTTTACAGTGCTGAAATAGAAGTCAATTATCACTTTAAAATAGCTTGCCTTTCTAGCCTTCAAACAAATGGAAAAGAATATAGAAATTGCATGTGATGACTGTACTCTGTTCAATTCTTTCCCCTGAATGTGTTTGCTCCCTTTCATGTTATTACAGCAAATAAGGGAATGTTACAGGGAATGATATACTGGTTTGATACAGACCCCCAGGAGATGGGAAGGGCCTCCTTCTGCCCGAGCCAGTTTTGCAGGAGGAGCTCAGAATCCTGTTGCTTAGCCTCTATGGTGATAGAAGAACAGAAAAACTGTCCGACAAAGTTACTTCAGGGCTCAAAATAAGAGTCAGAACAAGACCAATCCTTTAACATTCTGCAATACAGTAAGAACATGCAGAATATGAATTGTTTTAGCATTAGGCAGTGAATGGTAAAAGAATAAAGGCAGAGTGGTCGATGGGTTTCTCTTGAGCCTCAGAAAGGTGCTTGGCTGACACAGAGAAGTTTCAGACCTTTGTCTTACTATATTACTGGCATGGTGAGCCAGTACTTTGTCACTCTTGGAATGCTTGCCAAGAAAATAGTGTGTGTTTATTCAATACAGTTGAGATTACCAGTGGTTTAGAGTGTTGCACAAATTCCAGCTCTTGCTAAAAAATGTTTAAACTTTTATTCTCTCATTGGTTTTTGTTTGTTTGTTTTGGGGGGCTTTGTTTATTTTGTGGTTTTGTTAGTTTGTTTGTTTTGGGGTTTTTGTTTTCTTGTTCACTTTTCATATGTTTTCAATACACAACTTGCATGGTGCTATGTAGGAATAATTTGGCATTTTACCTTCCTTGGCCTTTGAGTTGCAGTCCACTCCAGTGATGGGCATTTATGCCATGCATTGCGTTCAGGAACTCATCACACTTCAGCTTTGAAACTGGTCACCAGTTTTTTCCTTCCATATATTGTATGTTTTTTTCCCAGATTCTTACAGTTTTGTATCTGGGGAAGGAGGGAAGTTTTGTGGGTTTGGGTTTTTTCCTTGTGACCAGTGGATACAAATTGGTTCTCATTCAGGCTACCCATTTTCTTAAATTAATTTTTCCCTTATGACATTTACCTCTCTGATTTTTTTCTAGAACTTCTCTGCTGTTCCCTGTTTGCTTTAGTTTTACCACACTACAGAATCTGGGGTTTCTGTGCTGTTGTCCCACTGTGTGGTTCAGAACAGACACACACACAAAGATTTTGGCTGGCACAGAGCTATCCTGCTCCAGAACCCAAAGCAGTAGTTTTGTGACTCAACTGACAAGCACTCTTCAAAGCATATGGTCATGTTATATATCTCATTTTAGTATCTGGAAGGGTGTCTTCATGCAGAAGACACAGAGGCAGTATAAGGATGAGTTCTCCTATGAATAATCAGGCTGCTAATATGAGGATTAGATTTGCTTCCTTTCTTGCTGCATCACCTTTTAAATGCTTAAATACATCACAGTTAGTAATCCTTTTCTGCAATTTAAGGATTAGTGGTGTGGCCAGGCTGGAATTTCATAACTGACTTGGAACTGCCACTAACCTGCATGATGTGCTAAGCAGTGTTCAGAGCTGGGAGCACACAGCAGTTAAAGCAGCACCAAAATTTGCACATAGATCCTATATGTTCTCACTCCTTATGACAACATATGTAAGCAGAACACCTTTAGCTACCACAGGATCACTCTGTTCTCTTCCAAAGCAGTGGCTTGTGCTGCTTGTGTGCTGCCACCCACTCAGCAAGGAATCTGTTCCTCTGGCATTTGGTTTTTATTTCTTTCTCTTTTAAAATATAGTGTCTATCACTTGTGAAGGTGTCCTGTCAATGCCTTTTTCAACACAGATTAACAAAAGAAACTAGTTTAAAGGACCTACTTAAGAGAGAGATGAAATTTGATCCAAGGTTTTCATTCATCCTCAATTTCTGGATCCCAGTCCCTCAAACCTCCCCCAGCTTGGGGTGTTCAGCCTCTGTCACTAGTAGATGTAGCTTTATAGCTCAAAATTTCCTGGAGTTCATTCACATGGGTAGCAGAAGTACATCAAATACGCTAACCTCATGATATTTAGAATCCCAATGTTAAATGGAAATGCATATTTCTTCAAAGGTTTTTTCATTGTACCAGGCATAGGTTCAGCTTCGTTTGCTCTGAGACTTTGCACATACCACAGGTAATGTGCAAAGTCTATTTGCTCAGGAGAGCAAAAGAGAACAGAATTGGATGCATGAAAAGCAAATAGACCTATATAACCAGCTCTCTGCTTGAAAAACTGCATGGCTTTTTCTGAATTTTAATGTAAGTTCTCATATTGCTATTTGCCCAATTGTGGTATATCATGACCTCAGACCTCAAAAGAGTTGGATAGCCCAGAAAAGGCTGACTTGTTTTTTTCTCAGTAACACAGTAGATTGCTTTATATAGAAAAAGAGATCTGTCACATCAAGGTTACATACTGTTATACAAAGACTTACTATTGAAATATTTTTGAAAGAATTTTAGAAAGTGACAGAGCTACAACAGGGTATTTTAATGCACTGTCATTGAATGCTAAATAATATGTCCTTGTGTCCAGCAGGCTGTGATGAGGCATGAAATCAGGAGTTAGAGGTACTTCATTTTTCAAGTTGTTTGTGCCAGGGAAAAGTGGTAATATTGTCAAACAACGACTGTTTCATTGAACATGTTTTACATTCCTTTACTTGCTGCCATCAACCTTCTTTGGCACAGATACCATCAGAAGGCTCAGGGACCACTGTTTGGGAACACCGTTCTATCTTAAAAAAGGAGATATAAGATGACTTAAGATGAAGATAGGTACGTGAGTACAGAACTGGCAAACTTTGTAGCATAGATGTAATCCAAGATTCAGCACCTAGATGAAAAATATGATTTTATTCTCTTACGCACTAAAATGGAACCATTAGTGGTATCTGATATGTTTCTATTTGCATCATGCTCCAGTAGAATTGCAGCTTGCTGACTCATGTAAAGGATTTGATTTCACCCAGGGGAAAGTCTTGAATCTTCGATCATAGTTAATATGGCAGAAGAAAATATAGATGCCTCTAGAAATGGTTTATTGTTAAAATGTCTAGGTTTTCTTGCACAAAATGATCTATTTATAGCACCAAAGGCATCTAAGGTGGTATTCTAGTACCCTTTTAATATTTAATGTTAAAGGGTCAAGTTTGCTGGTCTAATTTTGTCTTGATAAGAGATCCTTCAGACACCACAGAGTGTCTGGAGTGTTAGGAGAGGAGAAATCACAGGCTGAAGTCTATACCCACCAGAAGTTCAGCAACTTCACTACAAGGCAACAAGGCATCTAGTGGAGGTCAGTATCTAGCTTGTAATGATATCTAAGTTGTAATTAGGTTTAAACAATTATTTGTGGTATTTTATATATTATTTAGGTGTTTTAGATAAGCTCATCTGAAACACATTTCCCGAACTTTTCTGGCCTCAAGAAAATTTTGAAACAGTACCTAAGTTCCTGTAATATGTAGCTGGATAGTGAGAACTAAAATACTTTTATCCCCATATTTTGTTTTTGTGCTCTGCCCTGCCTTCCTTCTTCTGTCATGATACATGTCCTGATCCTCTCAGGTCCTACCATATCCTGCTGTTACCATTCAGCATCTCACACTAACAGTGTTGCACCACAGTGATGGGCCTCTCATCCAGAGGAGCCCCTCAGAAGTGCATAAAGTTAGTTCCTGTTCTCCCATATGCCTTTCCAGGTCATCTCATCACTTACTAAACAGCCTTTAAAAGCAGCTCAGGATTTGGGGAAAATTCTTGGCCACGACCCTCTTAGGAAAAGCATGCAAGGGCCCTGCAGTGTCACAGAGTCTGGTTAGCTCTTTGTTAGCTCTACAGAAGCTGAAAGCAGCTGGGCGCTCCCTACATCTGACGCAGCACACAAGTCAGTTTGGCACAAAGACGTTTCTGTGTCATATTTCCTGCTGTGTCATCTCAGATGTGATGGAATAAAGACCCTGTTCTTGTCTGTGCTGTGCAAGATCATGCAAGGAATGAAGACACAAGGACAGTTTATTTCAGTTGCAGGAAGAACTGACTTTATTGCCAGAAGGAAGCTTTAGAGAAACCTACAAATACCCTCCTAACTATTTACCTGCTATCTTTTCCACTTTGGTAATTCCAATCACCCGACACAGTAATTTGACAAGTATTTGACATGCAATTTAGAAGCAGTTTTAAATGTACCAACCACTAAGGGCTCTCCTTATCTGATCCCGCTCAGTCCAAATCCTTTCTGGGAGCAGTACAACCTGCACTGCACTGCAGTGAGAAAGGCAGGCTGGAAGCTGTTTTGAAAGCAGATGGTTCAGTGGGCCACAGCTGATTTGTAGGCATACAGCTCATGTGAGCATGAAGTATTTGTTGCACTCAGGAGCTATTCTTGTTTAAATACCCCTACATGTTGTCTTTAAGGGCTGCAATTCCTATTATGTTTCCAGTAATGAAGATGAACGTGCTTGTGCTAAATCCTTCCCATAGTGAGTACAATTGGGGATTTCTGCCTGAAGAGCTGTTTCCAGGTACCCCTATCATGATAGCTAAAATTAATCCAAGATGGGGTGACAGCAGTATCTTGCTACTGGCCTGAATAAAGAACACTGATAAAATCTCCTGCCTGACATGGTAACCTCTAGGGATGAAGGCAGTGGAAACTCTTGGGAAGTGTTTTGTATGAAAAATTTAATTACTCTCTCTTAGGGCTGAAAATAAGTCCAACTTACAACACTTAGGAAAGTAGTTGAGTGGTAGGTATTTTAACAATGGTCAGAAAGCAGAGAAACATTCATCTACTATGGACAAATACAGAAATGTTTACCTCTAATGTCTTCTTCCTTCCCCTTGACCTTCCCTCTCCACCAGTCTGCAGGGGTCTGACAGAATGAAATAGAGATCTACGCTGGAGTGTTTTAAAAAAAACCCCAGACCACATATAAAAGAAAAACTTGTCCTAACATTAGCTCCACTTCATCTCAGAGTAAAGAAGGGTCACTGCAGAACTTGGTTATTAGAGTCAAACTCTGAGCATTGGGTGCGAGTCTCAAAACAGGTTTTGTTTCCCCCTGGAAATCTGGCTGTTTCTGTCCTGACAGGTCTGCAGTTAATTTTGCACAAATTGTCAGGACAAGAAAGTTTTGTGCAACTTTGCTTGCCCCTGTTAACATTTTTCACCCAGCCTGTTGTATCATGTGGATTATTATGAACTGTTTCAGAAGAAATTGACTTCTCACTTTTGGGCAACTAAATCTAGGTAACAGGGAGGAATGCCTACGTGCTCTGGAGTCGGGATTTCAGAGGTGGTAAGAGGCATGATGTGATGTTGTGGCTCTTTCTACTGCCCTCACGAAAAAACTACCAGGTGCCTCATTCCCTTTCCATGTCTGCAGATCACAGTTTGTGCACATTCAGTTAGGATTTACTAGATGGTGCTTGTGATATTCTCCAGAAAGAACATCAACTCAAACTGCCTCCTCAAGCTTCTCGTGCTGTGTATCTGTGCATGGGCTGCACTGGAGCAAAGAGGCCTCAGCAGAGCTTTCTCCCAATATTGCTTTATATCCTGGCATTCAGATGTGCTTCCTACATCTCCCAGGCCTCTTTCAGACTGTAGTTAATATACAAAATACTTTAATGATGTTTTGCTAACAAGGTCATAGTTAAGATGTTTTTCTCATGTTAACAGTTGAAGAATAATGATTTTTGTGGGGACAGCTATGCAGGCAATCAAACATTCAGAACAGGTGGATCTGGAAAATTTCATAGCTCTTTCCAGAGTGGATTCTATATAGTGAGATATACACAAGTGCCGTGCTGAATAATGAGATAAAAATTAACACTTTTAAAACAAATACTCTTGATGTTAGAGCTCCACTTTAGTCAGGTCTCTAAAGGAGTTGTGTGATGTAGCTGTGGACAGTACTGTTCCTCCGTGGAGATTTTCATTGCCTAGATGTAAGGTTCCTTTCTGTCGTTTTCAGGCATCAAACCCAACTCCTCGCCTGCACATCTTTGTTGTGTTCCCTAAACTGTGTCCGTGGAATAGCATGTTTCTTTGCCTCACTTGCCTGCCAAGAAGTAACAGTGCAAGTCTCCAATTAAATAGGAGTTGTTTGATTTGCCTTGTATGTACTATGGTTACTGCTTTGGAGGTGAGGCAGGAAAGTGTGTTAAAATGTTGAATGTTCTTAGTTTCCTCTCTGGGTTCCTGACCCCTGGTTTGTTGCCATCACTGTGCTGAAGATTGTCTACTATTTTGACCATACTCCAGTGAAAGGGAGGCATTGAGTCTGCCAGGGTTGAAGTGAGCAGCTGCTGAGGGAGAAGAAAAGGGACCCACTCATTGAAGGGAAGAAAAGAAGATTGAACAATTACCATTTGTCAGAATGGGTAATAATTGGATAATTGGCCTACGTTGTAATGACTTAAGTTTAGGAGCTGCAACTATGTGCTTGTATATTACTGCCCTTGTTCAGAGTTACTTCACTGCAGTCTAGAAGGCACCTATAATTTGCATTTTAGCAAGATAAAACAATAAAAATAAAAAATATCTAAGTCTTGCCAAGAGAAGCTGTTTCCTTGTAGCCTGTTGACATTCAAGACTTGTTTGGAGTTTCATGGATTTACAATTCTAAATCCTACTTGCCCATAGGATCTGAATAGTTGGCTTCAAAATTAAAATTCTGTGTAATGCTACAGTAATTTGGCAAGAAAGAATCTATCACAGCCTGTTATTGCTGAATAGAGGTGATAACACCTCCTTTGCAGTTTCACACATTCCCCTTGTTTTCATGGTGAACTTCCCAAAATTAGGTGGCTAATTCTGGCAAAGAGACAAAGCTTTCCTGGTGCAAGAAACTTGAACTGAAATAATCTGCTTGCAATTGGATTCTTTGGAAACATGCAGGTTGCATTTGGAGAGTACTTGACTGCTTTCTTAATGCACTTGGTTGGTGTAATCCCTTGGGACAAGTCTCCAGGTGCAGGGAAGCTTTCTAAAGCATTTCTTCGAAGTTTTATCTCCATTAATAGCTTCATGCTGAGAGAAAATATTCCATACAACCAGGAGGGTGCAATTTATAAATTAAAGACACCTAAGGGAACAATATCTCATTCAGTTAAAAGGTACAACTGTGTGTCTTGCTTATGTGAACATTTTGAATTATTTCTCTTTTATAACAGTTTCAGAAAGCACATAAGGGATTGTTTTTAGAGTTTTGTTTGTTTGTTCATTTTTGTTACCAACAAAAGGCTAAAACTAAGTACTCATGCTTTTAAGGCATAAACACAGCTTTGACATTTTAACTCCAAGTCAGACTTGTAGAGGGAGGTGTGATGATTTCACTTAGACCAAGCAAGCCAAGTGTGCCTTTCCTGTTCATGACTAGCACATCAAAGCAGGTCCACTGTTTCCACTTAAACTAAACCCTGGAAATATTATGGCAATTTTACACAATGTAGCACAACTTAATGTGAAGTAATTTGACACTAAAGAAAAGTAATGTGGTAAATTAGGTTGGATGAATACAATTCTGTAATCTTCAGGTTTGGTATGACACAGGCTGTAGCATTTGTCAATAGGAATGCATAAAGCCTTTTATGTAAACTAAGAATTTGACTTTTTTTCCTTCTATGTGAGACAGTATTATCTGTTTTATTGTACAGCAAGCTGTGAACAAATTCTTAGGCTTTTACTTTTAAGTGGAAAAGAACCACACCGACGACTACAGGAAAGCATATTTTTGTAACTTGTAGGTCATGTCTTTTCTTTGAACTACCTTGTTGCTACCAAAACTTAGGATTTATCAGATTTTTTTTCAGAATTTTTTTTTTTTTTGCTTTTGCTTCAAACAAATTAACTTTGCTCTTTTTCTAACTGTCTTTTGATAACATTTTGAGTATTTTCCAACATGCACTCTTTTCAATGTAGGGAATAATTTTATCTTAATATCAAGGGCAGATGGACTTAGCAAAGATTTGAAGTTGCATTTGCCTTAGGCATGCATGCTAGACTGGCTATTTAGGCTCATTCAACCTAAACCAAAGATGGAACAAGCTGGAAACATTCACTTCATGCTTTTTTGTAAAATTTTGGGGAATTCTATTCTGAGATCCTGGCAACAGTATTCTAGGACCAAAATCTCTGGTAGTATTTTGGTGCTTCTTGGAAACTGAAATAGATCATGCAAAATCTTGTGAAAGCTTCTTCAACATCTTATTTAAAAATAGATGTGAAAAGAACATTACCAGTTATAGCTAAATGATTCATCTGCTTGCCGTGGGGTACTGGCTCTGGTACCATATCTGCTCACCTGCTTTTGTTTCCATAGCAGATCCCCGTGTTTCCTGCTGTTGGTAAATACCTGCAGCTTCTATAGCTGGCATTCAGGTTTCTTTAGTTTTGCCTCCCTGCTCATTTGTTTGAACAATTCTAAGTTTTTACTTCCTCTACAGTTTTCTTAAATATAACTACTCACATCAGCTGGATTTCTTAATTTCTAGTGAGCATCATGGTCATTCCAACACTGCAGAGAATTTATTTACCATTGGGCCATATCCAGAACCACTGAAGTGAAATAAGGCAGAAAGTGACGGCAAGATTTTATTTTTTGATGTGACAACATGCCACTGTCACAAATGACAAACTTTAAACTGTTTCTAAGTGTCTGGAGAAATTGTTTGTATTTGGGTCCTTTTTGATGCCCAGTGTCACTTTCATTTTGTTATACTTACCTGGCTCTCAGAAAAGGGTGGAATGAATGTAGAAAGAAGTACAGGATCAATGCACTGAAAGTCTTACAAGAGAGAGATGGGATCTCTGGGTTTAAAAGGGCAGGACATTTCAAAACTCTCAAGATTGTTTTATCTTCCTGCTTAATTACATAAAAGGCATTCTGATACAACAACTAAAGGAGCATTTGCTCAAAAAGAATCCTGCTTTATGTTACAAAGCTCTGCACAATGTGACCCAGCTCAGTAATGGTGGAGCCTGTAACTGAGGCTGGCTTTTACTGAATTTCCTGAGCTGTACCAGGAGAACCTGTTCCTCCACAGAAGCTGTGGGCTCAGTTTGTTGTCTTGCTGGAAATGCCAGGTAGGAGGTAGGGCATGTGTGTCCATGGAGATATCACAGCAGTTTTTGTTCCCATCTCCCTTTGTCTCCCTTCAGGGTGTGCTACTTGAATGGGTTTTCTTTAAAATTTCTGCCCATTTTCCTGCCCTCATCATGTTCTCATGGAGAGAAAGTGAGTGCATTTAAGTGTCTCTGCTACTGGTAGCTGACATATTTGTATTTTACCATCTTATTGGTAAAGATGTCCTTTTAAGGTTGTGTGGAAAAGTATGAGAAACATAGCACTGATCCATAGGCTTGTCACAACTTCTTACTCTTCCTGGGGAAGCAGCCATTTGAAAAACATGTTGGATGCTTCTCAAACTTAGAAAAAGGCTTAGTACTTATCAGAAAGAGCATGAAAACCATAAAATTATAGCAATGATAGCCTAGGAAATTAAAAAAATAAGGCGGCTTCCTAATTCAGACTACTTTTCACACTGAGAGAGAAAACATGAAGGTCTCCAGGTCAAGGAAATTGTCTGCAGGGGTGAACACTTATTCAGTGTCCCGAAATACAAAAGGCAAAGACAAACACATACTGCTGTTGCTATGCTGTACTTTCACAGCTACATTTCTTTCACTGTTCATACATTTTCTTTCTGTCATACTGGAGATGGTGATAGCACAACCAGCCATCTCCGAAAAGGGATATCTGAACTGCTTTTACATGCCATTAATTTGGTAGAATGTGTGGTATTCAAAACAAACTCAATCCAGAGGACTTTTCCTGATAATGTATGATTAGAAAAAGCATCTAATAAGAATCCATTAAATGCTACGATATAGATACTATTAATAAATTCCTATTAAAACAATTACAGTTAGTTGCTTTTTAGTGCAGTTTTTATGTTTGATATATAAATATATATTTTTGTAAGAAAAGCTTCTGCAAAAGATACATTTTTCAATTTGAAAAATAAACACAGCAAAGATATTAATCTCTTGCTTCACTTTGCTGGGAGACAGAGCTATTTAAGTGAAGAAACAGCATGACACTGAATAATAAGCAGTGCACATTCATCTTTTCTAGGAACTGGAGTTGTAGCCCACAACAGTTTCCAAAAGATGACTTTTTGAATAACTGTATAAAATTCAGCATGCATTTCCTTGAGATTAAAAAAGACTTAGCAGAAAGGCCTTACATTTTGGGGAGGAGTGAGAAGAAGCTTTTAAAATTACTTCTTGTTTACTCTGTTGTTCAATTCAACAAAACAGCAAATTCCAAACTGGCATTTTTCCAGTGTGTGCCAAGGTATGCCCCCTGAACAGATGACATGTGAAAAAAAGACTGAATTTCTAACAGAGCTGCCAATTCTTTCAAATCAACATTTGATATTTAAATAGATATTAATTCATTTTAAGCTGTGTAAAGGGTCTTAACTGTTTTAGTGTGCTGACTAATGCTGCAGACTTTGCATTTATTTTCAGGTAAGATCACACTGTGAAAGGTAAGTAAAAAATTCTTTGAAGTTTGAGACTTTCTTTAATTGTTGTAAAAACCTGAAGACTGGTTGTGTGTGTACGCCAGAGTGAATATATGTATTTTTGCACAGTGGGTATTTTACAGTGGGTAATTATTTATCGCCAGCAGTAAAAGACTGGGGAACTTTGCTGCTGATAAGGGT
Organism: Formicarius rufipectus; assembly: GCA_013399695.1. Classification (NCBI taxonomy): domain Eukaryota; kingdom Metazoa; phylum Chordata; class Aves; order Passeriformes; family Formicariidae; genus Formicarius; species Formicarius rufipectus. The sequence continues at coordinate 2,371,996 of VXAU01005646.1, forward strand.
CAGTTCTCCCTGTCAAGCGGACAGGTATTAATGTGCTTGAAAAGTTACATATTTTGTTCATGGAAGTGTCACGGAATTGTAAGAAAAATTGTTCCTCAGCACCTGGTGTGGGTCATTTCAAGAGGAGGGTAAACTAGAGAGTCATGATTTTTTTTTTTTATTTTTTTTTTTTACTTCCTTTGAACCCTTTGATTTGATTATAGTTTTACAGAACTGTTTTCTCACAAACACCCATGCGGTTTCTGTCTTTCACCACATGCAGTGCTTTATTAAATGAACACAACAAACTTTGAAAGTCCTACGAAATGTATTTGATAGAAGACTGTCACACTTTCATACAGTAGATTATTTCCCTTTTTATGATCCCTTCTTATCTTTTGAGATTAGTACACTTCATATTTTGTATCCTTAGGATAACTAGAAACAATTAAGTAGACTGTCCCACCACTTCATTTTCTGCCTTCTCTCTTTTTATATATGAGGGAGAACATTTAGAAGGTTTCAATCACTTCAGGTATGGAACTATTGATTTATCACTAAGTAATATTAACCTAATATGGACGATGTAGCTTTTTACATATAGATTTCTTGCAGGAAAAGAGTGCCAAGGCTCTGTACAACCTCACTCCTTAATTTAATGGGAGTACAAGGGAGGAGAAAAGCACAAACCCTTCTGCGCCATTCGGTACCCTCTAAGCAATGATACATCAGTGTGAGAGAGGTAGATGTGAAATTTACCTGACAATCACCAAAACACCTGTCAAGATGAAGATACTGGACTTACAGTAACCATTGACCATGATTTCAGAGATGAGTTCCCCTACTGGAACAGGCTGAAAAACTATCTGGAAGAAGGTAGAAAAATACGACGCCTGAGGTGCCTGTATAGGTAGTTGGAAAACAAAGTATTACATGTACAGCAAAGGCAGCTTAGGCCATTTGTCTGCTAAAATCACTGCATACAGCTGGCATGACACTCAGTTGAGTTCTCTTGTTGTGTAATGCTCTCTCTGTAATGTCTCTCTCCGGAGAAGAAAAAAATGTAGCATGTCAGTCACAGAGCTGCTGGTCCCAAGAGTCATCCAATGAAGCATGGGCTCATTTGGCTGAATTTACTGGAGGCAACATCTCTTCTCTGCAAGAGGGACAAGCCTCTTTTTCCCCACATAAAGCTTTACCTTTGTTTGTTTTCTCTCAATGGTGATGTTTGTGTGCCGAACAACCTCCTTAGAAAGTCTGCAGTCACTACCCTGCCTCATTTAAATTCTCTTTGAAGGACTACTGTCCTCATGATGCCATTAAGACACCAGTAATTATTGGGAAACTTTGGTATAGCTAAATTTTTGTTATTTGGACTGCCAAAGTCCTTCTCAAATGCCGCAGCCTGGAGCTCACAGGACTTGGATCTGGGTACATACAATCTATGATCACTCCCTACATCATGTAGCACCAGCTTTACCCCCGTGCAAGAGGCATTTTATCTTGCCTGACTTTGTGTCAGCAGCTGCCCTTTGTCCTGCCTTTTGCTGGCATCCTTTGCCTCCTGTGACTTCCATGCTACCACCAAGTGAATGGGCCAGGGAGTGAGTTCAGCTGGAGCAGCTGCAGTTGAAGGCATTGAAAGGTGAGGGAACTGGGCTGAAAAGACTGAGCCCCAGGAAGCTGGGCTGCTCCTGCTGCATTGCATGTGGAGTTAGTTTCTGTCACTGTATGAGGCTGAAAGAGCTGGGTGGTTACTTAAGCAGTTTCTGTCTGTAAATTTGGTCCCCATCTTCCCTGGGATGTTGCTGCAAGCTTCAGGTCAGACCTTGGTGATCTCTGTTAACAACTTCGCATCATTTACCAACCTAGATACAAGGAGTATTTTTGTGCTCTCAAAGTTAACATGATGTATTTTACATCAGTTAAATGCTTCACTTCAGGCAAGCCTTGGATGAGACGAAGAGATTAGACAGGATTCCCCCTTTTAATTATTGAACTGTGACCTTATTTGTCCTCAGAAGCTACTGCACTTTGCCACCCATGACCTGTGTTGTTGAGATAAAAACACAAAGCTTGTCAAAAGGAATCTGCTATGCCATCAGGATGGATGCTCTTGTGTTGACTGTCCACTGGTGCGTGGCACTGCTGACTAGAAAACTTTCTTCCTATACAGCATGTTGGTTTTCTGCTTCTCTAGTTACCCAAGGATGAAGCCACTTGGTTCATTAATGATTTATGTTTATATAGTGCCTTTCTTCAGAGAGTTTCCAAGGCAGCTGGCAAATTTATTTCTGCATGAGCAAGTACCTGAAACAAACTGTTACTGATTTCTCCATAGACTGAAGAGCTGGTACAGGAAGCTCCCTTCTCTGTTCTTGGGGATATGCACTGGGGTTTAGCGTTATTACTCCATGAGCTTGTACTGTCTGTGCACTTTGTGATATGACATTCCTCAGAAAGGAGTTTCTCAGGCTTTTTTCTCACCTTTTTCCTTTTCCTTTGAAGTTCTTTTGACAGAGGTGTTTTTTGGTTTCCTTAACTTCTACTCTTCTAGAGCTGGATTCTACCCCACAAACAATTTTGGAGCCTCATTTAAGTCAGCCTGTAGCACAGAATTCAATTTTGATCCAATAAGGGTTATGTCAGCTGGTCACATAATATTGCAGGTAATATTTCCAGCTGCATTTGGAGGTAGTGTGGTTATATAGTCAAGAATGAGACACAACCATAAAACAGTAGTTTTATTTGCACTTTGAGTGGACAGAAGGTAACTAGAGGATTTTGCCATCGTAAAATAGTCTTGCAAAGGCTGATGACCTGCCTTGTCTTTTTTTTTTTTTTTTTCCTGAGTGTTAGAGACTGTACCTGGCACAATAAACAGAGAAGCAAAAACACGTATCTTCTTAGTGAAATGAAGAAATGGTAATAACTCACATTTTAATCATTCAGAGTATTAGAAACATTTCTAATTTCTAATGTTTGTGGTGCTTGAGAAAGAACATGAGACATTGTTTTAAAAGAAAAAAATCCTCTACATGGTAAGGCAATGTTGCATATAAAGTGTGCAGAAAAGAAACCAAAGTACAGAGGGAGGCTGGGTTCCCATTTATTCCTTGGAATTTTACACTTAAATTCTGCCAGTGTAAGTATAACTATACACTGCAATAACATGTACTTTGATGCACACCTGGGCAAGCTCCGTGTGGCCAGGGCATGTTGTGGTTAGCCAAGCATGACTGGAAACCTAGATTGGATAGTCTGATAGAAAAGCTCCAACACCCTTCAACACAGGGAGCACTACAGCTTTAGTTGCTGCTCAGTGTAAGTGAAGGCAAAACTACAGCAGGCTCTGGCTGTGCTGCAGGACTGTGGCGCATTAGTGCATTGCAAAAATACACCCATCTTCCTGCTGCAATACCAGCAGGCTCCCCAGAGCCCAAGTGAGTTTTGCCCTATTCCATGCCTCATCAGCAGTAATTGTGTGCAGGTCAAACAGTCTCATTTACTCTGTATGTCTCCCAATGTGTTTTGATGCAGCTTTGCCGCTGACCTGTGCAAATGTAATTAACTTTTGCTGGGGAGGGAGGAGTGGGAGTGCAGAGGTGAACGAGGCACACAGCTGCAGGGCAGGAGGGTGGTTGGCCCTGCAAAATCTACATTTTTCATATTAAGACCTGGCAAATTTTTCCAAATAGAATATTCCTGCCTTGTAGTTTGGGAGATCAAAGCTTTCTTCTTACTCAGTCTTTTGCATGCATTTGGATTTTATCTGTATTGCCTTGACTGGAGAGATGACTTTTTAATGGTGTCAGCATGACCCAGGGAAATTACAATGTCACCAGCAATTGTTCTGCATGTCTGTTTATCCAATTTTATCCTATTTACTCACGTTATTGTTTGGCTTGTGATAAATAGAGTTGTGCTTAAAAAAAAAGAAATAGCAGTTTTCAATCATTTGTTTCCTAATAATGGAAATTGCTTTCCTGGTTTCTTCCCTTCCGTTTTCACAGAATCATAGACTGGCTGAGGTTGGGAGGGACCTCTGGAGGCCACCTGGTCCAACCCACCTGCTCAAGCAGTCACCTAGACCTTGTTCTCTAGGACTCTGTCCATTTGGGTTCTGAATAATCTCCAAAGGATGTAGACTCCACAACCTCTTTGGGCTGCCTGTGTCAGTGCTTGGTCACTCTCACAGTTAAAAAGTGTTTCTTGGTGTTCAGAGAGAACCTCCTGAGTTTTAGTTTCAACCCATTGCCGCTTGTGCTGTCATTGGACATCACGGGGAAGAGTGGCCTTCTTTGCACCTTTTACATCTTTCAACCTTGTTGAATGCCCTTGGATGTATTCTACAGACATACAGACTTGTGGAATGCTGCTGATAGTCAGTTTAGATCTTCAGAGATTTTTCGTATTTTTTTTTAATCTTCTTAACTTTCTTACTTGGGTTTACACCTCAGAAGAGGATTCCTTTCAAGGCATGACTGAAAAGAACAGTGTAAGGAGATCAGGGAGAAGTGTCCGCTCCTACCTCTGCTGTTCCTACCTCTATTGAAAACTTGGAGCTGAACATTTTTACTGCTTGTTTTTCCATTAAGCACCAAGCAACTATGTGAATTGACACTTTGTGATATCCTAGAGTTTCAAGACACAGTACATATCAATGTTAATGGGTGTGCTAATTTGTCAAAGCTTTTCTTATCCCAGGATTCCCATGCTTTTTTATTAATGTTTTTTATTAAGCATGATTTTTACATTTTCTGATATTTGCAGGTTTTTTAATTGCTAGTTCTAAATGTTTAGCTGCTTACTCATTTCTCAAGCAAGCATAACAGTATTTAATTTTGGCTGAGGAGTGAGAAAACATTTTGCCCACCATGGTTTGGTACTCTTTTCTGCACATGAAGTAAGAACATGATTTGCTCACTTTATTTGGATGGGTGGATAGGAGATGTAGTACACTTAGTAGTGTGGTGGTAACTTCTTTTGAAATAAAATTCACTCCCATATGCATTTTGGTAAAGAAATGTGTAACTTGCAGAAACGTAGGGAAGGGCAAGCCATATCACATAGCATTTTTTTTCCCTCTTAATCCTAGTATTTGCAGCAAGGGGATTTTTTCCCTTGAACAATCTAAATCTCTGACTTTTGGAAGAAGGTAATGTTAGATACACTTAATCTGCTGCTCTAAGGCTCTATATATGAGTCTGTGTGTATACACATATGGATGTTTGGGAATTATGCTGCCTGTGAGGACTAAAGGGTCACACTCAAGTTTGGTACCATGATAAAATGTTAATGTGGTGTCATGTGATCTGTGGAGATTATTTTCTTAGTTTTGAGCAGTTGTGGATACGATATGATGCATTTAATGGTTTGTCATACTTAATTGCCTGCTAGTCTTGTGTTGTGTGGCGAAATAACAGCCATGTGGACTATGTATAAAAACTATTGTCTGAATTGAGGAAAACAGACCAGTTGATCAGTTTACCACTTGTAAGTCTAGCATTACAGTAAGTATTTTCAGGGACCTGCTTTATAATGGCCTGTGTCTGTTCTAAAGGTTTGTACTATTATTATGAGGTAAAAGATAGAATGTGAAAAGATAAAATGCAGAATAGAGAGTTGTGTGTCCTCCAGCAAAATCTTGGGAAACTGAAGCAACTTCTTATTTCCTGATTTCTATTCTTGTCTGAATTTCATGGGTCTGGCATAATTGCTTCTGTCAGATATTTAATAGTATGGGTTATAGTAATTTTTCCTAAGATTATGTATAGTATGTGTCTGCTTAGTTTTCTATGCTGGAAATACGCATTTCTGATTCAGTATTGTGTTCTGTGGCTATGTTGGAAGGGGAAAAAATAGAATAATTTCATGATACAATCTTTCAAGATCCAAATATTCCATGCTGGTCTGTCTGCAGGAATTTCCTTTTCACTGAAATATTTCCCTACCCATCTGTCTCCACATCTTCCCTGAGAAGAGAAAGAGTATCAGTAAATAGAAGGAAGACCTAGTTTTTTTTTACTGCCAGGGCACCTCCTTGATGCATCTTGAGCTTAGGCATTAACACTGACCCTGCTTTAGTTTTCCTTTTCTTACACCTTGAACTGTGAAAGTCTGTGTTTGACTCAGGAGCTCAAAGTGCTTTGAATTCTGATTTTCAGAAGTTGGCCCATTACTTCTGTGCTTCAAAACCTTACCCAGAAGAACAAAAACTGACTCAGTAATGGGCTGGTAGATTTGCTGCATACCTTGGTATGCAGGCAAGGTGACAGACCTGAAGCCTCCCAGTTACAGCAGGTGCACTGACCTCCCAGTGCCTGCAGTGCCATGGCCATTAGCAAAAGTCCTGCAGGTGCAGGAAGCGCAGGGAAGCACGTGAAGTTAGCACACTGAGAGATGTTCTCTGCCAGTTAACAGCATGATGTCTGCAGGGCAGGGAAATCAGAGAGTCTGTGTTGGAATGTGATTTGGGTCACATGCAGGATTTACAGCTATGAATTAACAGAGCTCTTTGCACTGGCAATTGATTACAGTTGATATTGAGGAAATTTTTTCTGGTGAGAAAGCAAATACATTCCTGCCTGTTTTGCTAGAAAAACATTGACCTGATATCCTAATGCAGGCCACAACTTTCCATGCTCAGACCATTTCACACACTGTTGTCAGTGCTGTATCTTATGTGCAGAAATCAGAGAGTAGTGCCGAGTCTCCATGCCAAAATTAGATTTGAGTTTGATGTGAATATATGATATTTGTAACATAGAGAGTTCCCAGTTAGACACAAGTTGTTTGAGACCATCACATTTTGTTGCATGAATTAGGAGTACTTTCTCTCACTCACACCTTTCAGACATCTGGAATGTTATGAGTCGTGCAGGGTCAACTGAGTGCTAATTTCTCTGCTTAAACAGATTGGCTTGTCCAGGTGCCTTTGCAAGGAAAACTATGGCTCTACATCATCTATCCTGGCAGCCTGAGAGTGCCCACCAACATGTAGCCTGTGAACTTCAGCAGAAGCTGAATATTTGAGCTAATAACCTCATTATTTAATGGCTGCAAGCAGTTCTGTTTGATTACCAGGAGTCAAACATGCACTTATCTTGTCAAATGGAGCATGATTTGGTCAATACACTAATTACATAGTTCCAACAAAATACTTGCATTTGTAGATGTCAGAGTATATAAGGATGAATGAATATAGCAAATACTATTTAATAACAGATACAGTGTGGATTTAAAATAGTTGCTATAAAATTCCTGTCTGATATTTTTGGTTAAATGCAAAATGAAGCACATCAAGCCCTAAAATGAGTAAAAAACTTTTGAGAAATATTTTGAATTGTGCAAAGTTAAAATTGCAGAATCACAGTTGAATTTTTCAAGGTAAAACTTTAGTGAAAGTAGAAGAAAAAAGTCTATTTAAAAAGTAGTTGCTTTGATCAATTTTGCAAGGTGTTTTCATCCTTTTAAATTTTTTTTTCCTATTTTGCAGTGTATTCAAATAGATTACTATAATTTCAGGGGTTTTTGCAGTAGATTCTTTTTTATTATTATAAAAAGGCCCTTCATGCTTTTTTTCCAGGAAAATGGTTAAAGCTCACTTTTGTGTACTCTAATAGAAGAAAAAATCAAAGATATGATAAGCTCATATTTTAATTTTATAAGCGGTTAGTTTTACATTTTGAGAAATTGGAGTCAAATACTACATTTTTATTTCTGCCAAACTACAGTTAAACCAGTGACATATTTTTCTTGAGATACAATTTATTTAGAACTGCAGGATGTGGCTGTTTGGAAGGAAAAATAAGTAAGTGTTGCTATTTCACTAGTTAGAAAAAGGAAAGAAAGACCATTTTGTATGCAAGTCTCAGAGGGAAATCCAAAGCTAATGAAAATTTCTCAGGCTGCAATATCTTTCTTTCTTTTTAGACTGCAAGCATCTCACACCATTTACAAGAGTTATGGCAGACAGGAGTTGCTCAGCTTATAAGCATCCTTCAAAAGAGTGAACACAAAAAAAACCACTCCTGGGCTAGCCTAGGGAAGTTGAACTAAAATTCTTTCTTTTCTACTTGTACCTAGGCAGTCTGGGAGGAGAATGTTAACCACTGGTCCCTAGCAGTGTATCCTGACTTCTGATCACTTCCATTAAAGAAAAACATCCATTTCAGAGAGAGTGCAAGTGTGTGTGAAGGTAAAGAAAACCACATCTCACCTTAAAAAAAGGTAAGGAAAGGTTTTTCCGCTAATCCTTTAACACCATTACTGTTGCCTTCATTAACAAGTCTTACATTGAAGACAAAAGTGAAAATTTAGATAATAATTGAACCCTAAATTATTTATTTACTCTACATGTTCTAACTTACTAAAAAGGATCCTTTTCTTATTAAAGGAAGAATGTAATTCATGTGTTTCTGAGCTTAAAACTATTTGCTTTGTAGATTTTGTATGTATTTTGGGAAGAAAAAGAAAACAAATGCTGTGCAAAACAGCAAATATTATCTTTTATTTCAAGCACTGAAGTTATTCTTAGCCTTGCAAAGATTTATATGGTCTCTGGTCTGCTGCACAACTCTCATTGTGCCAAGACACATACCCAGTGTGTTTGTAGAATGCAGCCTCTGGGACTTTGTGCTAAGTAGTAGTCTGCCATTTGTGCTTGTATCAGAACAGATCTGCACTATTTTCCTTTCTGCCAGGTCTTGGGTTGACTGGCTATTTGTAAAATATTTACAACTCTACTTCCTTAGTCACTTCAGTTCTAAAAAGTATTGGAAGAAGCTGAAAACAGTTAAAACATACTATAGTGTGCCTATTTCCTCTGAATGTGGAATAACAGCAGCAGAGGATTTTTCCTATGCAGATTTTATTTATTTCCCACTGTTCTCATTTTTTTTTTGTTTTTGTTCTGGGAAGAGCATTGGAATTCCAAATTATAGATAATAATTTCTTTCTATAGCAGCCATTCTGCAGTGTGGTTCCAGGGCAGATGTGTTCATTGATGATGTCATTTGCAAATGTTCTACTCTACCCCACATTTCTATAAATCTGTATCTATCTAATGTAGAAATACTGTCTTTGATTGTGCACAAAACAGTATCATTCTGTTATTTGAAGTTATTTTTGTGGTTTTAGGAAATCTGTCCTGTCTAACCCGTATCACCCTGTAAATTCACAAAGACTGTTGATTATCTTAAAGTTCTGCCTGCCTTGTGACTGTCTTGCTAAAATGTATGTTTGGCTGGTGTGTTATGTGGCAAGAGAATAAATGACTAGCTGATATCATTAACAACCCTTCTGAAATGATCAGCTGAAATACATTGGCTTGCTGTTAAGAAAAAAGGGTTCTGGTTTCTTGGGATAGGCATGGTAATTTTGACATTTTTCTGCCATAAAAACCTGCTACATCTTAGCTGAAGGTACACAGATGTTTGTGAAATACCTACTTGGGAGATGGTGTTAATGTATTACGGGTAGGATATGTTCTTATTTCTTCAAAGCGGGAAAATAAGAAGTGTGTCACCACCAATGGAAAATGCTCTGTGACTGCAAAATGCTTCCTGCCTGCTCTCTAACCCATATTTCCATGCCTCTTGTGTGTAAGGATTACACATCTGAACTGTCTTCTGTTTCCTTTGAATAGACTTAGTTTTTGCAAGCAATATGGCACTTTTCAAATAGCACATTTTATACTTTGCCAAGTAAAATACAGTACCCATTAGTTTAAAATACAGATATTCAAAGAGCAGTATAGGACAGTGGTCAGGTACAGGATCATCTCCAGACTGACTGATACAAATGTCATAATAAAATATGCAAGATACAGATTTCTGTATAGAATTTGCATGTAATATTTCTTCCAAGAGAATTAAAGCTAGGTTGCTTTTCTGACAGTGTACCCAGTATTCTTTCATAACCCACCCACGTATCCTGTTGTTAGAATATTCTGCTTTTTACTGCAGAAAAAAGTCCAAAACTTTTTTAGAAAATATTTTGCTCTGTGAGTAGATATTTTGCTTAATCCTTAAGATTCTCTTTGTTGTAAATCATTTGTGAATGCAGTATTAGTCAGTTTTTGAACAAATTTATTGAAGTCTAATATTTTGGATTTTTTCTAATACAGACAAGATTTTTTTATAGTTCGTCCTACCACTTCACATTTTCTGGGTTAAAGTTCTTGTGGCTTCAAGATCATATTTATTGGTGACCCTACCCTGCCTCAGAGATTTCAGTTTTCCTTTAAGGCACACTCTTTCTTTTCATCCTGAAAGTGGGAGAACAGGAAACACTTTGTTCTTTTATGTTCTATAAAATTATTTTTATTTTTTTTTTATTCCATTGGTATGATCCAAAGCTGGTTTTCCCCCTTTATTGTGTAATTTCATGTTCTCTTGATTTTTCTTCTCCTGTTCTTTATCCAATTCAGATGTCTTTCTCACAATAGCTGATGACTATGGATATATTAGTTTGTGGTCTTTCAAGTCACCACAGAGAAAGTACAAACATCAAGGATTTTCTGAAATCACTGTTCAGCAACTAGCTATGCATATAATCTATTTCCTATTTTAATGAAGAAGAGGTCCTGCCAAGAAGACAGAGGTCTTGGATTAGTCAACATTTTGTTGTAGCATTCGTTCATGATTAATTTTCTAGATGTTTAAACTTCTCTTGCAATGAATTTGAGTGACAATTATAATAAACCTCAGTGTGAAAAGTCCTTTGATTTGTGAGCCCTCTGCATAGTAATGTGGATGAATTGTAAATCTTCTCAAACTTAACATCACAAAACCAGCCAGGAAGTCTTTCACTGTAAAGAGCTTCTGACCTCATGCTCTTCTGCAACTCAGCCTTAGCTTGATTTTGTGCAGAACAATGTACTGTCCTAATTCTAACCCAGTAAAGCAGTGACCCCACACACCAGAGAAAGCTGCTTATTAATTAAGTCCATGATTTGTTTGCCTGATGCCTCTGGCTATGCAGGGTATGGAGTAGTAGAGCTCAGCTGCACAGCTCCATCCTTGCAGCATGTGGAAATCTCCTCTGAAAGACTCATCTGTGCTTACCACAGCCACGTCTGCCCGCTGTGTGGCTCTCCCCAGTGCTGTACTTAGAAAGAACCACCATGTTTGTCTCCTCCATGACTGAAGTAGAACAACGAAAAAGATGACTTGAGAGCTGCAGCAATGTGAAATTATGTTCTCAGTTCCATGGAAAGTATTTTCTGATAAGCAATTAATTAATTAGTTTAGAACATCACGCTGCCTGCAGAACGTTGCAGCCGGAGCTGAAAACTGCGGTGGTTATGTCCATCTGCTGATTGTCGTAGGGCAATAATTACAGTAAAAATGCTAAAGATTTTGATGGTCTGAAAACTATACTGTAAATATCAAATGTTTGTTTCATGTATCATTTGGGGAATCTCTTGGTTATGAGTATTTCTCTCTGTGGTCATCATATAGGGAACTGGATGTTACCAGCTTAGATTCTAGGTATTTAGTCCTTTGCTTCCTAAGAGTTGAGATCCATGCCTAATATTTGCCAGGTTGGCAACCTGGAGGCTTTTGGAAGTTGGGAGGTTTTTGTTTTGGTTTGGTTTGTTTTGGTTTTTTTTTTAACAATTAATGGCAGGGAAGTGTGAGGGCAGTAAGTAGATCTCTAACAATGTGGAAGCTACACCTGAAATTTTGGGATCTTCCAGAGAGCCTAGGGAGAGAGAGAAGTGAAAAGTACAAGCTCCTTCTACAGAAATTTACTTTGAAAGGTGATACTGACATACTGAAGAACACAATTATAGTTGATTATCTTGCTTTGAAATAACAGTATGACAACTATAAATAAAACAACAACAGAACAAAACAAGTTGTCATGTCACATTTTTCATGTTCCTTAAGCTTCCTAATATATAACAGAAATAGGTCCTTTTGCATCTTCTCTGTTTCCCCAGGAAGCTGCCCAGAATGCAAAAACTCGGCTTGATACTTTTGCAAGAAAGTTTTTTCTGCTTTTATTTCCCTTGGATAAGATGAATGGTGTATTTCTGTTAAAATCAGGGCAGCATTCATATTCAGCCTTTAAATGCCTACACGTTTTTGAGTCTTGGTGCTTAATATAGAGTAAGAATTTTAGGAAAATAAATTTAATAGGTCCTAAGGCACAGCTAATTTGTGTGCAGTGATTTGATTGCAGTAGTATACCCTGGTTCTAATTAAATCTATTTCTTTGTTTTAGTTACCAAGTTATAATTGGAATTTAAGTTTTTGTTCCTAATTAGATTGACTAGTATCCAGCAAGATTTCCAGGCTCACCAGAAGTATTTTGGAGCCGCTTGTATCTCAAAACGGGGTCCAAACTGTGAAACTTTGACTGGTTTTTGAGGGGTTTTTTTCAACATGTTCAGAATTTCTTGTGTCAAGACAATATTGTCACAAGGCTAGGAGACGTGTGCAAAATTTGAATTGTTTTTTGTTTTGATTTTTATTTTTCTGGTTCTGCTGATGACAGGAGCTCATGCAATTGATCCAGGTTTAGTAATTCTGTAGGCTATGCTCTTTTAATTTCTTCTACGCTGAATCTGTGAAAACATCAATGAGTACTGTAGGCAAAATTTTCTGAGGGCAAAAGGTGATTTATGCTTCTTCTGGTACTTTTAGAACTGGGTCAATTAAAGTATTCCTATGGTTATTTTTTCAATGGCTTCTCCTACATCGCAGTTTTACAGTTCAAATTTGAATCTTCAGAGTATTTAGGAATTCGGGCTTGTAGGATTGGAACAGGAAAAAATAACACAAATCATGATTTGACTTTGCTAAAACATTGTTTGTGATGTCCTGCCTTAGGCATCAGCAGTGACTAAATAATCTCAGAAGCCCTATTTCAGGAAAAGATAGCCACATTGCTTAATTTTAATATGATTTAGTGCTTCCTCAAGCTGAAAGCTCACCATAACCCTGGGCTTCAGTGGCTGACTAGAATGGAGAGAAGTAAAGCTCTACAGGAAATTCTAAAAGGAAAAGACATCCAAGTAGATATCAGGGGTAATTATGATATGAAATGGCATGTTAAATTCAGTTATGGCAATGGGCTGACTAGCTGGTCTGTATAAAAAAACTTAAAACTCCCTGTGACCTTCCTCCACTACACCTGACTGAAGCGCAGCTCAGAGACTTAGGCAGCTTTTGAAAAGCTTCTTGGAGCTCTGTAATGTCATGAACTGGCAATATGCAGAGGTGTCTTCAAGACAAGGTCCTTCTTCAGCTCAGTCATCTTTATCAGTAAGTAAAAAGGAGAGCTGAACCCACCTGTCATTGTTGGATATGGTTTCCCACCCCAGGATCCTATTGAGGTGACTAATTTTTGTAGATAAAACTCAGGATAAAACAATGTTATGTAAGGCTGGTTTGTGTCTTACTTTGTTTCTATATTGCTTGTGTTATTAGCTAAAATGAGACCTCTTTCCAAAATAAAGAGTGGTTCTGGAGATGACGCAGCAGTACAAAAGATATATAACTCATAGGCAAATTTATCTGGAAAAACTCTTCAAGAACTTGTAAGCTGTTATTTGAATCTGAACTATATGTTTTACAAGAGGACAAATGCTGTAATTTTTAATGACTGTCATCTTGTAAGACCTGGAAGATATAATGTGCTATTATAATGCACCTACGTAACACAGGCAATAAAATTATGCTTTATTGAGCCCATTACTGTAGGTGTTTATTCTTTGGTGAAACTTAAGACTATGGAAAACATACAACTAGATAATGTAGTATGAAGAAAATAATATCCTGTGAAAACATTTCCTTATGGTTCTGCAGCATGCAGGTAGCTAATACAGTGCTTCTGCTATAATATTGTTTAACACTATAAACTGTCTAATATAGTGTTCACATGTGGTACTATTTATTTTTTGTGTCAAATAGAAATTCTGAAAATACTATTTAAAGTGTTTATTAAATAAATATACAATGCTACTAGTTGTTTCTGTTAATGATCAGAGAAAGGAATACAGACGGAATACAGAGAAAGGAATATTAAGATGGAAAACATGTCCTGCACAATGTGACTTTCTTATTACAGGGCTCTGCAATTCCTTGGAGGTGTGACTTACTGGCGCTGCTACATTTTGTTACAAAACACAACTATAATTTTCACATATTAGAGACTTCTAATGTAATGTAATGACTGCTGTACCCTTAAAATAGTGCTATTGCATAGTTCCAAATCAGCCTAAAAATGTAATACGTTTTAGTGCATGAATGATGATTTAAAGATAAAGGAAATTTAACTTCCTGTTTGGTTGCAAAATCTCAGTGGTTAAATAAATGTGTTGTGCTATACTTCTTGTTTCAGTAACATTTGGAAAAAAACCCCAAACCAAACAAACCAAAAAAATAAAACCTGAATCAAAACCACCCACAAAAACCCATGGATGCAGCTGAAAGTGATACTAACCAAAATACTGAGGTACTGGGTACTGATGATTCAGGTATGGTGAAAATAAACCGGGTTTTCAGTTCTCAGTTAAAGAGACAGAACACATTTTCAGTTTGTTTGTGGGGGAAACTTCCTTCCTCATAAATTATTACAAAGAACCTGCTTATGTCTGTGTCTGAAAAAATGTAGATCTGATCAGGCTGGTCTTGCAGTTCCTTTTTACTGCAGATGGATCATGCAATGTCTTTCTTATATGGTCTAGAAAATATTTGATCACTTGGGCTAGTGAGATCCAAGTATTTGTATAGGAATTCTAGATCAGAGGCTTTTACAGCAGGAATTGATTTAGTGTTTTCTTCCTTACTTCCCTTTCCTCCCTTCTCACCCTTCCTCCCCCTGCCATTATTTCAAGCTGTAGAAATGTTCAGGTTAATTCTAGTATTTGCTGAATAAGGCAGTCCTAGAAACTGTCTCTAGAGAAGCAATACAATATTCATTTTATCTTGTCTTTCCTCCTTTAAGTGTAAGACTATTGCTTTTCTTGTATTTCTGAGTACCTTGTTAAGGTGAATGTTTTTACATTTCATGTATGTGTCCAGTTTCTTAATGCACTTTATTGAGAAACTTTTCCTGATACTTAATCTAAACCTTCTCTGAAACATTTGTCTTAGAAAACACTGAGCGACTCCTAAACAACCCTACTCCTTTCATTCTTCTACAACCTCAGAGCAGAAATCAAAGTTTGGTACTGAAAGATGAAACTATCTTTAAGGATTCAAAATACAATCTTTTCTATTCCCAAACTTACAGATTTTCCTCTGTTAAGGTATAAAAAGAAAGCTACAATAAGGAAATCTCCAGTGATAGAAGCATAGAAAGGAATCATGGAAAACAAGATCATAAAGACTAAAATTCTTTTAGGTTCCAGATTGGGAAGTGGCTTGAGGATAAATTAAACTGAATCCTTCACTTAAGGCTTCAGTGTCTTAGTTGCAGACATCATTAGTGAAAACAATACTGTCATATATTTTACTTCTGAAGTTATTAAAGCGCCCTTCCAAGGGAACTGGCCCAGCTGCTTTAGAATTAACAGACCAGAAAATACATTTTAAAAGATTGTCACATGAAAATGAAAGGCACTCCTCCTAACCTAAAGCTAAGTAACTCATAATTCATATTAAGTATATAAAGGAAATGTATATGGCCTCTGTGATGTCTATATGAAATTGAAAAAAGGACAAGTCTACAAGTCAGTACATTGAGACAGAGTAAGAATATGTATGAATGAAGAGATACTGAACTTTCTTACAGTAATCTTAATTCTAAAAAGCATAAAACATTCCCTAAAAAGACTGAAATGCCTCTTAATCTGTGAAAAATCCTCTGAGCTATCTTGACCACTAGATACAGAAGCAGAAGTTAATAGTGTTTTCTCCATCTTTAAAGATTTTAAATCAATATCAACTAAAAGCTAGAAGAATATCATCCAATATCATTCCACCAATGATATTTGTCATAGTAGTGCAACAGAACAGACCCAGGCTATTCACCTTTCTTATGAATGCTTGACTCTGTTGGTGGCAGCAGAATGTATGAACAGTAGAAATTGGGGAAAGGCCTTTTGTTTGTACTTAAATAAATGGTTGAGATAGTTATGAAATGAGAATGGTGATTTTTAGATGCCTGCACTAAGTGCCAGTTTTTCTGTATGTTTTTAAGAGGCTTGGAAGACCTATGCAATGGTAGCTCTTAAAGGTTAAAATGGTGTTCACAGTTGTCCCAATAAGGTTATACAAGCTCATGAAGCTTTCTGCCAATTTCTTGACCTTGACTTCAGAAGTCCCCAAAATCCACTAGGCAGTGATTTTAATCTTTATTTAGGATTCACATGTAGCTAATTTTGTTTCAATTCCCGCTGCCTCCTTATTTTTCTTCCCCCTCTTTTCCTTCTGTCAACCTTTAATTCTTCATCAGTTTGCCTTAAAGGCCCAGGGTGGATGAGTCAGTGATTCCAATCTGTATTTGCTTAGATACCAACTCCCTTTTTAGGGATAGCAATATCATGCTTCAGCTCAGTAGGCAGTCTTGCTTTTTGAACAATTTGACATCTAGAACTTTCTTTTATTAGATATTGACTGATGCACTCCTCTCTATTTGTAAAAAAGCATGGTGTCTGGGTTTGCTTTTTAAAAATAACCAACCAAACAACACAAAAAACCCAGCTGTTGGTTGCGCAAGTATCACCAATCTGATACAGAATCAGACTGATTTAATAATTTTCCTTTCTTGTCCACTTTTCAGTTGTTCATTCACCTTCAATCACTTGAAAATCTATCTGCTTGCCTCCCTGCCTCCCACCAGTCCTCACCTTCTCCCCACTCCCAGGGAGCCCTTAACACTGCCACTGCCAGACCTTGTGACTCTGAATTTTGGTTTGTTTGACTTGACAGTTTGGAGGGGAGCTAATACCATGTCTCTCCCTTGCTAAGTAAGGAATAAACTGCAGGTATCTGGAATAAGACAGGCTGAAAAGCCAAAATACCTGGTGAGGAGGAGATCTTTCGTGCTCCCTCTACATCAGCACCTGAGTGCTCCAGCAGGCACAAAATTATTCTGAAGGCCATAAATGCCACAGCTGCTAGATGTTGTGGAGCTGCAACCACATGCCTGGATTAGGGGTCTCTCACTTAGAGGAGGTGAGGAAGGAGGGAACATTTTTCACCCTTCTTAATTCTGTCTTCATCTGTAAAGCCAGGAGAAAGCTAGAAGGGTATTGATGGTACTGTTCTCTGTTAATTATTTTCTAATGAGCCAAAGTATTGAAAATGCTTCTGTCTCTTTAAAATGGTGTGGTATTTTGTGGTGTGACCAGTAACGAATGTGAAGTTATTTGAGTGAACAGAATAACTTCATGTGTGTTGAGGTGTGAGGTGACCTCATTATTCCTAAATCTGTTCCTGTTTTGTAGCACTCCTTATTCAGCTTTGCTCTTTCAGCTGCTCAAGTGTTTTTATTTCTGCTCTGGTTGTGTAACAGATTTTTTTATTATTTTTTTTAATGTCAGAATCATAACAACATAA
Source organism: Formicarius rufipectus (assembly GCA_013399695.1). NCBI lineage: Eukaryota > Metazoa > Chordata > Aves > Passeriformes > Formicariidae > Formicarius > Formicarius rufipectus. The sequence goes on from VXAU01005646.1 coordinate 2,389,494, forward strand.
GTTAGTTAGTTGAGCCAACCTGGCAGAAATTTAGCTGCTCATAGATAACACAATAATAGAGCAAGATTAAACAGGGTTTGTGGCTTAATAGGAGAAGAAGCAATACTTGCCAGATTTGACTTTGATGCAGGGGTGTTGATTAATGCAAGAGATGCTTCATTCCAACCAAGACTTCTGATAAAAACATTTAAAAAATTATAATTTTGCCTTTACTTGCACAAAGTCAGGACTTCAGAGAGGTTTTGTGTTGAAAACTCTGGCAAGTTGGTCTTTCCTGCCTGCCTTCAGAAGAGCATATAGTGGGGAATGCTGGCACTCTGCACTCAGTGCTTGCTCTGGGACAGAGATGCACATCCCTGGGAGATGTTACTCCCTGCATCCCTTTCCGTTTCTGCTGTCACTGAGGACTGTGTTGTTGGGGCTGTTTATCTGGAAATTGTGCACCTGTCCACTCACAAGGAAAAGAAAAAAGTGTTTCTCAAAGTTCACTCAGTGGGCTTCAAGCAGCCTTGCTGGTCGTACCAAGTAGAATTTGTTGGAAATAGCAGACGAAAGATGGATGACTGCATATTCCATTGCAAATACCATATATTGACAATTGATTTTATGCTAACTTGAAAGTTTTTCCATTTAGATCTCCAGCCTTTAAGGGGCACATGAGAGACAAGATTGCAACTCCGTTGCTTGAGACCTCTCTATTCCTCCTGAACTGTTCCTGTGGGACGTGCTTGTCTAAATAATGGAGCCATCTTTTTTATCATTAACCACCATCAGAAACTTCCTGGCTCCAGTGGTTTTTACCTGGTTCATTTGCTGCCACTCTCTCTTGATTTCTCTTACTAACTTCAATATTCTCCCCTCACTGCGTGTAGGTTTGAAGCACTTGAGTGAGTTGGTGATCTGTGGGTTTTTTAATGAGCAGGTAAGTTTTCTGAGCAAGTGTGTTTCCTAAGTTAAAGATCTAGTGCCTATGCCAAGTCTACACTTGCATTAATAACCTCCATATCTACAATGACAAGTGTTGGCAGTCTCACTGCCTCCACTTCCCCTAACATCAAAAATAGGTCAAGATGAAATTTTAAGTCAGCTAAGCTGGTGAGAGAGGGCAAACATTTTGGTTTGACATCAGTGGATGGCATTGCTGTCAATTCAGAGATGTGAATTATTTCATTAATATCTACATAAGGTAATGTAAAAGCAAAACAAACCATGTCTGTTTTAGGGGGCTTACATGAACAACTGGGACCTTCTAAATGTCTACTGCATTACACTTTTCACCTATCAAGACCTATTTTTATGTAAGTCAGTTGAAGGAAAATATTCTTCACTTTTAACTTTGCACTGAGTTTAATTTTGTCACTTCACCTTTTAATCATCTTTCATTTAATGTTTTGATGTGCAACAAAGGCATGTGTTTCAATTTTCATCCCTGTTTAAACAGAAAATGCTGTAGCCCTGGTGGCAGGCAGTCCAGGTGTGACTGAGATAAGGCTGACATTAGGAAGTTATAGGGAGAGTGGCTTCTGCTGCTTCATCACCAGGTTGCCCACCACGTCATACCTGTTGTCCGAGTGATGCTGCTTCTCAGCTGTTGCTACAAAAAGTCCTTTGATAATCTTGTGTGATGATTAAACACTACTAATTGTCCTCAGCTATGAGGATGTTTCATGGCCATTCAGGCATGTCCAACTTGGATGGTAGATTATGCAGTCTCTCTAAAGAGGTACCCTTGATACCTGTGCTTTTCAATATTGTAATGCTTATCTCACCTTGGCCTCCAAGGAGAATCTTGGTCATGGGTTTTGAAGTGAAAAGACTGCAAAGGACCTGAACAGCTGCAGAAAGTGCTCAGGGAAGTGACCACGGCTGTGATCCACAGAGTTTTTGCTCAGGTACCTGTGCACCCTTTCTCGTGGTCCTGAGCCCTACTGTAAGCTCTCATGCTCTGAATTAGTCCTGCCTTGTTGGCTCTTTGGAGGGATGTTTGATCTAGTGCAGTGCTGTGAGAGGAAGGCTTGAGGGGGCTAGCTGAAGTGATTTGTTCACTGCCGAGAATCTTGATCTGTCAGCTGCTGGAGTGTGGAGTAAGTAGCCCTCAGAGATGGGTCAAAAAGCCATGCATTTTGTCAGACCAAAGTAGTTTCATCTTCCTATTCTTTTTTATTTTTTTTTCAGGCTCTTTTTAATTAAAAAATGGGTGAAAGTGATTCTCCTGGTTTCTGAAATGTTTCATTAGTGAAATAAAATGTGTCCCTGAAGAAAGAAGTTGTTAAAGTCATTATTACACATAAACCTTGATATAGCTAAAAAAAACAAACAAACAAACAAAAAACAAAAAAAAACCCACAAAAAAACCACAAAAAACCAACAAAACCCCCAAACAAATTAAAAAAAAAAACAGTGTGAGATAAGTCAGAGGAGAAAGTAATAGGGAGGTATTACTCTCAAGCTTTTTATTTTATCTTCTCTCATTTCCAGTTTGATCCTATTTGTCTGTGTTTTACGGAAACTATTCTGTATGTCTGTATTTCCAGTACAAAAGGGGCTGCTAAGTGGCCTGAGATTCTTCAGTGTTTCTCCAAATACACTTTTTTAATTGACTTGACAGAAGGAGATTTGAGAAATCAGATATTATTGAATGCGCTATGTACATTAGGTTAATCAGATTTTTTTTCTCTGTTAAAGACTTTGTCTTACTGACTTCAAAAGTCTCTGCAATTGATCTGCAAATGCCAAGGACCTCTCTTGAAACTGGATGCTAACCATAAACTTTTGTTTCACATTACGAAAGTAAAATATTTCTCTAGATCTTGAATTCTGTGAGAAGCACTTTTTAGTCTTCACACCTTCAGGATGTGAAAGCCTAAGCTTAGCCACTCGTTGCTGGTTGGTCTTTGGGTAAAACTTGTAATACATGATTTTGAACAAACAATATGCAAGAATTGAAAAGACATCATTAAAACATTAGTTTCCTATCATGGATTTTACTGCATGGTAAGCTACCTGATTCCCAAGAGATTTGAATATTAGACCTCTCATTTTTATGCCACAGTACAGATCTGGGAGCCTGGCTTTGCTGGGTGTATTTTCCCTTAAATCCTGAGTGCAAATGTCTGCTTACAGAAGACTGGCACCTCTGCGAAAGGAGCTACTAGAACCATGGGAAGTTTTAACCAGAGCACAGAGAAGTACTGTAGTAGGCTTTGGCTCAGCTAGTGTTGACTGAGAACTGCATAATGAATCCCTTTTTAGGTTTTATATTCAAAACTTTATTGCTTACTCAGAGGAATTTGCATCACTGTTGCTGCTTTTATAATGAATAATAAAGACTGCTTAATGCTTGTCTCCATTTCATGGTAGTAGAGGAGGCTTCAGAAAATATTAGTGTCTGACACAAATTTTCTTGGAAAATGCAGCCTCCAGATTTCACAGTAGTTATTGACATTAAATTGTTCTTTTAAAGGTAAAAATATGGATAATAATATAATGTCAGGAATTTTCTTACTGTTTTAAAACCACTGCTGTTATTTGTAGCAGCTATAAAGGGTTACCCAGTATTGTCAGTATGTCTTATTGCCCCTGTGGGACAAGTAAACTAATTCTGGCTTGCAACTGGGGAAGACTGAGCAAAAAACAATTATATAAACTGGTGTACCAAATGTAAAATCACCTGGAAGATCTTAGCTATCAATCTGAAATCAACTTGATTCTTGCTAGTTAAAACTCACTATCATTTTCCACAGGGAAATTGCTAAGAACAGAGTGCTGATATGCATGCCCGACTTAATTCATAAGGCTGTTCCTACAAGCTTCCTATCATGTTACAATATGTCTTTCAGAGTTCTTTTAAAAGCAACAACAAAAAAAGAAGCCAAACTAGCCCTTCCCTTTGATGATTTCATGGCTTTTGTTTCTTCCTCAGAGAAGATCAAGTCTGGAGTTTCTCTGACTTCGTCTGAAACTGTAGGCATGATCAATTTGTTTAAGAAACCTTGTAAGTACTTGACTGATGAAGCACATCATGTCCTGTCATTCAAAAGTTCACTGTTAAGTTTTTGTGGCTTAGTCTGGAAAACTTTCAGCGGGGAGCTGGCTGAGGGGAAAATGTGCTGTGCTTCTTGTTTTTAAGCAGAGCTGCTGCTGATGTGTGTGCTGCTTTTGTCCATTTTTATGGCAATCAGAATAAACAGCGTACGTGTGAAGCACAGTCAAATCCAAACCAAAGATATTATTCTGATATATGTTTTTGCAGGTAATTCCCTGTGGCATCACTAGGAGCTATCTGTTTCACTGTGGGAAACTTGACTCCCCCAGCTTGTGCTGTCAGATGCTGTGCTTTACCATACCTTTCAAAAGGATCTTTTGAAATTGTCCTTTTAACTGATAGAAGTTTAGAATTCACAGATTTAAATTTTGAAGTACATAGAAGTACATGCTTATTTAGGATCATCTGGATTATTTTTCAAAATTGTTGAAAAGTTTGCTATTTTGAAGCTTACTACTGTAGTTCTGATCTTGACAGGTTTTCCTATGTCAGTTCTCAAATATCTTTCAGTTGCACTAACTTATATGATTTCATTTGAATTTATTGCATTGGATTTGCTGAGATTCTTTGACAAATTAAGAATTTGAGTTAAATGATGTGAATGGACTGAAGCAGTGTTAAGTTCTTACTTGTGTGTGAATAGCAAGCATGCTGTCAAGCAATGGTGCTGGATTCATGTGGTGGTGTCCTGTTCACCTCTTTGTTGGTGGAGTTTGGGGCGAGTGGGAGAGCGGGGTGGAAAGCCTGGCCGAAGTGTTTATAATAAACGAGACTTGTTTTCAATGTGAGATGATGGTTAACATCGTAACATAACTCAAGCTTTAGTCTATTTTCTAAAATTTATTCTATTTTCAGATTTCCCCTTTACACGTTCCAGTTCTGAAGTAAACAGTGTCTCTGTTTCCATTGAATGTTCCCCGTGAGCTTGTGGTATTGAAAAGGTATTAAGGGGGTAAAAGGGTCTCGTCTGATGCACCAAATGCCCTTCAGAACATGAAGTCCCCCTGTCACTGACAGTCAGGTCAAATGCTCTCCCAGGGAAAGAAAAAAAGGAGAGAGGAAGTAATGTAAAAAAGCCTTTACTTAAGTTATTTAATCAGCTCTAGTTTTGGATTTAAATGATGGAAGTATTAAGAAGACCTAGTTTGCATTTACTATTGAGGAATTCATGTAGGAAGAAGAGCCACAAGTGCTTGAAATACCTGGCTGGCTCTCCTTTGTCATCTGTTAATAATTCACACAGTCCTTTCATTTGTAATTTGTTGAGAAAAACAGAGTAGGCTTGCGATGTAAAGAAGCTCTTAACTTCCTTTGTGAAGGAGTGGGAGTACAGCATGTCCATTCAGTACAAAGAAAAGAATTTACTTGTGTGAAGTTTCCAGACTTTTTTAGTCTTCTTTTTGTGGGCTTCACCAGTGGCACTGTGGGAAGGAAACTGTATCTCACCTGTGTTACCTGTTACTAGTTAAACCATGACTGAGCTGCAAATTCCAGGCCCAAACTTTCCCAGAATTTGGTGTGTGCTTTTGTAGAAAACCATTTGTTCTACAATTACCTCCAGATATAATGATACATCACCATCTTGCCTTATACTGGGTTTTATGGTCAATCGCTGTATAGTACTATGGAAAGACTTAAAAATTCCTGGCAGACAGTTGTAGGGGATGAGTCTGATTCCATGTCATGTGAGGCTCTTCTAGGAAACCTTTGCCTGTGACCACTTTGCTTTCGGTCCCTATTCTGTCCTAGTATGTGCTATAGTTTCTGAACTCTTCCCCCTGCCCCCCTGCAATCTCTCCCTGGGTAAAGAGCAAATTAGAAATATCTTACTTGGGGTGTTTGTTCCTGATTACCTAAGTAGGATACGATTTACAAAGAGATAAGTATGATTTACTTACTTTACTTCTGTATAAGTATTAGCAGAAATCTAAAAGATGAGAACATAAACACAGGTTATTTATATATCCATGAGCAGTATTTACAGGATAGTAATGCTTTAGGTACATGAAACATGAAGTTTTAATAGCTCCTGGATGGAGACAGATGCTAATTGTCTAACCCAGTAATCTGTAGCAAAGGCATTCAGTATTTTTGTCTTTTAAGATTTCTTTCAGAAAAGTTGGGGTCAGGACTGAATTTCAAATTACGCCTCTGCTGCTTAAGCAGGCTGGCTCAAATGTGACACTTACCTACGTGGAATTCTTGTCTGTACTAACCTTGCCATGCCCGCATTCATTTTTCCTAATTATTAAACAACTTATACTTAATGAGCTGCAATTAATTAGTACTTTTGCTTTGTTACACATACAAAATTATACTTCCACTAAAATGCTTCATGAACTAATTAGACATCTCAACCCAGTTGACTTCTGTCATCTTGTTTACTGGTTTCTTATTAGATAGTGAGATTAAAATCTTGTCTCCTTACTCCAAGGATGCAATCTCTTCATATTCTTCTCCCATGACAGACAAAATTTAATTATTCTCAAATGCTGTTTTGCTAAATGAGGTGTCCTCTTTAGCCTATAATGCAGAGCACTTTTCCCATTTCACAATATAGCCTAAAGCGGGGATGACCAACTGCTCTGTGGTTACATTTGCCCCAGGGACAACTTGAGTACTGGAGGATAATAAGAGGCTGACTCTGCAGAGGGTGCTTGGGGTATCCTGAAGAGCAGGTATAAACAACCCTTACCAGTCTGATGACATGGTCAGGGAGGGCAGGGCAGAGAAATAGTTGTTCACAGTGAGGTCAGGTCCTCAAAATGTACTAGTTATGGCACAGAGCCCAATCCAACAGCAGAGAGCAAAGTCCTGCAAGGCTGCCTGGGCAGCTGTGCTCTGTCCATGAGCACCTTGGGGGGCTTACAGCTGCCTTACTTTTCCCCAGTGTGAATGCTGGAATAAAAACTTTTATAAAAAACTATTCCCTTTCCTCTTCAGTTGGGCAGGTTCTGCTAGAGGCCAAGTAATGCTGGTGATGCCTCTGCATATGTTCCCCCCAGTATGGAGGTCTTTGGAATTGCTGCCTGAGGTCCTGCCATGCTGTGTTTCCACCACGACTGCAAAGTGTGGTGCTGTCTTTCAGAGAGTTTGTTTCTTGGGGACTCTGAGGACTTTTCTGAAGGCTGTTTTTCTGGCAGATGGTTTAAGTAAAGAAACATTTGATATCACGAGAAAGTAACACAGATGGCTACATCTTCTGATCCTCTCTGAGTTGTAGGGTCTTCCTTACATTTTAAGAGCCATCCTTTCAACCCTCTTCCTTGGCCCTGGTTAATTTCACCTTTGGTTAAGAGCCTTTTGGCCTCCTTTACAGTGATGTGCAGTGCACATGGTGTCCATGCAGCAGTGGGCTGCCACAGATGTGAGGCTTGCAGCTAGGTATCAGTTGCACAGATGTACACATCACCAGGGTACCTCGAGGAGGAACAGTTACAGATAGATAACCTGTTTCAGTTTATATCCAACGTGCCTTTCCACTTTGTTCTGAAAGTTTTATTTGAATAAAACTGGGGAAAACACTTCCCTCTGCCTTTGGAAGAATTTAGTAAAATATTATTGTATTTCTAAAAGCCATTCAAATAATTTTTGCAACAAAGTAGTGAAATCTGACTGGTCTCTTATTTTCCCTTGTTTGATTAAGTGGTTATCCAGATGCTTTGCCATTACTGAAGCTTTAGGATACAGTGTGGGTGATACCCTTGTACGAATCTGTTTATCAAAATGAAGTACATGTATTTGAACACTTTTTAGTCACATGTTTGACTGTGGTTTCCAAACTGACACCTTCCAAATAAGTAACAGTTGCCCTTCTATTAATGAATGTGGATACATGTATGCATCCTGTCCAGCTGGATTTTTTTCCAGTTTCATCAATGATCTGCTCATCTTCATTTAGCATTTGTCTGAAGTCAATAAACCAGTAAATTCTCAGATGGTACAGCAGATTAGTGGTCATTAGATAATTTTTGACTTACAGTCTGAAATGCTTAAACTCAAACCTGATTTTGTGAGTCTGTCAGCCAAAAAGCAGATAGGTGTAGTATTAACTGTGACTAAACTGGATCAGGTTGCACTTATTCAGAACAATATTTTCTGCAAACACACCATGAACAGTCCATGTCCTGTGATACATGTCATCTCTCTACCATCAGGCCGAGATACACCTGATAAATCAAGCCAAACTGAAAACCATAATATTTGGAGAGTCCCCTATTTTTTTCTGATGTTGTGTGGTTGTTCATTTTATGGTCTGGCTCCAAACAATCCACAGCAGAAAAACAGGAAAAAGAAAAGGAGGGAATGTGTTTTTTCTTCTAATTGAGACATACCCTGTGGTAGAAAAATCCCGAAGATAATGGTCTGCATGGGCATTTCAGTGTATTCCTGCTGCTCAACTGGCATTTTAATTTCTTCCTTGTAATATGTAAGAGTCATAAAAAGTGAATAAGAGGGGATGAAGGAGTGGGAGAAGCCTAAGCTTAACTTGCACTTTGTGCAAAGTTGCCCTTGTATAACTGACAGGGCTGTCATTTCATATACCTAAATGAAGTAGTTCTTTGCACTGATTGTCCTGGGTGGGTGTTTCCGCACATATGGCTTTGGGACTTCAGCTCTTTTGTTTAAATAAGTATCAAGACTAGCACAGTCATTTAGAACATCAGGATTTTACTAAAAGTGCATAGAAAACCTGGTATGAGGATCTGGGGATCTGATAGAGGGCCAGCACTAAGCACTGGAATGGTTACTCACCTCTCTCCTCTGCTCCCGACCCATTCCCAACTCTGCTCTCTGCAATTGCTTTTACAGTGAGTGCTTCTGAATCTTGACTTTTACAAGGTGAGCAAGGTTATCAGGTGTGTTTATGCAGGGTGTCAGGAAGCATGTGGTGTCAGAGAAGCCGTTAAGGAAGGAAGCTAAATACAGTTTGGTCAGTCTGGGCTTTCCCTGACTCTCACTGTGAGCTTCCCTTAACTGGACAGTCAGGGTACCAATTCCTATACCAAGATGCTTGCAGGGGTCCCAAATGTGCTCCAGCACCTAGGAAACAAGTGTTCAGAGCTGCTGAAATGGACTCCCACTTCCATCCATGCTTGACAGAGTCTAGCACTAGTCAGTACCAGGAGTGGAATTTCTGTTCCTTGCTCTTGCCATTGTACTGGAACAGCTAAAGGGTATCTGATCTGCCAGACAGCATCCTGTACAAGTGATATTTTCTGGAATGATGTTGGGTCATGAAACCCTTGCATGCCATGACTGCTTTAGCTCCACGGAGCACAACAGACACAGCCTGCACTCCCAGTGTCCTTCCAGGATTTAAAAACTGCATACTTGAACATGTTTCACTCTAGAGTCTATCTTGGTGTCATATCCTGCAATCTGAAATGCATTAATTTCCCTTGGTGGTAGTTAGGTTATCATCACTAGCACAAGAGACCTTGTGCGTTGCCTGGTCACCTGAGTCCCCTCCATTCTGTTTCATTCTGGGATACAGTAAATGAATAAGTAAACAAACTCTAATGTAGGCAGGTGATGTTGGAGAGAAAGTGGCATCTCCTGTCTCGGTGAAGTTTAATCATGCCCAGCTTGTGTGGCTAAATTTGATGTATTTCCCCAGTTTACTGGCGATAATACTTTGTATTCTCCACTCAGTGAGTCAGCGTGTGATTAGCATGAACTGCCACATTCTGGCCTGGCAAATCCTTGCCTGGAAGCAAAACAGCATGAAAACAGAAAATAGTTTGTTTTTTTTTTCTTTTTGTTTGCACTGCCTAAAGGAGAGATGTTTTAAAGGGAAATTTCTGGTTTTCCTAGTTCAGGGATAGAAAGAGTTGTTCTTTTGTTCAAAGGCCACTTTGTATTATTGCTTTAGATATTTTTGAAACTTTAAAGTATATAAATGCTTATAGCTGCTTCTCTTCTTCTTTTTAATTTTACTTCTTCATGACTAATTAATTTTATTCCAGCATCATAAACTAGAACAAATAGGGGAAGAGTTCACTTAGCATCACTGTAGTAGCTTGGCAGAACTAATAAAGAACATTTTCTTGATATTTCTATTTGTAGTAGAAATCTTACTTGGCTGACATTTAAAATAACATTGCTTCTACTTATTAATGTTAATATACTCAGTGTTAGCCAAATAAACGTGATGGCAAAATACATCTATTCGAGTATTCTATGAAGTGAATATTGTTAGTTTCACAAAGACCAGAAGAAGAATACTCCAAATTTTCTGTCTCTCAGATACTTATAAGTAGGACTAAACCGCAGAATTTTACAAGATTTCATTAAGTTTTCCAGTCAGTAAGTGCTTCAAGAGATGTTCTACTCCTTTGTTTTAATTCTGGAAAACAAAGGCCAACCAAGCACCTCAGTTCTTCAGTTACCATTAAATAGAAAGAGCATCACTGAAAATATATGAACTGTATGGGCTTTGGGGCAGGTATTCTGATTCTTTCTTAATAAATAGCAACAGGGAAATATCTTCTTTTTCTTTATATTTTATTACATTAATGATAAGATGTGGAAATGAGTTTTAAGCTCCTTTTCCCAAACAAATCTAGTGTTTGAGAAAGTTTCCAGAACTTCAACCTGAAGACTTACAGTTCTCATCCCAGAACAAAAATGTCTTATGTGCATCTTTTGTCAATGCTTGACCTGAGTGATGAAGATGACTCAGGCTGAGGGCTCTGGTGTGGATGTGGAAAAGCAACTATGTGTCCCCAGTCCTGTCTTCGACTCTGCTCTTTGAAAAAGTCTTTCAGGATTTGCTTTTGTGACTCAGCCTGTTGTTTGCTCACTGTATAGAGACAAGTGATGGATAAGGGGCAACTACAGTACTGGTATAATTAGTGATAAATACTAATGATCAGTTTTGTCTCCATGGTCTGTTTAACCTCTCAAAATCTTGTTTCTGAAATTGCTGATCAGGGTGTTGGTTAAGTGCCAGATCAGGCAGAGCTTTTCTTTTGATAGCATTCCAGTCTATACTAAGACACCAATTTCATCCTTCAGCTGACAGTAGTCTATGTTACAAAAATTGGCAATTTCTTTAAAAGGTGGAAGTGACCATCTATCCTTGGCACTCAAAATGGTAGTCCACTGTGGTCTGTAAGAACAGTGTGTCAGCAGGGGAGGTAAAAGTGCAGCATGGTTCTGGTCTCTGGGCAGCATGGAGGTGAGGCCGTGATGCTGAAGATGCAGAGGAGCAGGGGAAACTGTAAGCTACATCTAAGTAGCTGAGTCTCCTATCCTGCTTGTCTGCCCAAGAGGCAAATCTTGTCTCTGAATAGTGTGGAGAAGATCTCATGGCTCTACCTGAGGAGAGTGACAGTCTGGGCCTGTGTATGCAGTGAAAGCTACTCAGACAATGAAAATCCAGATGTTTGCTATATAGGCAATACCCCAAACTCAAGTCAGATGACCCAGGTCTTTATCTGGCCATAATTGTCAGTTTCAAAGAGGATTTGTTTGTCAGGAAGTGCAAGTGAGCCTGGCAGCGTGGTTGGAATAGGAGAGTGTGCAATGGGAAGGCAGAGGGGGAGCGCTGAGGAGGCAAAGGTACACTTCTGCCCTGGCTCTGTATGGCTCTGGGAGCAGAGGTGGCTCCATGAGGGAACACAGGCTCTGGAGTGGAACACGGGAGCAAGTTCTTCAGCCTCTGTGCTGCCAACTAAAGTCATTTCCCATGTTTTGGAGATATGCCAGTCTGGGTAATGAGTGCCGCAATTCCTTCTGACTACCTTGCCCAATAGAATAAGGAGTTTGAAGTTTGGCTTTCTTCAGGAGGGAAAAAAACAGCACTTAACAAAACAAATCTCTTCCCCGCTCTGTGCTCCTCTTCTCTGTGGTTTTTACCATGCAACCATTCACTTCAGTCTGGTTTTTTGGTTTTTTTTTTTTTTTTTAACCAAGATTGTCTGGAGAATTTCTAAATACTGTGCTTCATGCAGCTCTTCTCTCAATAAATAGATGTGTTTTTTGGTTTTGTTTCTTTTTGTTTGTTTGTTTTGTTTTTTTGGTGTGTTGTGTTTTTTTGTTAGTTGGTTGGGGTTTTTTTAATTTGTTTTTGGTTTTGTTTTTTAATGTATTGCACAGCTGTAAACCTCAAGAGAATGATTTTAAGTCTGTGAAATCAGATAGTCACTAATGTTTTAGCTCTTTTAGGAACATTCAGATTTAACTTGGCTTCTGGGTCACTCAGATAAGGGGTTTTGTGATTCATTGCAAAATTTAGAGATGGTTCTGACATTTTAATCCCCTAAATTGTTGCGGGGGCAGAGTTAGATTTACTGCTTCTTGTTCAGCTTTGCTTTTGTAAAATGTAATGAAATAGTTATTAATGTTTCTACTGGGGTAGTTGGTAATTTGCTTGGAATAAGATCCCTTTTGCTTTTGTCTTTCCTATAAAATTTTATCATTCTCGAAACTTTGAAAGACAACACACAGGCATAAAGTAATCGTTGGAGTTTCCTCTTCTGCCCACCTCCCTCCTCCTCATTTAGAGTTACATGTAGAACTGTGTCTGAACTCTTTTTAATGTGTTTTTTCTTCACAGAACATGTGTAGTAATTGTAATTTTCCTTGTGATTCATGGAGCTGCTCTAACTCAAAACATATATTGATAGTTAAGAAAAAAAAAGCCACTAACAGTCAGACACCCTTTTTGACTGGGAACTAAGTAAATTCATAAAATGAAAATTTGACTCTCTTAATTTAATCTGACCTATTAAAAATATTTTAGCAGTTCATCTGAATTGAAAAGTTAAAATTCATATATGTTTGTCATTGTAAAAGTATGTTAAACTACAACTGCAAAAATCACTTGAAGTAATTCTTTGACATTTGCCAGTCATAGTGACTAAAAAATCTATTTTTATCTGCTGGATTTCTTCAATTATTGGCTTTACTGTTGCAGCTCCTGTATGGCATGATATCTATGTTCTTACTGGTTTTAATTTGTGTTAGGCAGCAAGACTTTTGCACCATGACATGAAATTTTTATCCAATAATATTGCCTATGTGACAATCAAGAGAGAATTTATTCTGTGTCAGAATGACTCAGCAATGTATTAGTTTGTTGTTTCCCTTACAAAAGAAAGAAATAAAAAATCCAAATCCCAACCTAAAATATATTGAATGTACCTGCTTGCTTATAGCCTTGATTAATTAGCATCTAGTGATTTATTAGTAAGATCACTCTCCACCCCCTTGTTTGGGTAGTAACCCCTACTGGTCCCAGGAGCCCTTTCAATAAGATGGCATCTAATTTTTACAGCAGTACCACAGTGCTGGCTTTTAATTGTCTCTTGATAGCTGATGTGTCCAGATGTCTGTTTTCTTGCCCATTTCTAGCTGATCTGGGCAAAGTTATTAGGACGTCTCAGCAATATGCCCAAAACAAAGGAGTTCATACGTTGCCTCTCATTTCTGTTAACCCAGTCCTCCAACCATCCAGTCTTTCTGGCGTGGCACTCGGACTCTCCCTTGAGGTCAGCATACTTCTCAGCTTTGTCCTATATTGACAGAATTTAGCAGTGTGCTGTTAGTGCTTCTGCCTTGTCACTGAAGAGGTTTGGTCTGTGAGTTTCATGCTCCCTTCATGAAGATCAACATTTTCTGTGGTAAGCCAGGAGCTTCTGTGAGGATGAAATGTTCCTTCTCTCACTGATGGAAAACTGGAAATATTGTGGATCCAGAAGTGTTGACAAGTGCAATACAGGACTTATTCTAGGGCTGCAGAGGCAGGAATAACTATTGATGAAACACAATCCCCTGCAAGAATGATTTAGAAACAGTGATTTGAGTGCAGGATCCTGGTCTGTCAGCAGCTTGTGCCAACCTTGAGGAGTTATAAATGACTGCTGGCAGCTGGGGAGGGGCAATGGGGAGCTGTTTGTCCAGCACAGGGCGCACTCCTTGGACTTTGGACTGCTCCACAGTGGGGCCTCAGGGAAGTTGCTTTGCCTTTGGGATGTTTATCTTTTCATGTGCAGTGTGGCCAGGACTTCAGGTTTTAAATGCTTTCAAGCAGGAATTGTCCCATGAATGAAATTATTAACCTGCTAAAGAAATCCAATGTTTTACACGTTTAGTTTTTTACTCTGAGAAGGAAATAATGAGCCAACATCTCGTTACAGCATTGACCTCAGGTGTTTAATGCAGCCCTAGAAACCTCAAATAAAATCCGGCATACCAAAAGGGACTCCCATCATTAATAACTCGAGTTAGTAAGTCTTGCCCCAGTAAAATAAAACTTCCTCCTTTCTGTTACATAATGGGTGTGTGTTTTGTTGGTGAATCAGAAGCTATTGTGGTCCCTTCCTTTCTAAAAGTCTCACATGCATGCCTGAGCCAAGAGCTGTAATAAGCTGGTTTTATCTTATATGTTCTGCAGTGCAGCCCACACCTCAGCAACATCTGTCCCATTTACTTAACCCTTTTGCAAAGGTCCTTCTATGTATGAACTCCACTACCTGTTGTAATTGTGCTCAAGATATGTATCCCAAGTTGTATTAAGCCCCCTGGCTACTCACTGTGTAACCTGTAAGCAGGGCTTTCCCCTGGAAGCTAGGACAGAAGAAGAAAACTCCCTGGCCACAGTAGGGTTTACTGCTGAAGTTTATACTGACTTCCTCATACTATCTTCCCTGCTGGGCATCCCTGCTATTCCCAGCCTACCTCACACATTTCCAAAGTGACCTGTCTACTCTAAGTTTGGTTGTGTTTTTTGGAGGGTAGTATCTTTTCCATTCCAAAGGTGCTGCCCAGAGATTGCAGCAGAATGGATTAAGAAGGCAGGATGTTAATGGTAAAACAAACTGTGGGGTGAATGAGACTTTCTGACCTCAAGGACCACTCACTATGATACCTGATAAAAACAGAAGGCACAGAAATACAAAAATTGGCTGGGAAGACTTTAGTTTATAGATTGGGAAAAGAGAAGAACATGAGCTTAGAAATGGAGATGAGACTCTTGCCTGAGTAAATGAGACTAGAAGTGGATAGGACTGGTATTACTTAGCTCTGGTTCTTCTGTTTAATGTAATCTAAACATTTTTAAACTGTTCTTTACTCCTCCTCTCTATTCATATTTCTTTCTTGCAGTGGAGATTAAACCCTTTTGCCTTGAAGTGAATAACAGAAGTTTTTACTTTCCCTCTTACTTCCTTGTTATATCACGAGAAGTGTTGAAATAGCTCTTTCCCTCCTCTGGATGATAAAGTATATTATATGGTGTTTGAACGTTAATAGACTCTATTATGATGATTCAGAGGTGTCTCCTGACAGCTGACTATCTCAGCTACATATGGTTTCTGTGGAAGATGAATTCTTTGAGAGGAAGAAAAATCACAAAATGCCCGGTTGTTATGGAATATTTTTGTTTCTGCAGGTGGCAAGAGAAAATAGGTATTTCTGGAAAGTAAGATTTGTTCTTGCTGTGTTATGGATACTTTAGGTAGTATTACTAGCTTATATCAGGTAATCCAAGAATGCCTCATCCTCTCTGTGGGACAAGGTTTGCAAGAAATAGTATCTCTTTTAAGATCACTTGATACTCTTGGAAAAACAGGCAAGCATCGGCATGCTATTTTTCCTTTGCTTTGCCTAGGTACTTCATTAGACTACACCAATTTGACACCTTTGAACCCTCTCAATATTGTTATCATTTAATGTTTCTCTGGTATTGATTTCATGTCAGGTCATATTATTTCACCTGATCTCTCTCAGCATGGGACTTACTGCATACTGTCTGCTTTTTATGAGTGTTCTGTGCTATCACTAAATATCTCTCAGAGTTCAACTCATTGATGGGAAGTTACATTATCGAATCTGAATGTCAGTCTTCTGTTATATCAATCTTTATTCCCCAAGTGTTCTCTTACATATTTCCTTGGGCTCTTTGGTGTCTGTACTGGCTTTGTATTTCTGGACTCCTATCTATCTATCTATCTATCTATCTATCTATCTATCTATCTATCTATCTATCTATCTATCTATCTATCTATCTATCTATCTATCTATCTATCTATCTATCTATCTATCTATCTATCTATCTATCTATCTATCTATCTATCTATCTATCTATCTATCTATCTATCTATCTATCTATCTATCTATCTATCTATCTATCTATCTATCTATCTATCTATCTATCTATCTATCTATCTATCTATCTATCTATCTATCTATCTATCTATCTATCTATCTATCTATCTATCTATCTATCTATCTATCTATCTATCTATCTATCTATCTATCTATCTATCTATCTATCTATCTATCTATCTATCTATCTATCTATCTATCTATCTATCTATCTATCTATCTATCTATCTATCTATCTATCTATCTATCTATCTATCTATCTATCTATCTATCTATCTATCTATCTATCTATCTATCTATCTATCTATCTATCTATCTATCTATCTATCTATCTATCTATCTATCTATCTATCTATCTATCTATCTATCTATCTATCTATCTATCTATCTATCTATCTATCTATCTATCTATCTATCTATCTATCTATCTATCTATCTATCTATCTATCTATCTATCTATCTATCTATCTATCTATCTATCTATCTATCTATCTATCTATCTATCTATCTATCTATCTATCTATCTATCTATCTATCTATCTATCTATCTATCTATCTATCTATCCATCTATCCATCCATCTAGCAATACCAGCTTTCTTTTTAGCTACTTATGGAAGAGAGAGCAATGGACTGAGGGCAGGTCATGAAGGCAGAAGGTGTCCAGAAACCAGTTTTCCCTGTGAAATCTGATGAGTTACAATAGGTGTAGAAGCTCACACCTATTTTAAAACATGGAAACATGGTTAAGCAGAGCAGAGTCTGCTCTTCTCCTTGGTGATTCCAAACAATTTGTTTCCCTTTCCTAGAGGAGTGAAAACACCTCTCCAGGGAGGACTGCAAATTTATTAGCAGTAATGAACATCTCTGGGGACTCACAGAAATGGATGTATCAAGATGTGGAGCGGGTGGGAAAGCTGGAGGCAAGGGTCAGTCCTGGTTTGCACGGGCAAGCTTTATGCCTGGTGAGAACAGATTAGGCAAGAGGGAGGGAAGGTGGCTTTTCTGCTGGGGACTTGAAAAGCAAACAAGTCTGTGCAGATGCATGGCCAACCCAGGGCTCAACAGGGCAGTGCTTATTGTAGTGGATCCATCCTGGTTTGTTTATTTAAAAAGAGCACCAATAAGGCATACCATTAGCTTGGAATCAAGGTGGGGTTTTTTACTGGCATAGTGTATCATAAGAGCCTTTTTCTGTTGTAGAGATGTAATTAGAGATGTCAGTCAACTTACCCTGTTAACTGCATCTTTTAGTTCCCTTTTTTGCTTTGGCTGCTCTACTGTGCCTGCAGCCCAGTAACCCACCTGCCCTCTCTGCCACACAGTTCTTAATGATGCACACACATGGATTTCAATTCTCTAAATTCTTTATAGAAATTCCTATTCTATTTAATAATTCATATTCTCATTAATCTAGTTGATTACACCATATTTTATAGATATGAAATTCACTAACAAGGATCACATTATTTTGGAGACAGCTTCTGTGCAATATCTTAAACTCTGAGAAGTGTTATAGACAGGTGCTTCGTTTCATATAATGAGCAATAAGGTCTGTGAAGCCTCCACAAATCCCATTTCAAAACTGGGGCTTGAAAAATCCTGGTCACAATATCTTCAACTTTAAAACGCCTCTATGGCTCCTGCTTTTATTTATTTTTCCCCTCAATCATCTCTCTACCCACCAGCTGATGTATGTGCTAGGTCAGCTCTTCCCAGAGAGGTCTCGCCACACAGTTTTCCTCACCCACATTACTGTGAGTGCCCTCAGCACTGCAACAAATAGGAAAAACTGAAAGAAACCAACATTCTGTTAAATATTTAGGTGTCTTTTCTATGATTATGTGAATCTTTCTGTTTCTCGTGTGAAGCTTGCTTTGTTTCACAGTTATTTTTCAAATGTTTCCAGTAACATCAACATCTTCTCTGTTTCATCCACTGACATAACCCCACCCCTGCATTACTCCTGTTATCTGGGGTATACTTCTCTTTCCAGTCATTTAAATTTCTTCCCTCCATAAGCACGTTAGCTAAGTCTTTGTTTGACCTGTGCTTGTGTTAAGAACACTGTGCAGTTTTTGAAAGGCAACACAGCCTAGAAATCCCAATGGATTTGGGTGGCATTTGATCAGTTTTTAACTGCAAAGTATCTTATGGGGAATTTTCAGCTGATGCATTGATAAGACTTTGCCAGCTGGAGTCCAAAGGCTGTGACTGATGTACTGGCAGTAAAGCCTTCGTTTTTCCTGGAGAGCGTGAAAGAGAGTTCAAGAGGAGAAGCTGCTCCCTTCTGTCATTGGGAGTGGAGGGACCATGTACTACGGTCATAATGCTGATGCTTTCTGCTTTAACTGGCTCTGTTAGGCACTGAATGTCTCTGTGAATCTGACAAATTATATGACAGGTTAAAGATTATTCTAATCTGCTCTGCTGCTCTTCTGATAGCTGAGAAGGGAGTGCCTACCATATGTGCTGTGTTAGTCTAGTTAGTGTATCCAAACTTGTTTATCTGTTGCATTCACACCTTATGTTATTCTGTTATTCAAAATTGATTCACTGTTAACTGTTTACAGTGATTTGAGCAAGACAGACTTGTCAAATAGATGGGAAAAAAGATTTAATTACTGATTTCCCCTGGTCTGCTGGGGCTGGGTCTGCAGGATTCCCATTCACATGACTAAGGAGAGAAGCAAATGGCCCATGTAAGCAGACTTGTTTCCTGTCTCTCCCAGCAATTCCCCTTGGTGCAAATTGACAGCGTTGAGTGTCCCAACCTTCAGCCCTTCCAATGCCATTTTTTCCTTTCAGCACTAGAGATGGACGGAGGGGAGGAGATGCGTTTGAGCATTAGAAACTCAAAAGGCTTTTGTGCGGGGCATGTCTGTTGCTTTGCTGGTGTTTGGACACATTTTTGTACTTGTTTTACGGTTACAGGAAGTTTTTTGATGAAGACATGAATTTTACCCTGTAGGTGATATCTTCCCACATCTTCTTCCATAAGATCTTGTGAAAAATCTAGATACACAGACTTTGCCTTAGTGGTTGGGCATTCCTTCCATAGAAACCTGGAAGGGCAGGCTGCTGTCAGGATGGGGAGCAGCATGTGCAGCCTGTGCAGGGAAGGATGTTCATTAGTTTGGAGTGAGTCATGAGGCCTGATTTAAAGAATTCACGCTTGGTAATGTGACAACAGTGATGATGAGGTAAGCAGCAGAAACAGCTAAGGGACATGTTAAATTACATAGAGAAAAGCAGATCTTGGCTGTAAATAAGTGTGTTGGCTTTCACCCGTTTTGATGAAATGAAAGCTGTGTTGACCTTTTATATTTGTTCAACACCTAAATTCATAGTTGGTGAATCAGTACAGTAAATTTAGAGTCAATGAGGCAATTCACAGTTTTATCTGAAGACCTCCAAAAGAGGAGGGGACAAGGGTAATGGGAATGAATGACACAGTGACAACCTTTTTTAAAAAAATGCTGTAGTTGAGTTGATTTATGCAGTAAGTGACATTAATCAGGAGAAAAGGTACGACAGTCTTCCCTTTCAAAGAAGGCAGAAGAAACAGGCAAGGTGGCCACTGTGGACAAAGAGTTCTTTCACCCAGTGTTGTGTCTGGTACTGATGCTTTCTCTCCTGTGTGCTCTACCATTTGATTTATGGGGTTTTGAAGTCAGTTTCTGAGACGTGTGAAGGGTTGGAACAGCTGTGGCCAAGAGCAATAATTTCTTGCTTTCTCTGCATGACTGCCTGCCTGTCTGTTAGGGGTTCCATCAAAGAATATATTTCTCTAAAGTCAGAATTGAGCAGCAAATAATCAGTCTGGTTGGAGATGCAAGTTGGTCAACTTTTGGAAAGCAGAGCTGAGGGACAGGTAAACTTCCTTTACTTCTACACTGGTAGAACTACTGCTTGTTGATTTTCTCATCTGCTCAATGTGAGTCAGTGATTCTGAACTGAAAAATTCTAATACTGGGCCTGCATTTGAGGTTCATTATACAGCTTTTTATCTTTTTATGCTGCTACTGGGATGGCTTGTTGTCTTACACAGCATTTATGCAACTTTGTTATCTTGACTGCCCACAGAGAAGTATTATATCTCTGTGAACTTCTAAGGATCTGTAAAGGAAATGCAGAATTACTATCTGTTGTGTCTTTGACTTTATAATTTCCATCCAGATGTACTGCTTCATCCATAATCAGGTAAAGATAGATTCATTTCAGGTGAGTTTGATCCCACCCGGAATTCAGCTCGGGCTTCATGCTAGTTTGGAAACCACTTGCCACTGGAATTAGGCAGATCACAATGTGCCTGGACACATTTTCTCTCTCAGAACGTTCTGCAGCAGTTGCCTCCAGCAACTCAAAGGGGTGTTACCCTAGATGTGGCTTTGTCATGCTCAGGCATAGCAGAGCAGAGTGTAAAACATAATGTGGAATTGAAGAGTGTTGTTGCACTGCATAAGATTTTCCATGTTCCCTGGTCAAGTATTCCTACAGGGTCCTCCATGTACTTTGCAACCAAACCACTGTCTTCTGCTGAGCCATGGCCCATAGGAAGAGTAGAGCATGCTGAAGCAGTGCATATACACACAGACCATGAGAAAAGCACATAGAGGAATTTAAATGGCTTATGAAAATATTTGTCACCAGTATGAAACTATGCTACTCAAACTAGATAGGAGGCTAAAAGTTGGGGTTTCTTAAAAAAAAAAATTGTTTTAGGTTGATTCAATGCAAAATCAAGGTGAAGCAGAAAGGAAATAAAAGTCTTTAACAGGTATTATGTTTCAGAGATATTCTTTGAGGCATCCCAACCCTGAGAAATTAACTCTTTCCTGACAGTGGTTAACAAGAAAATCATGGTACTTCTTTTTAATAGATGTGGGAATAGTAGCTGGAAGCTGTCTTTTTTTCCTCCAGTCTTTGGTAGAAAAAAAAGTTACTTTTTTTCCCTGATTCAGATTTTTATTTCTTGTTTCTGTCTTCATGTCTGTTCTGTGTTTTTGCTATGCTTTTTTGGTGTAGCTTTCAAAATGTCAGTGTCTCAGGAAGAAATACTTGGTCAAACTCTGTCCTCAATCACTTAAGGGGAAAAAAGTCAGAGAAATGTATTGACTTAGCTGATATAAAGTTGGATGTTTATTGGAGTAATGCAGCAGCAAACCAAGAGAACTTTATCCTGTTCCCTTTGTTCACTTGTAAGTTGACTCATCTAGTTATGAGGCCACATAACTAAAACACAGCTGGTTGGTGTCAATTGCTTTTAATTCCAGGCAGAGGACCCAGCACCTTCCCAAGTGGGGTGACCAAAGCAGTGCTTGTCTTTTGGTAAAATGGTCAAAACTGTGGTGTAAACCCTGAAAATGAGCTGCAGTGGCTTTACAAAATTATCCTTCCAATTTATTCAAATGTTTGGCTGCGCTGACACCTCCAAGCAGATCCTTAAACCCAAGAGCAGATGTTTTAGTGCTCTTTCCTTTGCTTTGTCAATATGACGTGTTAACAGCAAGTTGCAGCCTGGCATTTACATCCCAAGCGCCGGGCTGCTCCGGGCTGGTGACTTGCTCTTTGACCTCATTCCTCCTTTGAACCTGCTGCCGCGGTGTGTGCTCACCAGCCGCGTCTCTCAGCCCTGTGCCGCTCTGTCTTGTCATCTGCAGACAAGAAAAAGTCAGGCAAATTCCAGCCTTTCAAGAAGCTCTTCAGCAAGAGGAAGAAAAGAGAGCCTGCCTCAGACTGTGAGGAAGCCAAGCTGAAGCCCAGCCACTCCTTTGGCAACATCTGCAACGGCACCTTCTCCTCCGATGAAGAGCCAAACAGTGGGCTGAGGTAAGTGCACACGCGTCTGCTGCCAGCCTGTGCACTCACAGCGCTTGTTCTCCCTGCTTTTAATGGAATTAAATTTAAATTCTTGCTCTGCTGAGTGGCAGCAGTTTGTACATTGCCTTGTGCAGAGTGTGTGCGCATCTCTGCCCCTCCTCTGAACATGACACCTGCTGCTTTATACCCCAAAGTGGGTACACGTGTGGATTTGCAAAAAAGAAATTCCAGGGTGAAGCAGAAATGAGTTTCTGCAATTTAACAGAACTTCATGGCAAACACCTGAGCAGAGGTATCCATGGCATCTGTGTTTTTAAAAACTGGAAAAAAGGAAGCTTGAATTGACTGCTATATATACTTTATTGCATACGTTTCCCTGCAAAGTGGTGTCTTTGGGTCAGGACAGACACATCATTTTTTAGACTATCCCATATAGGTTTTGTATTTTAATTGGGTCCGACAAATAGGCTGCTTTTATTCTGACCTGATCTGAATGTAGAGTAGAAGAAGGAAATGAGAGAGAGAGGGGCACTTGGAAATCAGATCATATTCCAGTGACAACAGAAGATGACAGAAGGCCAGCGTGAGAATTTGCTGTAGGAATGGTGAGAGAAAGAAACTGTACAGAGCTAACTAGTCAGCAATCTCTAACTAGGAACAGAAAAAAAAAGTGAGGGGTAAAGAGGAGCAAAACAAAAATCCCATCAAAACTAACCAAACAAACCAAACAAAAAACCCCTCCTACCCTAGAAACAACAAAACCACAAGACCAGATGAACAAACTAATGTGGTCAGTAATACTTATTTCACTTTCCAGCTGCTAGTCTCAGAGAAGTTAGCTGACTCTTGGTAAAACCTGTTGCTTTGGGAAAAAAGGAGCTGTTTGCACTGGGGAGTGTGAAAAAAAGTCTGAGAGGATCAAAAAAACATGTCAAAATTTGTAACAGGAACATCACCCTGCATAATATTTCAAACAGTGCAAAGTAATAGCTGTGAAAGTGCAATTAAAAAAATTATTTGTGTTTTTTTAAGCTTCTGAGTTTTTTGTGCCATTCTGTGAAATTCCTTAAGTTCTAGTTTTCTTTTTGGTTTCTGCGGGGCAATCTCATATACCTCTTTTGCCCATCCCAGCTTTTCAGAAAATTGATACTGAGCACAGCCACACTGCAGCTGGAGGTGTGACTGACTACTGCTATGTTGCATGACTTGAGGTCATGATGCCAGGAGAGACTGTGGAAGGTTTCAGTGCCTTTTCCCTCAAAAGCAGACTAAAGGGTGTCATTTTGCTATCAGGGTTTCCCATTCAGTATAACTGAAAACGCGGTGCTGCGCCCAGAAACAAACAGTGGCATTGGAACTTGTCCCGTTCCTCAGCAGTGACAGGAAGGTGTGGCCGACTCTGGTGAGACTGTTAAATGCTTGCATTTTTAAAAGCATTAATTTTTCTGATTAAGACACTAAATATAAGCCTCTGGTAGAATAAGTCAGACTGTACAATTTAAATCATGGAGGATTAGCAAGTGTAAAGGGTCCCACGTCTCATCCCAAGTGGAACTTTTCTTTCTGCAGCTGTGATTCCTGAGAGGTTCTGTTTTAGCCTGATACAAATACCAAGTCTAAAATCTCTGTTTTTTCCTGTCAGGCTTTATGGTTCAGTGTGGGTGGGATTTGATGATAATTTTCAGGTTGCAGGTAGTGTTTGTCATTAGTGTTACTCATCTTACAAGAAGTGCAGATGCTCAGAGCAGTGCATTAGATTTCTTTGGGGAGCTTAGTTTGGACACCCCATTGTTTTCATCATTGCTTCCATCCATTTTATTTTTTTTGCCTTTATTGTAATTTCAAATGTTTATGAATTGAGTGCAGAGATAGGCTAAGTGAAATAATATATAAAGTTGTTTATAAGTGGTCTAACAGTGAATGTGTTGCCATACCTTCCACTATTCATGTAGAAACAGACGAGAGCAAATACAAATATCTAGTAGTACATATAAGCAAAATCCTGAATAGTTTTGTAAAGTCATTTGTTTCAAACTCTTCAAACTCTTTAAGAATGCACAACAACCCTATATCTTCAAAAGCTTAATAAAAGTTCCAATTTTGCAACAGAAGTTCAGGGATTATTCCATTATCTTAATAGAGCAATATTTCTTTCTCAACCTGCAAAGTACATGAATTTATTATCTGCAGATGTGTCATGTGGACTTTTTGTTTTGTTTTGGGAAGAGGAGGTAGTTGTTTTGAAAAGTTACTAAGGAAGGAAGCTGCTTCAGGAGGTAGAGACAAGCAAATGAATGAGTATAGGCTAAAGAAGACATCTGTATTGCTTCCAAGACCTAAGCTAGTGTTTCACCAAGTGCTGTATTGGCTTACAAGCCTGCTCACAGTTAATGCCAGCATCTCTAATGGAGACTGCGCCGACTGGGTGATGCATATGTCCCTGAAGCAATTTAGGTAATTTGCATATGGTGTAGATTGACTAGCTGAGTTGGAAGCAGCCTGAGCGATCTGCCTGTCCATCCATTCTTACAGATACATCCTGGATTCATAAGATGCAAATAACTTGCTTGACATCCTGATGTATGCACACTTCAACCTATTTGTTCATCCATGTTGTTTTGCAATACCCAGGTGGGAGGTTTCCTCCTGCAGTTTGTCTTGCTCTGCCTTATGACAGGCTGGAATTCCTTTTCCCAGTTTTACCTTGCCCTTCTTGAGTTTACAAAGTTAAAGCTGTATCCATTAACTTTCTGTCCTAACTGTAAGGGCTGGGAGATAGAAGTGCTTATTACAAGAAAGTTAAGCAGTGTTTTTGGAGCTTCACTAAAGTCTCCAGTAGCTTCTATTCTGAAGCTATGATTTGGCACTTTAAAAGATTTTATATTTGTCTTATTTGTCACAGTTGACACTAAGCAAGTGTTGTGAGGACATACCTTGAAAGGCGACCTGTGCAGTGCTCTACAAAAGTTTACCGTTCTGGCTTGATGTGCAGAGACAGTGGAGAATTCAATTTCTCTTATTGGGGATACAGTAAAGTGCCTTTCCTTAGGCTGAATGCAGTATTTCAAAGGATCTGGAATTAGACCTGTCAGGACTTTAGGACTCAAGTTTGGCAGCATTGATCCTCTTCCAGGGAAAAGTCTCTGAGCAAACTTCAGTGTCTTGACAGTGCCTCTCCTTGAAATGGGACTCATTTACTTGCAGCATTGGGAAGTTCCATGTGAAACAATGTAGATCAACTGTAAAAAAGTGATCTATCTACTCAGCTGGAGTTTCAAAGAGCTTCCAAGGAACCTTCTCTCTGTCACATCCAGATTTCATAAAATGAGTGTGGTTATTTGTTTGGTTTGTGTTTTTTGTTTGTTTGTTTTTGTTTTTGTGTTTGCTTGTTTGTTGTGTTTTGTTTTGGTTTGTTTTTCCTGGTTATTAGCTGTATTTCTGCAATTCACTTTCTTAATTTCCTTGGCAAGTGCCTTATTTTGTGTGCCTTTTGACTCCAGTGAGAGTGCCTTGTTGAACAGTGCTTGGCGTCCACCTTTTTCTGGAGATTTCATCTTATCAGAACTCTGATTTCAGCAAGTATCTCTGCAAGCCCAAGCAGAGCAAAGTAAAGTGTTCATTGTAAGGCTTTTAGAAACAAAGCAAGGTTGGATTTTCCTCACTTGTGTCAACTGACATGGATCTGTGTGAAACAAGCTTCTTATTTCTGGATTATGAGATGTATTGTGGGAACCAAGGATATTCCAGGACAGAAAAGGTTGTGATAAAGAACAGCTTTGCCCTCTACAGTTTTCTGTTTGCATGGATTTTTTTAGAAGTTTCATTACAAGTTTTGGTGAAATGAGAGCTATTTCTCCTTTATTGCAATTTATATTGCAGCCAAGTAACACAGAAATAGGAGCCACAACCACCTTATGAGTGGCCATTTCTCATGTGTACTCAGTGGCATATAGTCAGAACAGAGGAGTGGAGAAAGCCTTCCTGAACTGATTCCAGGTGTCTTGACAGAACATAAGAACTAACATAAGAACAGAACTAACATCATGCTCAGCATTTTTGTTGACCTCAGTTTTTCTTGTCACCTCAACTCTCACCTTCCTCTCTTCTGTTACCAGTTTGCTTGTCTTTGTGGTCCAGAAGTTTTCTTCTCAGGTATGTGATCTAGGACTTTTTACTACTTGTTGCAATTTTATCACTTAGTAGAAATTTGCACTAAGTGTCATCAGCTTGCCATTTGTTTTCTCAACTCCAATTTGAGTGCAAATATGTGTCATTCTGCACGCTGTAGTTTGTATATGTATGGTCCTGAGGGCTCTTCAGTAGGCCATGGTTCTGCAAGTCCTCAGCATTTTATATTGTCCCACTCTGTTTCTCCTTTTTAGCTTGTCTTTTGTCCTCAGCCCTGATTATGACTAGCTTCATTTTCACCTCAGTAATCCCAGAACCTTTTTTACTCCAGTCTTCACTTCTTCCATCACATAAGCTGTCTTACTTTAGTCTCCCTGGAAGATTAGGCTATTTTACTGTCCACTTGTCCTCTGCCATGCCTCTTTTTTGGGTGTTTACTTTGCACTCCCCCTCTTAATCATTGTATCCTTCATTGTCTTCCAGATCCTGCACGGCAGCTGTCATTTTCAGCAGCTGATAAGGACTAGGGCTAGGCTCCTGAACCAGATTTGTCACGTTCAATATAATGTAGTGTCTGATTTCCTCTTTCTTTCCTTCTTATCAGCTAAACACATTCACTACATAACACTTATTCCTGCCAAGGCTACCTTAGACTTTTCACTTCCTCTTCTGATATTTTGCCATATTTTAGAGCAGAC
Organism: Formicarius rufipectus; assembly: GCA_013399695.1. Taxonomy (NCBI): domain Eukaryota; kingdom Metazoa; phylum Chordata; class Aves; order Passeriformes; family Formicariidae; genus Formicarius; species Formicarius rufipectus. Next base: position 2,416,300 of record VXAU01005646.1, read on the forward strand.
TTTGCATGAGCATATGCTGCTCTTTGACAGAATGGTGTCACATGCGATGGATTACCAGGTCAAGTGTAAAAGTCGGACCATTTAGAGCCCTGTTCCTTCCACTAATCTGTGTATTTCAATGATAACTGGTGAATGTCCACATCCTCAAGCTGCATTACTTGCAGAATTACTGGAAACCAGAGTGATGCCTTTTTTTGCAGTGCATACTGAGACTTTCTGCAATTAGACTATTTAGTGAATACTTGCATAAAAGTCACATGACAAGAACTATGTAGTCCCACTTCACTACCCTTCTTGCTCCCTCAGGGAAGGATAGCAAGGCACCAAGGAAATCCCACATCAGGGTGGGATCCTTGGTCACGCTGCAGGTCCATAGCTGAGAAGGCAGGGCCAAGGACAAGCCAGGAAAATGGTCTGCAATTTGAGGTCAGGGTCAGGTGTCTTTGTGGCCAGGCACAGCAGTTCTTGAGCTGGAGACCGGCACTCCTCCAGCATAGCTCAGGCAGGAACCAAAGCCTCAACTATGATCTTAAAAAGAGCTCCTGGACCCATGTGGGTGGGTGGAACTCCCAGATGAGGCTGGTGGGGGACATTATGGCTCATTAGTGCTCTCAGAGCCTTGATACTTCCCATGGTTAACTTTTATGTCCTTAATGATCATAATTTTAGTTAGATTATTAGCATGATGCATCAACTACTTAAAGCTAGCCTTGATCCCCACTTCTAAGAAAAAAATGAAACTGTGGTAAGTTCAAAGGTTACAGATTCCCTGATGACACCAGACTGGAGCTTTATGTAAGATAATGTTGGGTGATACCTTTGAAAGGAGCAGGGCTCCTAACAGTGAGGGTGCACAGCCGATCATCAGCATCAGTGGGACTGGCTGGGTCATAACGGGGGGACTGTGCAGTTTTCCCAGAGTTAGTGCCCTGAAATTCAGCAGTTCCTGGAGGTGATATGAATACATCTTTACACTGAGCACAGAATCAGGCTTATGTTGCAGCATGGACAATATTCCCCATCCAACCATGAGTTAGAATCAAAACTCTCAGTCCAATATGAGAGACGAAAGAGAGGGCATTAAAAATACAGCTCAGAATTACAATCCATTTTCCTCTATTACAGTATTAATGAATCTCTGAAATGACTAGAAAATGAAATTTATGTTTTTCATCTCCAGCTGCCCTGGGGACATTCATGGAAGATGCAAAGCGTTGAATCAGATTTCTTTTTAAAAATGAAACATTAAGTGAAGGCAACCTATCACTGCACTTGTCATTTCCCTGAGGCAGTGTTCTGGGAAGTGACTCTCAGATTCCTTTGAAGAGATGATATGAAGGGTCAATACCTGGCTAAACCAAATTCATGCTTGCTTTGCATGCTTTGTGAATTTTTTAATGCTAAAAATGGCTTTATGTTTAAAAGCTGACTTTGATCTCTAACAACTACAGAATTGGTTTCTAATGGAAAGCTAGAAGAGCTAGAAGAGTCATGAGACTCGGGGTTTTCTGGAGTCAGTCTCTACAAATACGAAAGAACAGAACAACTCATTCTTTCCCTTTATTTTCCAGTTTCTATTTCTAACTCTTTAATACCAGAGTGGGAGGAACATTTATGACACACCAAAGAGGCAACTGGTGGTGTGAAATTTCTGTACTACAGGAATGCACCAACATGGGATTATACAAAAGATGAGGTCTCAGTGTTCCCAGCTGGAAAAACTTCTCCTTTTTAAGAACCACACATTGTCTTTGAGAAAAATTTGGTCTAAAACATTATGGCCACCAATGTCAAGATAAACTTAACCTTGTATTCTGTGCAAAATTATCCCTTCACGTGCTCTGATGTACTTAACAGTGCAGTCCCATAAGTAGTGTGTGCTGATTGATGTCTGGACTGCAGTTGTATGATTCTTCCCAACAGCTCTCTAGACATGCAGCTAGCATGGAAACTTGTGGCAGGGTTTGCTCAGCCAAACCAGGAAGTTGTGAAAGTTTTTGAGTTTGGATGCTTTTTGGGGACTTTTTTTTTTTNACCTGATTATTCTAGTTACCAGAACATCTCTCTGAATTGTTTCATGTGAACCATGACCACTAATCAGGCACAAAAGTGGTGATGGGGAACACATGGAGGGAGGATAAATATGGAAAGGGTGATACCTGACCCAGTCCTGACTTGAGGTATCTAGAACTGATGGAAAATCACATCCTAAATAGGTGATGATGCATAGAAGTGGGTGGCTGAGAGAGAATCCAAAGAGCAATCTCAGTTTGTTGGCCTTCATGGAAGTGGAGTGAGACCTTGCCCATAGGCTCAGAGTGGTCCTATTCTGCTGTGAGGGATTTGTTCCACATTTCCTCATTTGTTGGCATGCACAGACAACCTCAGCAATAATTGTAATGGAAAGGGGTTGCTGCACAGAGGTTTTTGCAAGACAAATTCATATATAGGTGTGATTCTTCCAATATTTAGGTAACCATTTTACCAGTAGCTTTATGTGATTCTTCCAGAAATCCAAAATAAAACAAAAGGTGTTTTTCCCTTTCCAAGGAAATAAATTTATCAGCACTGAATTGAACAATGAGTCTGAGAACTATATTAATTTTGTGCAGAAGGAACCTAGTTAGGGGTGATGTGTGTTTGAGGCAATTTTTTTTACAACTAAATACAGTTAAATCTGGTCTAGGAGTTCAGTCATCTCCATGGTCAAGATGGAGTGTGGTCCTCCTTATACTCTGTGTCTTGCTCTATTTCCCACCTATTTGACACTACTGTTTTCATTATTTGTAAAAATCTGTGAGATGGTGTGTTGGGTTCTGCTTGGCTCCCCGCCAAACACAGCTGTGAGACGGTCAGCTCCCCCCACCCCTCCCAACAAAAGGGGAAAAAAAACTAGCAAAGGGAAAAAATTAGGAAAGGAATATATATATTTATGAATATTTCATGTATATACAGCTAAATGCTATGTACTTATAATACAAGGATTCCAAACAAATCCCAAACACCCCAAAAGGAAAAAGGGGAAGGGGAAAAGGACCATAAAGGGTGAAAACAAAACAATCCCACTCAATCAAATCACAGGAATTAATTCAGTAGAACAATTAACACAGTAAGATCTCACCAACTTCCCTTAGGAGAAGTGAGTGCCTTCCCTCCTCTGTCGGCAGAGACAACAGCTCTCAGCCAGGCCTGAGCTCAGAGAGATAAGCCGAGGCCCAAACACCGAGAGCTGCCGGCTCCGTGTCCACCTGACAAGGGAGAGAAGAGGAAAGAGCAACCAAGAGAGGAAACTCCCTCTTGTCTTATACACCTGATTCCATAAGATATGGAATACTTCCTTAGTTATGTCCCCAGTTTCTAGAGACGGCCTACAGACAAACTACCACAGATGGTTTGCTCTGCTATACTTACAAACTCTTGGAGAACCCGCACAATAAAGTCAAATCCTGGTACACTCTTTTTGTGCCAAAGCCTTCATGTCCCACAGGGCCTGTCATACTCTCTCAAAAATATCATAGTGCTTGACAATTTCATCCTAATCAAAGAAAGTGAAAAGTACGTTCTTAGTTTTGCTTGGGAAACCAAGTATTCCAACCTATCTCAGGAATCTGAAGAGGGACACAGGTGAGGCAAATGGAATTTAACTTTGCTCTGAATAGGAGAAAATTAGTTTTTAAAATTGGTGTATTGCAGCTGAAACTGGAACATGATACTTGGGTTGCAAAACATCTTCAGAGAGAACATCTTTAAGGATTTGCTAAAAGTGCTTCGTATTTTGATGTAGCACATCCATAATTCATGTAATTTAGTCAGGTTTCTGAAAGTGAGTCAGATGATGATTCAATTATTTTCAGCACCAACAGCCTCTGAAGTGTCATCATCAGAATTATCAACAGAAGTGCTCATAAACTGATGCCACTGTTTTCCCACATCTCTTGGAAGTGATACGGCAGTTTGAAACTAATACCTTCAGCCATGGCTATGACTGTAGCCTGGGTCTCTGTCATACCATGAACCTATTGAAATCCACTCCTGAAGTTTATATGCCTTTTAATTGAAGGGAGCACAGTCTGTAGATGCAGATTGAGAGGGTGTTATTGTATAAAGACTTCTGAGAAAAACTTCAAAGATGGGAATGCTGGTAGCAGTGAAGGAAACTCAATTATTCATACGGCATTTTGACTTAAAAGAAATTCAGTCTTTCGAAAAGTAGAACATGAGGAAAGCGAAAAAAGAGGGGGTAAAAGACCTTTGTGATATAATCTTGTGATATAATCACAGCTGGGAGGATGTGAAAAGATTGTGGGCTCCAAGTGAGTAAAATAAGAGATCTTTCAGAAAGTACAAGTAGCCTGGAAATCACCTTAAACACTATTTAAACTTGCCTATAAAAGAAACTAGGTTACTACAATGTGTGATTTTTTTTTTTCAATGTTCTTTAGACTGTATATACGTTTAAGCAAAATTCTTAAACTATTTTTACCAGTTGTTGGACATGTGAATAGCAGAATGGCTCATTCTCCCAATTCTGAAATATTCAGTGTATGAGCAAAGCATTTTGAAGGGATACAGTAAAGAGTAGTATTAAATTAATGCACTGTGAAGTTTCTTGTGATTGTTTTCATGTCTTTTGACAATTTGTAGTATGTTTGTTTTGTTAGCAAGTTAATAAGAAAACAAACATGGACAAAACATTTCAGATATGCTTGGCCTCAGCTCTATGAAACAAAAATGTGTGATGTGTAATGATGAGACACAGAGAGCAATTCATGTCTAGGAGAAGATCAGAGACGCTGTGTGAGCGTAACGTGGTCCTAACCTACCACTGATACTGTTCTGGACACTTGTCAAGGGCAGGGTTGGACTTTCAGTGGTGATGTACTTATGGTTACAGGTCACATGGAGCTCCCAAGCTGTTTCGTGTGACCTGGTGTCCCCAAAGGAGGCTTTAAATGGTATTTTGACAAGTTCACAGGCAGGAGGAGAGACTAGATCACTGAAGGTGTCCCCAGCTCTGTAGCAGAATGGGGAAGATCTTCACTCAGTCATGTCCCTGGCAGTCCACCAGCACTGACCTCAGAAGTTGCTTTCCTTTTCCTCTTCAGGGACTCAGATTTTAACAGGCAGTTGTTACTGCCAGAGCAACTCTGCTGCTGGTCAACTGCAGTTTTGGGGTTTGAACTGCTAGCAAATTCTGTTCAGTTTCAGAGCTGCAGGTTGGCAGTTCCCAACTTAAATATTAGCAATTCATTAGTAAGGTCAGGAACAACTTGCAAACAAGTCAGTGAACTCTTTGGTGCCTGAATTGCAACCCTTGCCTACTTATTAGTTGTAACAAACAACACGAATACACGAGGCGTCTGATTTTAAGAACTCCAACCCACTGGACAGCAAAAGGGGAGTATGGTGGTGTATGCACAGTGAGTAGATGTGAGACAAAGCCACAAGTACCTGAGCCACAGCGCTGATGGAAAAATCTTGGAGAAAGGATCATCTCTGGAGTGACCTGGATTGTGCATCCTCAGCAGATCTCTCAGCTCAAAGGTAAATAACAAACCACCACCTCCCATTAACCTTGCCTTCTGCACCAGCAGCAGGTTCACGTGCTGAACAGTTCAAATGCAGGAGGGGTTGCTGTGGACCGGTTTGTCAAATTGTGGGTGTTTCCCTCCTTTTTGGTTCTGACTACAGAGTTTGCCCCTCCACCTCACCTTGCTTGCTGGAGCTTTCTGTTCAAACTGACCTACACAGTTATATGAAAAAAAGCCAACTTTCACTCTGCTTCATATCAAACCCCTCATTTCCAGGTCTTCTAGGAATTTGTCCCTGTTTAAGGGACATTTCTCAAATTGTGGTTCACAGGCTGATTCCTGGGTGGCCAAGGAATGTAAATGTATTTCAGTGCCGTGCAGTGTTACTGCAGCTGTGTGTACAGGCTGAGTCACAGAGCCTTGGTATAGAAACCTTTTTAGAAGAGGGTTAAAAATATGCTTTTATGGTTTCTCCAATAAAAGGTTTCTAAAAGAAATTGTTTTACCTTTAGATGTCAAAGGCAATCAAGTTGTGGTTTTCATTTTAAAAAAATCTAACAGAATATAGCATCAGTGAAATAATGTTTCTCCTTTCCAATGGCTAAAACTGTTGTGAAATATTGACCAGCTCTTTGCCTGATTGTGTCCTGGTTTATTTCAAATGAAGTATGTTGCTTAAATATTAATTCTGGATAAAAGGTAGTTTTTCAGTGAGTTTGTGATTGTATTGAAGATAAAATGATTTAGAAAGCTGTGTGTATTCACTCAAAAGATTGGATTGATTATGTTGTGAGTGGAGTGCAAGAGTATTTTATATATAAGCTAGAAAGAGGGAGAGGGTTTGGGGGGCTTTTTCCCAGTTATTTTCAGGTTACCTATAAGAAATTCTGTTATAAAAGTCAAATGTAGTCTATCATTCAGTCAGTTTCAACAGAATGAGGTAGCCCTATGTAAGAAGTCTTCCTTGTTAAGGAAAGATTGTTTTTACTTAAATGAGTATGTTCATGCTCCAGGAAAAAAATTGGATGGAAGTGTAATAAATACATTCCAAACATATTTGTTTCCAAAGTATGGTTAGAAATATCTTGAACACTTCATGAACAATTATTACATTTTAAAAGGCAGAAAAAGATGGTATACTGATTTTCTTAAATGTGTGAAGCTTTAATTTTTCTTATTGTTTTACCTACACTTGTCTCTGTAAGTATCATCTTTCTTGCTTTGGCTGAAATCCTTGTTTGTAATGCTTTTATCACAGGTAGAAGGTTGTGTTGATTATATCTGTATAAAACTATCTTTTTTTTTTTCCTCCAAGTTGTTTGTTTTCTGAAACTATAAATGGGTTCTAGTTGCCAATAGGTTATTAAAAGGGGAGATTTAAGAAGTCTCAGTTGTTCAGGGCTTTCATACTGTGGCATTTATCATGTTTGTAAATTACTGACTTTTCACTTACCATGGAATATTCTAGGCAAGACAAAACATGACTTTCAAACTCAAACATTTCCCCCCCAGAATGGCCCCAAAACCCACAAGTCTTTTTCTTCTTTATTTTTTTTTTTTTTTAATTCTACATTTTCTTGTTGATTTCTGGTAAATTAAACCACTTTTTCTTTAATCCTGTGGATTTCAATCAGGGCCATATACCTGTGTCATTTATGACACACCCTCCTCCTTGGCATTGGTGTTCAGTTTAACAGCAACACACAGGCATTTTTTGCTCTTTTTCGAGGCCACACATGTTGGTGTATTAAGCTTCTTAGCAGTTCAAGGGTTTGATGATAAACTTTTACAGTCAGTGTTATCATACTTATGGTGACAGAAAGAGCTGAGTAATCACCTAAATGATGTAGTCCTTTAGAAGTAGGCTAGTACAGTGTATTATCTCTTTTTGTGTTGTATTGCTCCTTTAGTTTGCAACCTGTTGTTTTCTTTGACCAAGGATGACAGTAGGTCCCAAGCACTGGGCCTAAGCAGGAATGCAGGCTTTCTTAAATATGTAGTCTGGTAGTTTGTGTATCGCTTACTCTGTGGTTGCTTACTCTGTGTCCTAAAAGTAACATTTAGATTTAAGACTTAAAAGGAGAATCAGTTGAACTTCTCAAGATGCCTATTTAGAAACACCCAAGTCTAGGTCCTTCCAAGGAGGAAAACTGCATGAAGGAATCGTGCACATCCATTTAACTTTTGATAACTGAACGTGTTTGGGCACCTCTATTCTGAGAATGTTCAAAGCTTTTATGTAGAAGGCAAGAGGGAGGGAAAATCTTTATAGCCGAGCAGCTGTGATTTGAAGAGTCACTCTCATAAATTCATTGCAGTGCTTATTTTCTTTTAAACTTTTTTTTGTTTTCCAGATCCTCCCATTATTCTATGGGCAGTCGAGCTTTTTCCCATGACAGTGTTTTTATACCTGATGGGAGAACAGAGAGTGAACAGGCCATTCAAGCAATGTCACAGGAGAACGTTTTAGGAAAAGTCAAAACTCTTCAGGTAAGAAATTGTAAGTGGGAAAAGTATCTAAAATGTGGTGGAAAATGGTCTCCAGAATGTGTTATATGTGCATAAAGATAGTTTGCTTGGGACAGTTTCTCAACCATGTTAAGTTGTCCTGCCAAAAGCCATGTAATTCAGTTAATCTGGAGAAGTTCTAGGTTTTGGTCTTGAAAGGTACAGCAGTTATGCTGCAAATATTTCTGCAAAAATGTCTGTGTCTTGTAGAACTCATTTGACTTGAACTCATGGTTTTGGTGCATCCTGATCTGTATGCCTGAGTCCTACAGATGTGGTACTGAGAGAAAAAATGAGAGCGGTATTGGTAGCAGGGAATAGCATGCAGCGTGAGACTTCTTTGTAAAGTTGTTTTCATTCTACACCTATATGTATTGCATTTTTTTCTCCTTTATCTTGCTGTCCTTTCAGTTGTTCTCATGAAAGGTGGGTTTGTTTATCTCTCCAGAGCATAAACAACACTCTTGTGTATTTGCTTCTAAAGAGCTTTACATAACCTTCTTTCCCTTCTTTTCCAGAACCCTCTCCCATTAATGCTCCAATTTTTTTGCTTTATTTCTGTGCCTTTCTAGACCTTGAAAGAGCTGTCCTTCATAAGCACATTGCACTTTATTGCTTAAGATGCTGACATGTCCTGTCAAAATGCTGATAAATTTTTAATGCTGTGCAAATGCTGTTACCCTGTAGCTGACTAGTAAGATACCATTGATTTCTTTTACCTCCAAAGTCTACCCATGGTCCAACTTCTCTGGTGAGTGAGAGATCATGCACAGTAGAGAGCTTTGACCTTCAGGATTAAGTTGTTCCTGCTTCCTGCCTGGTGCTGTCAGCAGACAGAGCACCTGAACAGCACTGGCTGTGCTGACTGGATGAACTCTGAAGTAGAAACTACACTGGGACAGCTCCAATTCCTTTGTGCTGTTTTTTCAGCTTAAATTTCCCTGGGTCAAGTAGATTCATGTTTTCCAGCCCGGGAACCATTGACTGCTGACTCTGGGTAAAGACTCGAGGTAGTTGGGCCTGTTTTGCATGTCCTTTGGATGTAAAACCAGAAAAAACCCCAACTTCTTCAAGGAGCTGTGCCCTCCCTATCTGTTGGATTTGTCTTGGCTTCCATATGTTAGTTTTTCTATGAATAATTTTTCACTTTTAACTTACTTCAAAACTCACTGGTTTTTCCAATTAAAATTATTGCCCTCACTAAACTGAGAGATGTGATAAAAAGTATAGCTACTTCAGTTGCCAACAACTATCTTAACTAAGCAAATGGTAAATCAGGAAAATTGAAGCAAAATGGTCACCTTTGAAAGTCACAAAATAAATAGCCTTAGTCATGTGAACTCGGTGTAAGTTGTGGTTAGTTGTATGTGTTTTAAGGGGGAGTATTGTTTCAGCTACTTGATGAAAAGATGTGCTTGCCTTTTTATTTAAAACTGAAGAATGGTAGTTCATTTTTGTCATTTTAATATAGCTGTAACCCAGGCTGTAACATACCTGATCAATTTTTCCACTCTACTGATGATGGTGAGAACAATTCACTCAGAAAGGAAATGTAAAATAGATTGTAAATGACACTTCTNTGGAAAGCCTCCCTATAACAAGCTCAGGGACCACCTCTTGTATCTGTAAAAATTGCTACCCAGCACGTAACTGTCCCAGTTTCCCTAGTCACGACTTCTGCTACTATTCCTTGAGTTTTAGAACACTATAATGCTAAAATCCTATTGCACATTTTTAGGTTGACCTTAGAGTTAAGTCCCAGGGCTGATGAGTTATTTTGACTATCACTCCTGATGAAGGCTTTATGCAATCCATACCCCATCCATTTTTCCTGCTGTAGTATTCTATGAGACAGTGTTTTCTGTGTGATTTTCCAGTCACAGAAAACACGGATACTCAGTCTCCTGTTACGAGAAGCTTTTTAAAGTCCCTTTCTGCAAGCTCCTTCCAACTGGGAACATCTCTGTTTTTCAAACTGGTGGAACAAGAGGAGACAGTCCTCTCTTCTGAAGAGCATTCCACTCCTTAAAGCCTGTTCTGAGACCAGTTCCTAGTCCCAAGTCATTGTTATGCCATCAGCATTACTGTGGTTTTGCCCAGGCTTGTATGTCGCAGTGGAAGCACTGCACTTCCAGTTTTCATTTACCAGCAAGATGCTCTTCAGTAAAGAATTTTTGCCAAGTTCAGTGCCCCATGCTGACTCTGAATTTGCTGCGCTCAAACAGAGTTCAAAAACTCTGTAGATTTTAACCCTTTTCAGGATTTTTTTGGAGGTGTTACAGTAAAAATTCCTGGAAAACTTAGATCTTCTTTTGGAAAAGTCACCATGCTTACAAGCCAAACAGACAGTATGGTGAAAAGGGTTTTGAAGTCAGAGAAGCAATGCAAGCCATTTAATATTGATGGTGCTGGATCTCATTCTGGGGACCACCAAAGTGTTTCTCCCTTCTCGCCTTGCCTTTCTGCTGATTTTGGAGTGTTGATGAGCCCATCAAAATTGCTGTGTATTGGTGCAAACTCTGTAGTAGTCCGGGCAGCTGGCCAGCATGTGCACTGGTTCAGCTTCTTATTGTGGGAATCCTCTCTTTATGACTATGTGTGCCAGGTAAACTAGTTTTTCCTGGAATTGCTCTCATTTGTTTTTATTGCTTTTCTGATTGGCAGCATTTATCTTATCATGCTTTCCATAATTGGATTTGATCATGTTCAAAGGTTTTAGTGTGTGCTAGAAGTCAGGATGAGGAAAGCCTGACTTCTTGTTAACCTCCAATAGCCTGTGTGTATCCTGAAGTTATTTCGTGTTGGCCCCAGCCATCTGCTGTTGTAAAAGCAGTCTTTTTCTTGTCCTTTGGATCTGCTGAGATTTATCATTACCTAGTTTGTAAGATCCAGTGTAGAAAGCCATCCTGAACCTGCTGCCACAAAGAGGTGGTAGTCAGGCATTGGTAATCTTAATGCTGAATTCTTCTAGTTTCTGGTGATCTGTTGCTTTATTTCTCATACAAGACTGTGGACGAGACACTGGGAATGATTAAAATGTGAATCTCTCAGTGTGTCGGAAAAAAAAATAGACTCTGGGAGCTTGGTTGTATCCTTGCCTTTCATAGGTTAGTGAGGGTTTTTTCTTCTGTCACAAAGTGTCTTAGAATAACTTCCTCGCATTTTGTAGCTATGACTCTTCTTCCTACCACTGATATATGCCAGAAATGGTCAATAAATGAACAGAAGACAGGATTTTTTTCAGACTCACAAAAACTACAACAAGTAAAACTGAAGTTTGTTTAGAACAGTAGTATCCTGAAGTGCCTAAGCCGTTCTCTCCCTCTCTCTGTGACAATACCATGGAGTAGCACTGCTGCAGATCTCTGGACACAAGAGAACAACTTGGTCACTGAAAGTATCTTGGGTCACCTGGCATCTGTGAGGCTGCAGCAGTCAGCTACAAGAAATATTAAAGGTTGACTATGACATAAGGCTTATGGCATTTAGGAACTACTGGGTTACATGCTTTCTGTTTCATGTGGCCACGTGGCTTAAAACAAACAGACTCTCTGCTCTCTAAATTTATAAACAACTCATTCATTACACAGATATTATGGTAAAATATTTCTTGTGAATCCTGACTTCTTGGTCAAATACTGAAGGACCACTTTTAAAATTCATATTACCTGGCTTTCTAATGATGAATGTCTCTGTTCATTTTCTTCCTGTCAGACATAATGACTGTTCAGTGTTGGATTCCGTTTCTTGCAGTCATTAGCATATCTTAGCTAATGATCAAGCCAGTGCTTCCCCTACTGTTCACTGAATGTCTGTATTCTACCAGCCATTCCCATCATTGCTTCTGTTTGATATTGCACAGATCTCAACGAGGCTTCAAACTCACTTGCCGAACCTCAAAGCTACTATCTCTTAACTTGATGCTCTGCATTTTGCAGAATTGGGAGTGAATTTTCACTGCATGATTGCCTAGCTTGTATTTCTTACTGACTTTGCCAGTGTTTTTTAGTACCACTGCAACCTATTTGTTTTCCTAGTACTTGAAAATTGTTTTTACTGTATAAACTGAATTTATAATTTTTTTCTTAATCATTCTAGCATTTCTTGGGCAGCCCCTCTTTTTCCTGTGATGACAGTAAGCCCTGAAAAGGAGCTTCTGTTTTCCTTCCTTGCATCTGCTTTGCTTGAGGAGAGACTCAGGTAACAAATGCCACAGATGCAGTACATTCAGGCTTCTCCAGTGAGTCTTGCCCTTTATACATGAATATCTGTAAGTGGTCCATTGCCACTGTATACCAAAATCTTAATTTGTATCTGGACTTGCTGCAATTACACATCTCTAGAGATCCACTTAAAATTTGCTTCATCACCATTCTTCTATTTTGGACTCTCCCTAAAACTTTCTTCAAGTGTAATGTCAGAAACAATGCCTGGCCAGCAATAGATAGTGGAATAGTTCCCTCCCTACATATTATAACCTAAACATCAGTGGTAATACTTCTCATTTTCCTCATTTTCAATAGGTTCCCATGTTAACATTACACCTAGATTACTTTCTAATGCCTCCAGCTCTACCAATATAACTTGTCAAATGATGCTTTCCAGTTTATTCTCCCTTTGATTAAAAAAACTTCTGTGGAGTGTTTCATTTGCTTAGATATGCTGCAGTTTCTCCTATTTGGATTAAGAAGTGGACCCACTTCCCTAGAAAGAACAATTAGGAGAACTATTTTCTCAGCCTGGAAAAGAAATTATGAGATAATATGATAGACATGCATGAAATCGTGAGTAGAACTAATAAAATGCATAGCAGGTGATCATTCAGTCTTTCACAGCATGAGGACACGAGCATCAGTTGAAACTACTAACACCTCCAAATCAAAACAAATGTTTCTTTAAGCAGAGTTTGACTACAGAACTCTGTGTCATATTACACTGCTACTTGTGAAATATTTATAAAAGTTCAAAGAGCTATGGAACAAATTCATAAAAGAAGAGTTCCCAATTGGATATTGTCTCCAAAAGTTCTTAGATACCACAAATCATTGGAGTATTTACAAGGAACATCTTAATACAGGCTCACTCTGTTCTTATGTATTCCTAAGGCATTTTGATTTTTGTGTCATTCTGAGAGATTGTACAAGACCAAGTGGAATTTCAACAGTGTGGTTCTTCTTAGGACAAGTATTGATTAAGTCTTTCTTTTTCAATTACATATAACTAGTAAAGTTAATTTAATTTAGTTTTTGTGATATTTGGGCATTGCAAACAGATATGAAAAATAGGTATTTAAGTTGAAGGCAAGCTTTTCTTGTAAGACTTGTTTGAATGGAATCCACTGAAACAGTACACTCTGTTTCGGTGATTTTCACTGAACATAGTAAACAGCTCAGCAGATCCGGTTTTGGATTCACTCCAGGCACGAAGCCGTAAGAATGATGTGGTTTCAGGGGCCTGAATCCAACATGCATGCAAGCAGGCGTGTACACAGAAGAGGAGCCAAATAGGAGTGAAAGAGGAGATGTACAGCCTGATCTGGGCTCCCAGATGGTTAATATGGAAAGCTTGTTCTGTGGCATTTCCTATGCAAATGCAGAGTGCTTTGAAAGTCTGAGCTTTTTTATTTGCTGCAGGTGCCAGACAACACAGAGCAATTTAACTTAGGAACTTTGTTTCTGAAATTATTAATGATGAGCTCGTGTCAGTTAAATAGTATCACATTTTCGCAAATTATCTTGCGTGAAATAGAAGCGCGCCTATGTCATGAGCCAGTTACTGAGGAAGGTTTGAAAGATCAGATGAGTGCAAACTTTTTTGTTCTTCTAAATTCCTGGTATTTATTTGCCTATATTAGATGTGCAGTCTTGCCCCTTGCCTCTCACTGAACAGCACCACACCAATAGCCAGGTATGAATAGACAAACTCTCATAAATCTTACACAAAAAAACATTGTGGATGAGGTAAATCTGGCCTGGATCTCATCCTAGAGCTGCCCTGTGTGTGGTTTCTCCAGCAGCTCCTTCATGGTGTATGTGCAGAGTGTGGTGGCCATGCTGTCTTCGTGCTGAGGATGGTTTGTAAGTCTTGTGGAATGCTTGTCCACTGGCTGCAAACTGAGGGATGGGAATGGGAGGTGCATATAGTTGTCAGATTTTGGAGCAGGATGGTGGTTTCTGGCTGCTAAATCACAAGTTTTCTTGCACAAACCAAAAGAGACCAAGGTCATTTCACTGAGCCCAGTATGCATCTGAGGAGATTTCCAAAAGGGTATTTAGACATGTGACTGTGCAGTGGTAGAACAAAATGTCATGCCTGAAGCTTCTAGTGACTGACATTGCAAATAATCCTCCTTAGCCAGCTATCAGCCACACGCTGTCAGTGCTGGGAATTCTCAAGTACAGAGGATTTATAGTTTTGTGTTCAGAAATACATGTCAAACTGGAACTTTCAAGAAATTTAAAGCAGATGCTCCTTTTCAAGGATTGTGGCCTCTTGCAGCTTAAATTATGTATCTCTTCTCTCTGGGTTAGACTGGTTGTGTTCTTCGAAGTATAAGTTGCAGATTTTTTCTTTTCTTTCATGAATGATGAATTTTTTTTAGGAATTTTTGACTGACTAGGTAGTGAATGTATCAGTATGAAATTTTTCTAAGTTAGGATAATTGCATTGTAGTGTAATATAGGCACTTTTTAAAAAAGAACAAGGAACAGGTTTAATATTGCTCTCTGAAAGCACTAAGAATAAATGTGCTCAGTGGTTACAGTAAGATAATTGAAATTTTGACATTTGGTCATTTGGTATTTAGTATCAGTTTTAAAGGCTGAAATGTGCTGAAAGAAACTGGCCAGTGGAGAACTATTAGTGGAGGGCTTTGGTTTTTGTTTGTTTGTTTGTTTTGGGGGGTTTTTGTTTATTTTGGTTTGGGTTGGGTTTTTGGTTTGGTTTGGGTTTTTTTGGTTGGTTGGTTGGTTGTTGTTTGGGTTTTTTTGTCTTTGTGTTTTTTGTTTTTGTTTGTTTGTTTGTTTGTTTGTTTGTTTGGTTTTTTTAAGCTACATTTGTTCAGTAAAGGTCAATAAATAAATACCAGAGTGAAGAGCCTTCTGTCCTGGAAGAATGCAAGGGCTACCAGAGTTTTTTCTTCAATCTTCAAACTAATTTATGCAGGTCTGAACAAACTAATTTTTAAAGGTTTGAAGTAATTAGGGAAAAAACCCAAACACACAACTGTGTACAATCCAGAAATATTGAGGACAGCCCGTTTCTTGGAAATATTAGGAAAATATAATTTTAAACTTTTATACACACAAATACAAATTTTTACAGCAGAGCCCTCAAGCATCCTTAATGGCAGTGAAAAGACCATTCTTTTCCAAACACAAACGATTCTCCACAATAGCTCTGTCACCAAACAACTCCCACCAAGCACTGCACACACACTAGATCAAGAAATTGGTCAGAAGATTGAGGATGACACACTGTCCCTTTCTCCAAAACACTTTGCAAGCAATATGTTAATATGTGCATGTTGTCACCATGGAATAAAAGCACAAATCCTTAGTTTCTTAGGTGGGTACTCAGATAATGCTGACAGTCCTGGTTTTCTGCCTGTGAGAACTATTTGCCTAGAAATATGAGTTTAGGAAGAAGAAAGGAGCAGCCTCAACTTAGAAAACACTTCATCAAATTAAAAAGCTGTTAAATAGTTTTCTGCTAGTGTCAGAGGGCCTGAAGGAATAAAGCAGATTTACAGCCCTCACACTGTCTCATACAGACCCATCTGCCCACTCCAGCTCCCATTTACACAATGGAAACAAGTCAGAGTTGCACTGCTAACATGAAAGCCTGGGAGGACTTGGTGAAACCCTTCCCTTTAGATTAAGGGTGCACTGCCAGTAATCCAGCTGGGAATGAAAGTCTGCCATTCAGAACTGTCCCCTGTGCCAAACTGGTGTATGATATGAACTTCAGCACTTCCTGCCGGAATTCAAATGGGCATAAATAATTCACTAACTCAACGATGAGACTGAGAAAAACTATTCTAATTTAATAATCTGATTATGGGGAATTTCTTCATGTACTTTTTGTCTTAATAGTTCCATACAGAAATCTGTTTATGTGTTTGGGGGTAATATGGATAAACTTTTCATAAGAGCTTAGCTCACTGGGCAATAATAGCAAGCAGGACTGACCTGATCTGCATCCTTTTAGAGGATATCTTTCCTTCTCAACTGCTCATCTGAGACACGTTGCTGATTCTGTGCTATAGTTAAAAAAGGTCTTTGTTTTACATGCTATCTACTCCAGTCTTCAACAGTTCTCAGTGGCAAAGTTGTGTCAGGGGATTGTGCAACTACCCGACATTTCCACTGAATACAAGCTGTACAGTTGAATTACCTGTTCCTAATTTCACAAGACAGAAATGGGAGAAGTCCTTTGGATAATTTTCTGTGCTTGAAAGACAGCAAAGCAGGAAAATAACTTCATGGTCCCTTCTTTCCTTATTGCGAATTATTCCTTGAAATATTTCAGGAAGAGAATGTATCTAAACATGTTCCTTATTCCACTTCCTCCTTCTAGAGAATTTCTTCTGACTCTTTTATCGAAAGTTCGCTTTCAAAGTCTGAATGGTGTCTCTGCAGTAGCCAGAGCTGCAATTTCACTAACTTGCAATTTCACTCCCGTAGCAGAGGACAGATATTATATGCTACTCATCTTGTGGCTTATAACTGTATTTCTTTGCAACAATTAGGCTTCATAATTAGCTTTTATAAACAAAGGCTTAGCCTAGAACATAGATTAAAAAGAGATGGAATGTTTCAAAGTTCACAAGAAGTTTGCAAAATTAGCAACACTGTGAAAAACTCAAGTTGATCATCCGAAATCAGAAATCACATAGCAAATTCATGAACTTGATTGCTTTGTGATGTGTGCTGGGCTTGTCATGTTTTGTTTATAATATAAATACCTGTTTACCACTGTTGTTGGTTTTTACCCCCCTCTTTTGTTTTTCAGCAACAGTTGGCCAAGAACATAAAATTTGGGCAGCCTCCACAAATGACAGTTTCTGCGAGGACAATGGGGGAAGCAAACGCTAGTATAGAAGAGGATGTGTTGCCCAGCAGCCCCATGGAGATTGAGGCTCAGCAGGACACAGTGATCTCAGACAGCAGTAATAAAGTAAGCACTTTAAATTGATGTGTTCGTGGCATTATAGCAGTACTAAAGCAGTAAAGTTCACTGGGACATAGCAGATGTTTCCAGCGAGGCGTAGCAGAGCTCAGTGGGCTGTTTAATATGGGAGGGTTCTCTCAGCTCATCCTTGGACTGATGGGAAGCATGCTCTCAGCATCCTGATCCAGATCACACAGATTTACCTGTGTGAGTGTTTGCTCTGAACTTCCAGCGATACAGATATCACTTGCAGTGTAGTTAGAAGACAAGAGAATTTTCTAAGACAGAAAATATGTTGAAATACAGACTTCCCAGTAAGGAAAGTTGTTCACAGCATCAAATGGCAAAAAGGAAAATCGTTCCAAAACAAAAGGAGTCTGGATCCTAAAGCTGTAAAATCCTAGGTCTTAGGGTAAGTACCCGTATTTCTCATGGACAGGAGCCAAAGGCAAAGAAGGCAGAGAAGAATTTTGAATGCCTCTTAAATCCAAATGTCCAATATAAGTCAAACAATTCTTCAGATTATTCATGAAGACTTTTGTATCAGGAACTTGTGGGCATTTGTGTGTCCAGAAGGGTCTTGTTCAGATGCTGAAGAAACACAGTGAGTGAGGAAAGGTTTCTGGAAATCCTTTAAAGCAAGACTGGTTCTCTGTGTTGCTTTAATGTCAGAAAAGAGCACAGGGAACAGAGGGACATCCTTCTGTGAATGAAGAAGGCTGGCTTTGTGCCTGGGAACCCTTGGGGAAGGCATGCAGCAGCCCACCATGTACACGCAGCCCTTAAGATCCCATCGGGATGCTGGGGCATGAGTCTCTGTTCATGTTTACTAACACTGGTGCTGGCTGTGTGAAAGGCAAAGGCAGGAATTGTCCTCTGCAGCTCATACTGTATTCAGTTGAACACACAAATGAAGATTTATGGCCAAGGTGGGCAAAATTCTTCATCAGTCTTTAAGGGGTTACTGTGTGACCAGTTCCTTCATGGTTGTGGTCAAATCTGTCAGGGAGCCAGGCATTTAGATAGGACCAGCACACTCACACCACTCCTTTGGCGGTCTGGAAGGATAAAAATTAAGCCAAAGTAACATGTATTTTTTCTGCTTCACAAATACTCCCTTATGAAGCAATCAGTCAAGGTGAATCAAGAGCATCCTGTGTGCCTCAGAGCACAACATGCACAGTGGGCCCATGGACAGGTTTTGGCTATTTACCCTGTCTACCCTGGTGCTAGATATGAGCCTCTGTTTGAGACAGCCTTCTTGCTGGATCCTGCAGGAGACCCTAATGTCACTTGGTGACCTCCAGCTTGAAAGCGACAATAGTTCAAGCACTAAAAATCTGTATAGTGTTTTTGTGTAATAAGGAGGGAGACATTCCATCCTTACCACCTATTCTTTTAAATATTATATTTGGAAAACAAAATGGACACCCCTTTGCATAATTCTCTTTCCTAATATAGAGGAAGCAAACATCCCAACTTAGAGGTGATTGTGGACACAAACAAACCAATGCTACATGTGTAGTGTCAGCCAGAGCACTCATTACTTTCATTTCTGCACGCTACTCACTACGTGTGTTATCAGAGACTCCTGGTGCATGGCAGTTTCCCTGATTTCTGCTCCTGTCTCTTCTGTTGGCCTTGTAAGTCCTGGGTGTGTCTATCTGCATAGGTCCTGGGGTGCGGAGTGGCTTCTGTCAAGAACTGGTGTCCAGGACCACACAGCACTGCTCTACTTTGAATAGGTTTCCTGTGATGCTTTGCGACTTTTGATTTTTCTGACTAACTAACTTGGATCCATGGCACGAGTTCCGGGTTTAATTTAACCTGTATTTGTGAAGCTGATTTTTTTCAGGCTTCATACTAACAATCATGTGTACCTGGTGTAAAGGGGTCCCAACATTCATTAGATTATGAAGCAATACAGTGATAGAATATTTAAAACCAATGTTTCTGGATATGATGAGTACTGTTTCAACTCCTGTGCCTTAAAAATTCCCTGCTGTGAATGTCTTGGAGAGGGATAGTAGCTAAAGAGTCCTAGTCCTTCAGGCTTCCATCACTCTGGGGAAATTTAGCTCTCTAAGAAGAGGAGATGTCAACAGCATGGAGTGGAAATTCCTTGCAAGCTGAAGTAGTGCCCAGTCAGGTTACTATGTTTTTTCCTTATGTGTAGGTCAGGAGAAAATAGTTATTAAGACCTGATCACCATCCTACAAAGATGTACTCTTTCTCTCATTTTAGAACTTGGTGATCTTGTTAAGAAAGCCAGAGTGCTTTGCCTTTTGTAGTATTTTGTAGCAGCAGCTGCTTCTGTATAGATAGCAGTGATTCAAGAAGCAGCAAAGAGAAACTCAAAGCATGTAGGAACAAGAATTGTTTATCCATCAGTCCTCCAGTGATAGGAAACAGGGTAAAAATCCTATCCTAACATGCATGATTTTACAAGTCCTTTGAATCATATTTATTAGATCCTTTACATTTTAGCACTTGTCTGTGGTAATCTTTTCTAGTCTGCTGACACTCCAACTTTCTTGAGAATGATAAATTTGCCTGGATCAGGACATGAAGTGGAAGGAAAGGTAAAAAAGAAACTTTTACACTTGATTTTGCACTGAGTTACATTCTAATTTTAGATACTATAAGCCTGGCAGATTTTGGGTTTGGCCATATTTCATTGTTTCATTGATCATCCAAGATTTTGTGAACATCACGCTGTTCTGGGGCTACTAAATAAGAAATAACTAAGATTGAGCAATCTGTAAGAGCTGATTGCAGGAAACAGCAGGACTCAGTGTCTGCCAGTCTTGCAGCATTCCTGCATTTGATATATTAATCACAGAGTGTAATTTTCATAAGTACATCTACTACTTTGTTATGCCTTCATGTAATTCAATAAGCATATGCAAAATATTCCTTCAGCTTTTAAGTAATTGGTTCCGTGATTAGCATGTTTAACCTCAGAAGATTAGAGAACTGTCTTGAAAAAAATGTATGTGATTTTCTTTCCTTACAGATGTTATCTCCCTTCTTTTTTTTTCTTGTTTATTTTTTGCATTCTGTCTTCCTTTTCCATTTGGGTTATGCCAAATCCAAATCTCAGGATGGTAGCTTGGGGACGTATGGTGAGAGACTGATGACAGGCTCACTCTTATATGCCTAGACACACAGTTCCACTGTATTTATTCATGAGAGGAATCTCCCTGAATCACTTTGCTTATGTTTGTACTTTCTGAACCCAAGTGTTTGAAGGGCATGAGAAAAAAAGCACCCATGAAAGTCAGTGTTGTCTTTTTTTTTTTTTTTTTTTTCTTTTCCTTTTTCCCGTTTAGTGCTAGCTTGGACAATTCCATATGACTGTGGAGGGAAGGTTTTCCATAGGCACTGTACCAGCCTGGCATCCAATACTGCTGTCATCTCCCATGCAGATAGAACAGCTCTGTAGCTGTTCTGTTATAATGCTTAGATAAGTTAATCTGATTAACTTTTGCCTAAAGTGTATAATTTAAATTATTTAAAGATGTAGATCTTTTTTTCATAGTAAGCAAAGTTTAAAACATCCCAGAGTTTGATGTTACTTAAACCTTGACTGTGCCCCTCCCACTCCCAACAACTTCAGAGTGGAGCTAAACTGTGAAAAAACTTCAATTAGAATGGTCTAAGTACTTTTTTATGTGAAAACTGTAAAAATGTGTAGTACTGCAAATGAGAAAATATTACAGCTGTAACTTTCATGTCCAAAGTTCAAGAATTATATAATGGAAAAACAGGGTCTCAAATATTTTCTGCTAATAACTCCTTTGAATTCAAAACTGCAAAGCCTTTTGTGCATGTTTTATTTATTTGTTTGTTTGTTTATTTGAACATTTAGCTTAATAATAGTTTCTTGTGTTTGTGATACAAACAGGTCGCTCCAGTCAAATCAGCTCGGCCAAAAAGACAATTCTCCTGTTCTGGCACAATTGAAACAATCAATTTGGATTCAGTTCCCCAGGCTGTTGCTCGTCTAGACAACAGTGCAGCTAAGCACAAGCTGTCAGTGAAGCCAAAAAAGCAGCAAGTATCAAGGAAGCACAAGAGATTAACAAAGGTATTAAATCACTGGTCAAACAGCAAGGGGAGAGGGATTACTTTGGAATCTCACTAACATAACCATAACTAAGTGCACTGGGAGCTATAGACATAGCACTGTGTTAAGATGTTATTAACACTGTTACTTGAAGTCAAGAGACAGACCTTCAGCTGAAACCCTACTGGGGAGAAGATGCAAAGAAGTTTTAGTATTTTCAGTTGAGACAAATACTACTTAAATCTGAAGTACTTCCCCTGGGATTTTACATTGGGAGAGCTTTCTGAGTCTAGTTTTTCTAGTAACTTCTAGTAACTTCAGGTCATAGAGGCCTGAAGGTATCTGCCAGTGCTGATATCTTAATGCTGCTCTGGTATAGGCTATTAGACAGTACAAAATTTGCTTGGAAAAAAATTAGATTCTCTAAAACTGTGCGTTCTGACAGGGACAATATCCTTGTCTTACAGAAAAGAATAAAACTTAAGTAATGCAGCTCTTGAACCAGCTATAAAAGTGAATTACCAAATTCTAGCTCTGTACATTTACTGCACATTTCTTATTTTTTATCCTGACACCTTACTAGTACATGTAAATGGGACAAAACTACTAAACTACCCAGGGTTCAGGGGAAGCCACTGTCCTTTCTTCCACACCATTGTACTTGCATTTATTATTACTGCAATGAAGAAATTAAATTTAAACCTCTTGTTTATACAGAATGGTTAAGTGGAGCCAGATGATGGCTCAACAAATCATAGCTAGATAGGACTTTAGCTGAGCTGTTTTCCTCAAGGGAAGTGCTGGGAAGCACTCTTCAGGTACAGCTCACCAGAACGTGTCCCTACAGAGACAAGGAGTAAACTGTGAAGATCTGCAGTTTGTTGCAAGTATTGCACCCACATTGCAGGGCTGTGGGGTAGACATGGAAATGTGGTCAGGGGTGATCACATGCCTCAGTACAGAACAGTATTCCGGGGAGTTCTAGGTTTGTTGTCCATGCATGTTCCCATGGTTCCTGCAATATCACCAGAGTCTCAGCACAGCTAATGAGGAAGATATCTTGGCTCAGGATTTGTGAAAAGCAGCAAATTGTGTTTTCCTGAGCAATGTTCTTTCCTGGCTACCATTGCAGAGCTCTTTTCTGCAGGCAACAGCTTCTGTTTCTGCAAGTAAGAGCTAGATTTGCCATAAAAGAACTGGCAAAAGAATGCCCTTAAGCAGGCATTAATTATTTTGGGCTTGAAGGATGGAGTTCTACATAGTAGAACAGGTATATGAAACTTGTGCTCTTTTCTTTGAACTTCTGTAAATTTGAAAGCTCAGGTCTCAATGTACACCAAATGGTGATTCAATATTTAGCATTATACTGTTATCACTGTTGGGATGTTCTCTTTCTTTTAAAGGCTGTCATCCAAATAGGTAAGAGACATGGGATCTATGATAATGTGATTCATAAATTGGGTGGATATGTTGGCTCTGAATCCAAATCACTGTTTAGAAAAAAGTATTTTGCATTTGCAACTCTTTGTTCACTGTAAAGAATAACAAGCCCGAAGGCAATCTTCAGTAACTTCAAACTTGTCTCCCAATTTTAGGGATCACAAAGTTTAACCATAACAGAATTTGAGCCAGAGGACCTGGAAACTGAGCTGTATGGGGACATATACCCAGGTTATAATGGACACTTCACAGTAGACAAACTAGTCCAAGGCAGAGATGAGCAGAAGCAACTTCAGCTTGCAGAGGAGAAAAGAATTGAAGATCACTGGGGAATCCTTGAGGCTGAAAGGATAAGACAAATTGTAGAAATGGAAGAACAAAGAGAAATGCAAGAAAAAAGGTGCCAAGAACTTGAACAGATGCACAGAGAACAGGAGAAAAGGTGTGAAGAAGAGAGGAGGCAGTGTCTCCTGGAGGAAGAGACATCTTCGGAAACAGAAGAGCAAGCATGCCATAAAGAGGAGAGAAGACTGATGGAGGCTGAGAAGAGGCAAGAGCTGGAGGAGAGGTGCCAGGAACTGGAGAAGCAGAGCCAGAAGGAGTTGGAGGAGCAGCAAAGTCAAGAGCTGGAGGTGAAGAGGCACCAGGAACAGGAGGAGCAACAGAGACAAGAGCTGGAGCTGCAGAAGCTCAAGGACCATGAGGAGCAACAGAGACAAGAGCTGGAGGACCAGAGGCTCCAGGAACAGGAGGAGCAACAGAGACAAGAGCTGGAGGACCAGAGGCTCCAGGAACAGGAGGAGCAACAGAGACAAGAGCTGGAGGACCAGAGGCTCCAGGAACAGGAGGAGCAACAGAGACGAGAGTTGGAGCTGCAAAAACTCAAGGATCAGGAGGAACGACAGAGACGAGAGCTGGAGGACCAAAGGCGCAGGGAACAGGAAGAACAACACAGACAAGAGCTAGAGGAATGGAAGCATCAGGAACAGGAAGAGCGGAGACATCAGGAATTGGAGGAGCAGAGGCACCAGGAACGGGAAGAGCAGAAGCGCAAAGAGCTGGAGGAGAAACAGAAACAAGAGCTGAAGGAGCAGAGGAGGCTAGCACTGGAAAAATTGAGGCAACACGGGACTGAAAAAGAGTGTCAAGAGGAAGAAGAAAAAAATTGGCTGGAGGAACAAAAAGAACTCGAACAACAAAATAAGGAAGAAGTACAGATAGAAGAGAAAGAGCTTCAAGACACTGAAACAAAATTGAAGGAGAAAGAACCTGACAGCCTCAAAAAAGAGAAGAAACAGGATGAACAAAGGCAGCATTTGAAGGAGAAAGGTGAAAAGACAGAGAAGGAACAACCCCAGCAAGTATTCGATAAGAAAAAGGAACGGGAAGAGCAGAGGAAACACAAGCTTACAAAACAAATGCACATGGAAAGTTCAGACATTGTGCTACAAGATGAACTGAGGCAAGAGAAGGAACAAAATGGACAAGAGCAGAAAGCAGACACAGAAGGACAAAAACTTCAGCAAAATAAAGAAATATCCTCGGAACAGCAACAGGACAAGGATCAGTTGTGTTCTGGAGGGACTGATAGGGATCCAGTAGAGGAGAAGCTCGAAGAAGGATCAAGAGCCCAAAAACTCAAACAACTAGAAAAAGGAAATAAAACAGCAGAAGAAATGCTAGCCGAGAAATTGAAGAGAGATGTTGAGGCTCAGGAGCAAAAGCGCATAGGAGAAGAACTGCGGTGGCAAGAGGTAGATGAAAGACAAACTGCATCCAGACCCTTCACATTTCAAGTGTCTTCTGGAGATAAACAGATCATATTTCAGAAAGTAAATCTGAGTCCTGTCATGCCCGCTAAAGGAACAGGACTCTCTTCTTCACCTGTCAAAGACTACAGGGTTCACACTATAAATAAGGGCTCTCATACCCTCCCATCATCTGGGTGTGTACCCCACACAGCTATTTTGGTTACTGGAGCACAGCTGTGTGGCACAGCAGTCAACCTGAACCAGATTAAAGATACAGCTTGCAAATCGTTACTTGGCCTAACAGAAGAGAGGAAAAATGTGGATATTCCTTCACCAGAGAAGTCACTGAAAAAAAAACAGGATCCAAAACCTAGCAGCAGTAAAATTAAACATGCACAAGAGACATTGAACAACCAGGCTGTACTAGCTGAGTGGGCCTCTATCCGCTCCAGAATCCTAAAGAATGCAGAAAATAACAAATATAATGAGAGAGACCGAGTAAGTGTCTGCAGGCACAGTGACGACTGGACACCCCGAGGTCGGGGTGCTCCCCATGGCAACTTGAGGAAAACCCTTTCTGCAAATGCAAAGTTCTCAATAACACCAGCATGGCAGAAATTTTCAGATGTTTCAAAAACCAATTCAGATGCTGAGAATGGAAGTGTGGCAAAAGGCAATGAAACAGTGTCTGTGGGAAGAACCACTGGCTCATCCACTGATTTGAAGGAGGATGTGGCTACCACTTTTAAAGACAATTTAGCTGAAAAGGGTAAGGAGAAAATGGAAACCCATAATGAGGTGAAAGACAATACAGAAGGCTGTAAATTTGCAAAAGATCTTCCATCTTTCCTTGTTCCAAGTTTTCCTCATGCTCCAGGTAAAGAATTACCCAAGCCGGAACTTCCCAGTGCCCTGGAAAGTCAGCAAAATAACAGTACAAGAAAACCAGAGAAACCATCACCAAATGGAGAAGAAAATGTTTCTCCTTTTGGGATAAAGTTACGAAGGACAAACTACTCTTTACGTTTCCATTATGATCAACAGGCAGAGCAAAGGAAAAAGAAAAGATACAGTGCAGGAGACAGTTTTGATGGTGTACCTGACCCACTCACCTCAACAGAAGGTGAGAAAGAATCCACCGTTTTTGCTCCACAAGAGAGTACATCCCCTGACATGGGGAGACCAAATGTTCCTGGTAATTTAAAAGACTCTTCAATTACCGTGGTGGAGTTTTCACAGCCAGCAGGCACACCAGTGGTCACACCAGTCACTGGCCAGACTGCTTTACCTGCTCATGAGAAACCAGCATGCAAATCAGTGGTCCCACAGAAACCAGCTTTAGCTCCAAAGCCCACCAGCCAGACCCCACCACCATCTCCTCTCTCTAAAATGAACAGATCAAACCTAACTGAAATGCTGGGGCAAAGGGTGGTTAAAGCTGAATCAGATGGTGGCTGGAGAAAAGAAGACAGAGCAAACGCAGCATACCACACACTGCCTGATGAGTACAAAAATGAAGAGGAAGAAATCAAAGAAAAGAAGTCATTTTTTCCATCTTTAAGTATTCCCTGGAGAGAAAAAAATGACAAAAAACCCGAGCCACTGAAGAAAGGTATGTGTTTTTCAAAGCACATTTAGCTGTTGTCTGCATTTCCAAAATGAGATACTGGGGGTCCAGAGGAAGACATTTGATCTTAAGCTATAATTTTTACCTGACATGTTATTTGTGGAAGACCACTACTTTGCTTAGGGTTGTCTGAATGAGTGAGAATTACAATCTCCACAATTTAATTCAGAAACACACAAGCTCAGTGTGACCAGTGCAACCTGCTTAAGAAGGTTAATTTCAGGGAGGTCACAGAACTCTGTGTTGTCTATGTGTGTGTGTTTTCCTTGGTAGAGATGTTATCTGGTTAGTCAGAGGATGCAACTCTGTGGTCCACATGTAATGGTGTCATCAGAGCAGAGGGTGTAATATTTAAAATTTCCATTTTATGATTTATATTTTTTAAGGGAATGTTATCTAGCTTTAAAAATACTGAGATTTAAGTATCTTTATCCTGAGCAAATACTCTGTCTGACCCAATATAACTGAGTGCAGGAGTCTGTGCTTCAGAGGCACTCCTCAGTGGTAGAAACAATTACAGTAGCCATAGTGGCTCTTCAAAGAAGGGTTAAAGGCCCCTGAAGGGTTGAAAGTATCCTGAAGTAGCATTCTGTACAAGAAAGCAAATTAGTCTTTCAGCATAAGGACACTCAAAAGAGCAAGGCAGGAACTCAGCATTTCATTGGGAAAAGCTAAGGTTTTTTCATTCTTGAATTTTGCAAGCATCAGGACACCTCTAAAACCATATTGAAGTGGAACTACTGCTTTTTGTTTGTTTTGTGGGATTTTTTTAACAATTATTTACAGTTTTGACTTCCATTTTTTTTAAATGAGGATTTATGGAAACTAGCTGGAGGTACAGCTTCTGCACCAACTGAGGATGTCTGTGCTCACTGAGCTCCGCAGAGACACCTTTGCACCCAGTGTTGCTCCCTGCCACTCCTTTCTGTACTGGGTGCTAGCTCCAACTCCATGCAGAGTGGAGAAAGCCAAATGCAGAAGTGACAGTTAAAAAAACAAAAAAAGTTTTATGGCAGAGGTGCAATTTACAGAAGTATGTAATTTTGGTCCCCTTCTTTTGGATGAAGTTCAGACACTCTTCTTCCCTTAATTATAGCTGAAAAACTGGGGAACTGCAGTATGTAATGGCTGGATCCCTTTCATCAGTTATAAGCAATCAAGGCAAAGGTTCCACTTTCACCAAATATCCCATACAGTGCAAGTATGTGTGGTAAATAAGACTGTAATCTGGAGTAGGCTTTTTTCACCAAATAATAATAAAAAGAATGTATTTCAACAGCTCTATGAATGTGTTGAATTAGGTCTTATTCCTGAGGCATAAAATCAGTTTCAAGATTTGCCATGCAGTCTGTGACTGACAGGACAATTGATGGGCTTAACTCCAGTGTTTTCACAAGGTAGAGAAGCTGGATGAGTTTTCCTTAGACAAGAGATGTGCATTCTCAATCAATTCTTGTCATGTTTCCTTTCAGAAAAACCTGTCCTTCAGAGCAGGCACTCTTTAGATGGCTCTAAATTGATGGAAAAAGTGGAAACTTCACAACCGCTTTGGATTACATTAGCACTGCAAAAGCAAAAGGGATTTCGTGAGCAGCAAGCCACGAGGGAAGAGAGGAGACAAGCCAGAGAGGCAAAGCAAGCAGAGAAGCTGGCCAAAGAAAATGTAAGCAATCCTTAGAAACCTGCCTACTAGAAATAGACACCATGGTTATAAGGGTTAGCAAATCTTGTTACACAGAGCATTTTTTTGGTGCTTCATTTGTAAGATTTCATAAAAGCTAAAATGACAGTAAGAAGTAGTCTGATAGTCTGGAGTTCCCTTTTGCAAAACTGAGACCTCCAGGAGAAAATACTGTGCAATAGTGTAAATTTCAGCGTAAACTCTGATGATGTCAAGTGACAGTTAATGGCAATCATAAACATAACCACTGTGCAGGTGATAGAACAGAAAAATTGTGTGCAATGTAGTTCTTTCAGAGCTTGAGTAGGGAAGATGTTAACCTTTAGTACTTGGGGAATAACAGTTGGAATACACATTTATAGGTGAATATTAGTAAGTCTGAATTTATTTTTATTTTAACATGTATTATTTGGATAAAATACAGACGAACAAAAGAAATGAACAATCATGACACATCCAAATGCCTTAAGCAGGCACTCAATTCAAGTGTCACTTCTTTCCTGTTCTTCAAATAGCTATTTAGTCTCCATGGTTTTATTAGTAAGGAAAGCACTTCTAATTGCAGTGATGCTACATAAACAGTGATACAGTATGTAGATAGCACAGATAGTAAAAAGGGAGATGATGTGGATAACTAAATATATTTTGATGCTTGTTATGAGACCCAACTTTCTGATGGATACATGCATTACCACTGAGATAGATAATTGGTAGAAGAAAACCAGTGTATGTGAAGTTGCCCACAGATGCAATGCTATAATTTAACAGATAGGGCTGGCTCAAACTGTTTAGTATTTTGACTGAAACGACAATATGACAGATTTAACTTTGTAGCAGGTTTTTTTACAGTCTTTAATAACTGTTAGTTTTAGAAGTATCAGAATGTTGTGATCCTTTGCCAAAAAGGAAGGTTAAGGAAAGGACAGATGATGAATAAAAACATCAAGTGTATCATCTTGAATTTGTAGCCATTATATGACAGACTGTTTCTCATTTAGCAGTTTTCCTTCTCTGTTCTAGGCTGCTCTAAGTAATCAGTCAGATAATAAGAGTAGCAGCAGCAAGACAAGCACACTGCAGAAATCTACAACTCAAGAAGGGGAGAAGAAAACTGAGACTGCTGTGTCAAGACTAGAAAGAAGGGAGCAGCTAAAAAAGTCAAACACTCTTCCAACTTCTGTGACAGGTACAGTGAGAGATTCAGATTCACTAGCAGTAATGCACCTCAGAAATGGTATTCCATGTTTTGAAGGAAGTGAATGAATTATTTCTTTCGCCTTATATATTACTCCTAGAATTACATGTGCATTTGTTTTCAGCACAGACCAACACAACTTATCCCTGTCTGATGTGCTGGCCAGTATGCTGGAAATACGTACTTTTTACCAGGTTCCCCAGGTTACGAAGGTTGCACTACTGCAGTTCCTTAGAATTGCCCCAGTTCAAGTTAACAAAATTAGGCTGTCTCCCCAGGCCATATCCAACATTATTTTTGGAACATGACTAATGCACATTAGAGGGATCTGATTTACTGTAACTTTAAACTGCAGTACTGTTTTGTCTTTATATTGGGGGTTGGCACAGAGGGGGAATGATATTTAACTTCTGCAAAGGGTATTTGTGTAGGAAATTAAGCATATTGTGTTCTCACAGCTCCCAGTGAGGAGAAATATTCACCCCACAATACTGGAAATGAGTATTCTCATTTCATTGAAAAATGCAAAAATTCATCAATTCAGTTGAAGGTAGCCTGTTACCAGTCAAATATTTGGTATGGAAGGTTGGAACCAGAACCTTCTGCTTTATCTGTCACTTCAGTTAAGCTGAAACAATTCCATACTCAAAAGGCAGGCACATTAAAATAAAAACTTCCCCACGGGGTGTAATATTTAGGGTGGTATAAGGTGATTGTTGAAGAGGCTTTGCCTGGTATTTCTCCAGCACAGTAGTCAAGCCATCTCAAGAGTGCCCAAAACTTTCATGCTGTACAGCATTTTTCATGTGCTTCCGGCATTCCTGTCAACCTGTAACAGGGCTCTACTGCAGCCCTACTCCAGAAGATTCAGCAATACGATGTTATGCTGTACATGGTCAAATCTAGCAGAAATCAAACTACAGCACAACAGATGACACCAAATTAGATCAAAAGGTCAATTGTCCAATTATCCACGGTCAGTCTTCACATTAGAAT
Source organism: Formicarius rufipectus (assembly GCA_013399695.1). Taxonomy (NCBI): domain Eukaryota; kingdom Metazoa; phylum Chordata; class Aves; order Passeriformes; family Formicariidae; genus Formicarius; species Formicarius rufipectus. Next base: position 2,446,269 of record VXAU01005646.1, read on the forward strand.
GAGAGTTCAGGAGGAAATTGATGAAGAATTACCAATTTTGAATTATCTAAAGTGAAAGAACTCTATTGGCCCTAAAGGGAATAGTGACTGGATTTCCCTGTGATGAATGGCTGCATTTGGGGCCAGGCAGCCATTAGCAACTAGAGAAATATCTACATACAAGTATTTGTTTATTATGGATGATAAGACCAGTTTTGGGTTTCCCACAATTAGAAGAGCATTTAAGACAGGAGACCAGCCTAGGACATGTTTAAAGTAAGTTTGCTGAGTCATCCTCTAAAGACATTAAAAAACACCCAAAACTCGAAGGTGTATTTCAGACTTGCACTTGAGTCTTGTACAACAGGAACTGATAAGAGTGTGTAACCTTTAAAATAGAATAAATTACCATAGCATTTAAAATAATTAGGTTTTCAAAATGTCTGTCTACAGCCCTAGCTGCTGCTACTGTTCATTTACTTACAGATAAAAATATATGGTTAAAGATGTACTGGTAAGAAAAATGTAATTAAAATTGCATGGGTGCAAAATATCAAGCTTTTTAAAAACCTGAAAATGAAATGCAACTAATTTTGGCTGAATCTGAGCATTTAACAAAGAAATATAGTCTTTTTGGCTCCTTAAAAAGAAGACGTGTAAGAGGGAGAATGAATGAGAAATTATTCTGTAACTGAAATTTTTAGAGTTACTCCGTAAGTTTCAGACAGGACTCATTTCTATCCAGTTTGCCTTCAAGGGTATGCAGTGTCTGAGACTTAATCTTTACATCTGACTTCTACGATACATTGTACAGTTCTGTTCTGTGAAATTGGTTCTCAGAAGAAGTTTATTCAACACATTTTCTCACAGAGACAGCTGTTTGTCTTAAAGATACTACTTAGAAGAAAATGTGTCAAACAGCTAGTGGAGAAAGCAGGTTTATTTCTTTTCCAGGATAGTCTCATTGACATGGTGAACCGAGGCAGGAAACTACAGAACCACTTTCTTCTCTGTGCTTATTTAAGAACACTAATCCAAAGACAGGATCTAAATGCTGTTGAATACAGTTGGCTTAAACATGTGCAGCAGCTGCACTACCAAAGAGGAAAAGAAAATCCGTTGCTTTATCTCCCATAGTTTCCTGTGTTGCAGATGCAATTAAAATAGTTTATGTAAAGAGGAAGACTGGCATATTGGAAGGGTTTTCTCTGGCTCCCACAGAGACTGAAAATTTTGTCCCTGTTTTTATGAGTTAGGTGACTTGGAGTCACTCTGAAAAAGGAAACTTAGCTCCTCTTCACTTTGACTATTTTGCCAATATAGTAAGATTTATCTAAAAGTGTTGGAAATAAATATCGTTAGGTCAGAACATAGAACCAACAAAAATTAAGGACATATGATTTGATACTGAGTTTGGTTGAGGTTCACAGATTTCACAGAATATTCAGAGTTGGAAGGGACCTACAAGAACCATCAAGTCCATTTCTTAAGTGAATGGCCCATACAGGGATCAAACCCACAGTCTTGGTATTATCAGCACCATGCTCCAACCAAGCTAATCTTCATGTAGAAGTGAAATCTTTAGAATCCCTCAACAAAGCACATAACAAAACATATTAACTAACGTTTGTTTGGTTTTGGTTTTTTTTTATTTTCCTCTCCCCACCCATCGAAAACAGTGGAAATTTCAGATTCTGTTTCATCAACTCCACTGACAAAAGAGGTGGCCAAGAGATTCTCTACGCCTGACGCTAACCCTGTGTCAACAGAACCAGCCTGGCTTGCATTAGCCAAGAGGAAAGCAAAAGCCTGGAGTGACTGTCCACAGATCATAAAGTAAACTGTAAAACTACATCTCTAGTGCTAACTATTAATTGCTTTTATTTATTCTGCTTTTTACACATGACAAAAATGAAAATGCATGTATGGAAGGACTGAAAATTGAACTGATTACCATTTTGCTCTAGCTCACTGTAAAATCTACTAAAGTCATATATTCCATTGCTTTGAAAAATAGGTAAACGAGGTCATGGCAAAAATGTCATAGCCAGACTCTCAGAAACCTAAGAATGCTCAGATACTGGATGTAAAATTTAGTGAGTATCATGATAAGAACCAGAACTTCAGTTCAGAAGCTTCTTAAATTCTGTGGGTACTTGGTTCTGGAATTTTAGATCTCTACACTTTGAGATCTCAGAAATTTTTTTCAACACTGTTGATGAAATTAAGGCAAGATGCATGTTCCTTCCCTTCTCTTATTCATAATTTAAAAAAAAAAAGTTAAACTGTATGAACTGTCAGTTCTGCCTGCTATTTGAAAGCCTTTTCCCTAATGAAGAACTTTGGGATATACCATGCCACATGCAAATAATAAGTAGAAAGATGGTACCATTTGAATGCTGAGGTAATTTGTTTCATTTTAGGATTAATACACTAGCACGCACTTCTAGGAAGAAAACAACCCTACTTAAAAAACCCCACCATTACTTAAACAAATATAATTAAGTTTTCAGAAAGAAGTCAGAGAGTCAGTGTTTCTTCCAGTTATTTAAGTGCATCACTGTTTGTGCTTGGTCATATTGAAGATGCAGAGACAGTGACTGCAGATTACAACTTTAAATGAATTGAATGACTGGAATTAAATTGATCCTTTGCAAAAGTAGCTGTAGAATTTGTCTCAGTAAGTTCCCACAAGAGTAGGACTGGCAGAACCGAAGTTAACTGAGAACTAAAAGCTTAGTCAGTGAGAGTCTCAGGAGTTTTAACTCTGCATTCTTCTCAATTTTACTCCACATGCAACTTCAGGTAGTTCAGATAACTTCCTGTACTTTGACCAATACAGCCAGAACACTTCAGAAAGGTTACTTACCACATCTCAGGTAACTGCTGTGGCAGTTGAACACTTTATTACTTCACATAAAAATGTTCATTCCCTCCCTCTTACAAAAAAGGATAAAGTCCATGATGTAATAAAAATGTCACTATTCTCAACATCCCACAGAAATAGCTAGGTCTGCATTTTAGAGTCCCTCTATTAAATGCATCACTTCAGTCTGTTTTACAAGGAAGACTTGAAAAAATATGAATGTGTCCTTTTTGTAACCACAAGGCTCAAAGGAACCTTTAAGCATACAACATAAGTAGACATTTTTATAAAAAGAAAATACATCATTATAGAATGATTCCACATATGCTTCGTGGAAGTGTTTTAGCCAAACTGCTGTATGCAGCATGAGGAGTAGCACTTTATGCAGAAAACAGAATGAAACCTGCTGTATCCTCCTGTTCCCAGAATCAAAAAGGAGTTGTCAGCTCAAGTCAATTGTCGAGTATGGCCTTTCCCACCAAACAAAAAACAGTGGCTCAGTATCATGGTTACAACAGCACAAATAGTGGATGTGTTAGGCTGAGTATATGTGCAGCAGGCACGATGGGCTTTCTTGGGTAAAGCCATCACTTTAGCTGAGTTTCATATTTAAAACTAGAATCCCTAAACCAGCTTTTTATCTTTAATATAAGTAATTAGTGTGTTTTAAACAGAAATGGGGCAATGCTGCTCTCAAATGCTTGGATAAAAAACCCCAAACCTTCATGCCTTCAATATCTGAAGAATTGGCCGCATAATTCTCTTTGCTCTGCTAGCACCAGAAATTACTGCATTTTAAGTTAAATTTAAATTTTTTCCAAGTTTGTTTGCCTGCAGTATCTATTTCTGATCTAAACTGCCTGAAATCCATCTTAGCAATTATTTCTTGGGACCAGGAGCCAGGTAGACATACAGAGAAGTTGAAGTAAATCAGGATTAAAAATACTGGTATTCTGAAAGGCATAGCAAAAGTAGGTGCTATTGTGCATGACATAAGGATGCAATTTTCCAATACAATCCATTTATAGCACATAGAATAGAGCTTTCATTAAAGACAGTCTTAAGCTAAAGCTTCAAAGCAGAGGGTTTTTTCAACTGTAAAGGTATCTAGTGTAACAATGGAAACTATTATGTGCAGTACTTGATGGAAACATTTCTAAAGTGTACACGTGCAACAGTGACATTTCATGTTGAATTAACAAAAATTTGCACTACACACCAATGAAGTGAAGTGTTACTTTGCTTTAGCTTTGTTGCAACCATTTCTGATAAAGTATTGGAAATCTTTAATAACAAACCGAAAACACTGCTATCCAGTTTAAAACAGCAAAAATATTTTAAGAACTGAACAAGCCACTATGTAGTATATTGTTTCAAATTTTTGTAACTTATACAAACACAAAATACCATTTCTTCTGACAAGGTTATATATGATTAACCTCTATGTTCATATAGTAATGTATAAAAACTATAAGATGTATAATTGTGGGGTATTTGTTGTGTACTTTTTTAATTTTTCAAATGTTTTAAAGTGCAATTGTTTATTATACTAATGTCATTTTAATTCTTATTAAACTATAACCCAGTCAAAATTACCTAATCGATATATGTACTCTGTGTCTCCCTTTGCTAATCACATAGTTCAGGCTTGTTTTACAAAGAGAACTTCTTACAGTGCTATCTCTGTTTGCCTATGCATTTCTGCTAATGATAAAATGGAGGAATCAATTGTGAGAAAGCAATATTGGATTCAAAGTAGACGGCTCAGAGAGAATAACAGTTTCAATTATACTTCTTTTAGAAGACTCATAATCAGGAATGCTCTCACTGAAGTGTACTTTTGTCACTGCAAATACTTGATTTGCATTACTAAGGCCACTGGTACTTACTTTAAAGGTGTTAAAGACAACCAAACCCAATTTATACAACCTTTTATTAATAGTTCTTGTAAAAACAATATAGACAGCATTCATTCAAGTATCTTATAAATTATTTGACAGTGGTTGATTTGAGCAGTGCATGCTTCATCCTGGAACTCATACTGTACCTGTCATGGAAATTTAATACATACATACATACATACATACAGTATATTCCCCACTTCAGAGTAAAAGAGGTAACTCCAACTGACTTCGAGAGAGTCACACTAGAATGAACTGAAGCCATGGAAGGCCTGGGTACACAAAAGATGAACTTGATATAAACTATAGTAAACAGGTTACTCCTACCAGGTATATGCAATGTAGGCTATGTCTTCAGAAGTCAGGTTAAAAGATAAATTCAAAAAAGGACTTGGTTACCTTGGTTTGGCACAGGAACCTTGTCAGACTCGACACACACTAGTCTGATAAATAGAAGAGCCAGGCACGGCTAGGCTGGACTCAGAGAAAGCAATATATCCCTTCCTCAGAGACAAGCATGTTATTCCAAGCTGTGGAGTATGGCATCTTATTATAGTTTTCTTCCTTCTCTGGCAAGGTGCTGAGCAGCCATCCTCCTTCAATCAGTATAGCCTACTCTGGACACTGATTGATGCAAAATGCTACCTGATAAGCCTGCAAAGAACAGCTCTTGCCTGCAGCAAAATGGGCAGAGAAGTAGAGAGCACCTGTGAGTTCTTAGTTTAAAAATGCATAAAATAAAAATTAAGCAGCCTAACAACATAGCTGTTATTTTTTCCCTGTTATATACAGATCTAGGCAATAAACATAATCATTTCTACAGCCAACAACAAGCTTTGTTCCCCATACTACAGGGGAAGAGAAAACCTCTCCTGGAAGCTTATCTACTCCTTCTGCTGCTCCACTCCTGGCATTCAGAATCCACACTTTGCCATCTGTAGATACTGCTGCTAAAAGGATTTTGTTATTTATGTCATCACTTTGGAAAATGAACGGTGTTCCATATACACTTGAAGTGGCTTCAAATTTCCACAGTAAATTACCCTCCATGTTACAGCAGTAGATAAAGCAATCGTGGGAGCCAAAAAATATTTCTTGCTTAGTTAAACTTGAGAGGCATGGAGATGAGAACACTGGCCCATTAGTGGAAAACTGCCAAACCTAGAGAAAAGACATAACCAGCCATTATCAAAGGTTTTTCATATTATCAATTTGATGACAACTATAATTTTTTAATAGACTGGTTGTAATCTAGGAGAGCATTTTATTTCAAAAATATACTGATTTCAGTGAGGACTGGTAAATCCTTGTCAAATTACAAGGTAAGTTTTACACACAATTTAAGCAATAAAATAGATGTGGCAGAGGGAATAGTTACTACCTTAAGTGAAGCCCACATAAAGATGGCTAATTTGGGAAAAGAATATTCTTGGGCTGTTGTACCATAATTACTAGTGAACTTGAAGAAGTCTGTTAATATGCCATTCTTCGCCAGAAAGGCAGATATTCCTTTTGTAATATAGATTTCCTTTGCTCATTCTAATGATGTGCAGATCCCTCCCCAAGAAGAGTATCAGTTCTGCAACACTGCTGCAAGCAGACAGAGAGCAAGGCATGGGCTAACGTATATTTTGTAATCAGAAAAGGCTTAGAAATTGCCATATATACTGCATCTCAGGCCAACAAACAGAAACAATGTCAGCTGTTTTAACATCAGATACAAACTACATTCATCTCTGAGGAACTAAAAAAACACTCAATTCAATGTGAAGGCTGACTCATATTTTGTCAGAACTAGGATTTGGCAATTTTTTGATAAATGCATACACATACTAAGAAAACTTTACTTCTGAATAACCACCATCTTACTGAAGAGATGACTTAACTATGCTTGAAAAACTCCAGATAAAACAATTTCTGGCATTACATTTCACAATTTACCTTGAGTATAAGATCTAAACTAGAAATTTTCTTACTGCATCAGGCAACTTGAGAGTTTGTGGCTTTCCCATGAAGTGTATGGATTAACTTAGGTAAACTTTCTTCTACTTTTCCCCCCTCTCTAACAACAGGCATTTCTATTTATTTCACAAAAAGGTGTATGTCAATCATTAAACCTCAAAAATTATATTAATAAAGGATCTTACTCAAGGTTTTGTGATGGACATAAAAACGACACCACCACTTTTACCTTTTCTCCAGAATGAGTGTAACAATATAAGTTTCCATCCACACAACCAACACAGACGTAGTTCTCATTGAAGTGCGGAGAGGAGAAGAGTGGTTTTCCTAAGAAGCTTTTCCAAATCTTACTCCCTGTCACCTGTAAGTGGCAGTATGGAATATCTGATGCTTAACACAAGTCAAAGAAGCAGCACAAAACAATACTTCCATCATGGCCTGACCCAGCCCTTGTGAAGTGTGGGGAAAAGAAAAACAAAACCAAAAAACCCCCAAACTAGCAACAACAAAAACCCAAACAAAACCACAAAAACCAAACAAAGCAAAGAAGGTTTCTCCCATTCAGAATGCATACCAGAAGCAAAACTACTCTTAAAATCTTACTCTAACAAAATGTTTACTGCTCTACATAGGATACTTAATACTTGTTTTTACTCTTTTCTTCCTCCCCCTTGGCAAAGTAATGATGATAACAGTGTAGTAGTAGTTCTAATAAATGCCAGATTCAGTTTTTATTCCATTCTCAGTTGCTCAGTATGTGTCAAGGACCAGTGAAGTAGAGGATATCTAATCAAGTCATACTGACACTGTAAGAAATGCTGCAACCCACAAACTATGATTGTCAAAATATGCTCCTAATTTACCCTGCAAATTCCTCAGGAATTAAGACTGTTTGTAAAAACTGGAATGTGGAGGCTTAGTTGTAGCTGGGTTTCTCAACTGCCTGTTACTCTAGATTATAGAATTAAAAAAAAACCCAAACCCCCTGCCCCGTTCTTTCTTAAGCACAGTCCACTAGGGCTGCAAATTCACACACTGGTTTTCTAATACTGGACTGGTTATTACTGAGGACATTTGTAGGAAGTGGAAGGTAAAGGTGGTCAGGACTGATACTCTGGATTGTGTGAGTACAAAAACATTAACAGCTACCTTCAAGTCACTATTCCTTTTATCAGGTAGGACCAGCTGTAAGCCAACAATGTCTCAGAAAACCATGAAACTGCTCCACATCCACCAAACATGCCATTTCCACAGTGCAAAGAACAGAACTGCAGTCCAAGATTAAATGACTATGGGGAGGGAAAACAGAGGAATGAAGGGGCTTCTTTCTGGATTCTGTTCTGTTTTCTGTATGCTTTTTTTTCCAATTCTACTGTCAAAATGAGGGAGGGGGGAATAGATCTACAGAAATGCCCTCACTCACTAGTTTAATTGATAAAGTAGTATATGGGAATGAGAAGACACTGACTGCAACTTTGGCCTACAGTCAGCAAGTGAATTTAAGCAAGTTACATTTGTTCTCTTTATCACTGAAGAGCTTTCTGTAGCATGGGAATTATTATGGTAACCATATAAATAATTATAAGGCTCCCAGCTGAAAAATACTTTATGGTAACACATATGATTATCTTTCATTTCATCAGAAAAGCAATCTTAACTTCAGAAATACGTCTTGGTTTCATTTGAATTTGAGATTGGGCTCAAAGACAAGTAAGCAAAGGTACATACTGGGTTAACAGCCAATAACAATCCTCCTAGTGTAGCAACATAGAGATGATGTGGAAAAGAACTTAGACAGGGAGATGAAAACACAGCCCCACCTTCGCAGTGTAACTTCCATATACACGCCTTTTTCTGTAAGCACAAGAAAAAACATTAAGTTTTCAATTGGAGGTAGAGCTCATCACGTTTACAAAGACCTTTGCTTGTCAAACCTTATCAAACACTGTGTTTACTCAGCAGATACTAGTTAAGTGAAGATATAACCTACATGCTATGAAAGCAACACATGTTATTGGCTACTTTCTCTTCCAGAAAATAGAAGAAATTCAGCTAATGAAAACGCAGTATCTGCCCCTTTTACTTTCCATCTCCCTTTATCTACTCATTTAGAATGTAAGATGCTTTCCCCACCATAAAGCCATAGATAGTTCTGTTTCTAGCTAGACATCCTATTTGAAACACCCACAGAGAATTTCAGAAATTTAAGGTTTGGTTTCAACAGGACTAGTAAGACAAGAACCACAGCTGCAAACATCACTAAAACTATCAGCTGCCACATAATCCTAACCCCATGTCAGGCAGGCCTAACTACTTCAGAAGTGTGACTGTGAACTCTAAGAATATTAACACCAGTGGAGCTTCCTCTATTCTACAAATAGGGTCTAAGTTAGCTATTTATTCTTCTATAAAATTAGTCAGTGTTCTTACATAAATATCTAAAGCATACACATGTTGGTCGTGTGATCCAATGTAGACTAGTCCACTGGAAGGGTCTACAACTCCAGAGCTTTTCACAGCATCTTCTGTGACGAAAGTCCACTGTATTTCACCATCACTTCTTTGAAGCACATACACCAAGCCATCATAACAACCTATGTGACATAAAACACAACAGAGGAAAAAAGAGTAACGATTATCCGTATTTATAGTGATTTGTGCTGCTAGCTACATCACTGCTGGGAAGAAAGAAGATTATTCATGATGCAGAATTTAAAAAAATTTTCCAAAGCTCCTCCTGTGCTTTAAGTTCAAAGTCTTTGCTGATAGTTAATACATTCAAAGTTGATTGTTTTGTGTGTTCTTTCTAGGTTACATTTAGAAAATACACTTATTTCACTGCCTTTCTATCAAATTTTACAGTAATAACATCAGAAGACATGGAAAGTTGCTGAAAAGGGAAAATACAAAATTTTTTTTTTAATTACCTCTTTCTCTTAATTTTCCTTTCTGAAAACAAAGGTGCTGAAAGAATAAAGTCAGTATGTTTTCTAATGAGAACTGAACTGTCATTCTAGAAACTCCTTCAGTGCTAATGAAACATTTAATTTTGTTATCAGAGTATATAGCAATAAAAATACAAGCGAAAAGATGACATTATCTTTGCATAAAAAATGCACCACTCGGACATGTGTGCTACCCAGTGACATGTATGCATTAGATAAAGATGACACTAAGATAAATAATGGCAATTCACTGACAATGAATATGATAAAACAAAATAAAATTTCCAAATATGTTCTTCACATTTCCCAAAAAGGAGTCAGATAATTAAACTCTGAAAAATAATACAAGGTAGCATGTACTAATTTCCACCTCTGTCAATTTTTAAAAACATTTTGAGACTGTATCCATACTTTAAAAAAACAAGCCATTAAGGCCACACCTTAATCAAGCACTAAAAAAGAAACCATACCCACTGATTATTTCCTATTTATAAATTGGCATATAATAAACCACAAGTATATATGTTACATAAGCTCCATCACTGGTTATCATGAAACTGACATTACTTCCTCCTTCTCTTTTTATAATAAATTAGTTCTGAGGCAAATATGGAAGTTTATGGATGGATGACATTCAAAGGTAAGAAATATTATTCTCTGTCATGCATTTCATATTTAGCAGAAAATTTAAAATTATGGCTGAGACAAAAGACATACCAACAATAATGAAATTTCCACACTTGGATACACAGGCAGAAGATTCAATACGATCTCCAAGGGTCTTCTCCCATTTTATTTCTCCCAAATCTAGATCAATCGCCTGCATCACATGAGAGTGAGAACCAACATATACAGATGGGGATACTCCTTTAGATGGTATTATAAGCAGAGGTGATGCATCAACACATTTTCTTGTATTTGACTTCCATCTTATGGACAATGCCAACTCTGCCATTGTTAGAGGACTGCATCCTGCATGGATTAGCTGTACAGAGGAAGAGTCGTCTTTATCTGCCTTTTTTGAAACTGTGAAAATTCTATCTCCCATTTCATACCCCTGCATGTGGCCTTTCATTATACTTGGAGTCTTGGAATGCAGAAAGGATGGCTGCTGTAGCACATCCACTCCTTCCTGTTCTGCACTTTTGGGCTGCATAAAAGACTTGGTGAAATTCATAGGGAAGAAATGATTTCCTCTGCTTAATGCAATAAATGGAGTTAATCCTGCAGTAACCTCAAGAGCTATTTCAGATGTAAGTTTAGTGTATTTTCCATGGAGTTCCTCTCCACATTTCCCACTTAGTTTTCTTTTCATAACATTGTCAGGATTCATTAATTGGTCTTCATCTGTAAACAGTGTTTTAAAAATATGTCTGTAAACCTCTTCAATCGAGCGCCCGAGAATAACTTCAAGGAGTCCAGGCACAGCTTTGCCTACTAGCATCTCAATTTCACTGTAAAATCGTAGTGCCTTTAAGGAGTCTCCACCACTGTACAGAAATACTGCATCTTTAGAAATCTCAGTGGAATCACCCAGAAGACCGAGGACAGACTAGAGAAAAGAAGAAGCAAAGTGGGTGTTACAGTCCCTGGGTGTTACACCATGCCACACATAAAAATGCAATTTGGGTAGAATTCACCTGAACACCAAGACTTCCTGCTAATAATCAATACCGACTCTACAAAAAATATCACATAAAACATGTTAGTGCTAACAGAGGTAGTGATGGAACAAGAACTGGGAAGAAACAAGGAGATACTAGTTCTGTACTGTAAAATATTTCGCTCAATTCCAGTTCTGCAGTTGAAGAAATTCAATTGTGCTCGATATCGATTGGCCATTTTCAATCTTCATACCATTTATCAATGACAACTTTGCAGGTAGAACCTAGATGCCTTTTGGTAAAATTTGTTTAGGTGGCTTATTTTATTAATAACACTTATATAAACAGTTCTCTTTTACTTCTGAATTATTTAAGTAACCTACTTACCTACCTACTTTTTAAGTTATAACCCCTTCAATCATGCAAGATTCTGGACGTGGCATTGTTATTACAACAAATAGCACTGTGACTCCTCTCACTGCACTTCCTGCTTGTTAAGACTGAGTATGAAGTCCAAATCCTCTGGTTCTGGAAGTTGTCTTCCGCTGTCCATAATGGGTCTAGTGTACATCCCACCTCTTTGAGTTGACATTTCTATTGCCACCAATACAGCGAGTAACAGCACAAATAACTAATTTAACTACATTTACTTGTTCAAGTCCTAGCCACAACCACAATTTTCAGGTGAGTCTTGGAAGCCTACCTTTGATAAAACATTACAGTTTGGCATCACATTTCAGTACCTTGACAAACAAGTCTCTAGTCCAGAAATTAAAAAGCACTACAAACAGAGAGTTCAAGAGACAACTGCACAACTGTGCCAACTATTTAAGAAAAGAACTCTTCAATGCGTTATTATCCAGAGAAATGAGAAACTCCACTAACACAGTAGCTGTTTTGTACAAAGTTTCCATGTCCCAGTTCCTTGTTTCCTTTAGGGATACTTTGTTTGGAGGGTGAAGCAGTATTCAAAAAGCTACTCACAGATTACATCCTGCCTATGCTAATTGCTTATACCTCACAATCTGTAGTTTTACCTGATAGAAAAATATAAATTACTCCCTCTTGGCCACTGCAGAGCAATTATATTTAAGTATTAACTGAACAGAAAGAGCTGTACTACTTAAATCTGACAGCTAGAATGTTCTGGTTGCATTAGTCACACTTCTTAGAACTCTAATTCATGACACACGTATAATGATCCACTTGCAAAGATAAAAAGGCAGCTCAAAATACTACCTTCCATAAATACTGCAATCTTTCCCACAATTCCTCTGCATCACTCAGCTCACTGTCACGCCTTCTGGAGTTTAGATGGTTCTGGTAAACCTTGTTCAGTTCAGATACATCAACTTTGCCTTTGTAGAAAATAAAGTACGATTTTTTTTCATGGCTCTTTTAGCATTTACACTTACAAAACTTGCTCTGCCCAACTAGTCACTTTTTCCTTGTACATATTGCCTTATTCACACTCAATTGCATCTGTATCTTTTTATCCAGTTGATCAAATACATGAAACCCAGTAAGGTTTCTGAAATTTACTCTAGCCTCCCACATAATCCCACCTTCAAGGCCTGATTTTCCCCCAGCTAAAGTCAGGGTTCAGTTGCAGACTGCAACAGGAACAACCGAGAAAAGAAACATGCCATGTTGAAACTAAACTGATTTTTCCACTACTCTTTGACTATGAAATGAAACATTATCAAGAAAATATAGCACATGGTCATGATTTCCTACTAGGAGTTAATTATCTAATATACATATTTCAAAAGAATGAATCACATACTGAATTTTGGTCAATAAAAAATAATTAGAAAAACCCCCAATAGTTACCATTAAAATAAGTGACAAGGGTGGTTAATGAATTAATTTACCATGTGACGTCAAAGGCAAAGCTTTAATCACTACAATGTCATCAGGGATTGCATAAGATGGTAGATGCCTCTGGAGTTCTTTAAATGTTTCTTTCTCTTCTAAATCATCTTTGGGTAAAACAAACAGGATAAGCTTTTCCTGCTGATACCAGGTCACTGCACAAGCTTCTACCTGGCAAAGATCTTCAGCAGCCTGTAATTAAAAAATATTAGTCTTCCTTTGAAATGCAGTTCACCAATAGAGTAAAAGGAGCAAAAGAACACAATGAAAGCACACCTTTAAAAATTGTGGTTCTCTCACATTCCCAGAGAACTTGCTATGAAATCATTTTGCAGCTGAAGTTTGTACATCTTCACATAAAAATGAACTTAGAGATGTATGTATTATTTGCCAAAATGCCACAAACAAGAAATAATCCATGAATCTGACAGTTAGTCTGGCAGAACAACCACTATACAAACACTACAGTGCAATGCTCAGTACTATTCAGGTGTTTAGAGAGTTCTCGATTCTCCTGGAAGAAACTATACAATAGAACAGATTTCCAAGAACTCACAACAAACTCCTCCCTACATTATGTGACTATATTTTTGATAATATCCCCTCCAAATTCCTGTTAAACTCCTAAAAGTCATGTGAAAATAAATAAATAAATACCCATTTCTGATAATAACAGTGTGTTCCTTATACCTGCCTTTTTACACTGGCATACTCTACTCACTAGATGTGAGCACTTACCTGTTGCAAACATTCAATATTAAAACGTTTGCCATGACGTTTAATCTGATTGTCTTTCCGACCCAGGAAGAACAACTTTGAATTCTCCACTCTTACAAAATCCCCTGTTTTTCTCATTGTACCCAGAGGTACAGTTACTTCATCATCAAGAAAGCAGATTCGTTCTTCACCACCTGCACAGGAAAAGATTATGGTCTTATATATTAAATGGCTGTCAATGAAAAATATAAAAAGTGTTTTAGCAAATTCTCCTAAACCCTAACAAGCACTATAAGAACTACTGTAAGATTATTCTCAATGTCTAAACTTCTGCAATGTGCAAATTTGGCTATGCACTTAATACACAGAAATTACTTCTCTTCAGTTGAGGATTTCAAAATGCAAATAGGAAAAAAAAGTCAATATAATGAAGGCACAGTCTGCAGACAAAATTATGGTAATTTCCTGTTCATCATTCCAACAACCTAAAATACAATTAGAAGGTTCCTAGCACAACCAGAACTTAAAATGCTACATTAAATCATATATGAGAGGCAAATACCAAGTAAAATAATCAATATATTAGTAAAACTTAATCCATTATGAACAGTATCTCAGAAGAATTAGAAATACAAAATAACCTATAAATATTTGTCCCTCGCCTTCAAGAACTGCAGATCCGTTGGTATCTCTGACCTCAATTTTTGTTCCACGAAGTGGTGACCCCAAAGGTATAGGGAAATCTGTTCTAAATATATTAAAGAGAAACAGTAAAAATCTTCCCCTTCTGAAGTCAAAATAATTATTCCAGAAATGAGTTAGCATAAAATCTTTAAAAGGATTGGTCTTAGAGCAAAAGTATATGCTTGGGATTTCTTTCTGGTTTCTTATTTAAAAACATATCAATTTATTAAAAATTCAAAACGTCATCAGTGTACATGGGTTTCATTATCATATACTAAAAAACCCTGCAGCATGGTAGAAAATAAGGCCTGAATGGACCCTGAAACACCCTGAGAGAATCCCAAGGGTTTCAGCTACTTTTTAAGTCTCCCAGGTTGAAACTTCCATCAAGTCAATCAATTTAAACATGTGTAACTGGTTTATAACTCAGTCTTTCCCTGCCTTACCTAGTTTTAACTTTTACTCTATTTTTTACTGATGTTCTGGCACTAAGTACAACTGACCCCTTCATGAAAGATTGAAATATGAGAAACTGTAATTTTAATTTCCACCATTTTAAGTCTTCAAGGGTATAAGCACCAGGTTAATATATCACATCATCTGTCCAAAACATCCCACGTAGGACACACTTAACTCAAACTGCATGTATAATTATTATGTCATGAAATAACTGTATATTTCACAGAGTAAATAAAACACTGAGCTAACTGGAAGTACCTTTCACAACTCTTTATAAAATAATACCAAAAAGAAACTCCAAACAAACAAGCAAGTCAGAAATTGAGCTAAAAAAAAAAAAANATGATGAAAAGAAGGTATTTCTTGAAGTTCAAGTAAAATTACTGTGAGACCTTGGGTGAGCCCCTCTGGACAAATTTGTCATCCACTCTAGTCAAATAGTATCAGTTGCATCATTTGCTGAATTGTATATTATCCAATACTAGGACAAAAAAGAATTATCTAGTCTACTCCTAATTGATTATCTGTGGAGTTTTTAAACTGTAGGCAAAAGCATGGTTATAGTGAGAAACACACTTCTATTTACTGATTGCATTTGCAAACAGTCTTTGAGCATTTTGCTTAAGATACATAAATCTCAGAAGGAACACTCTAAACTAGACAGAGCTAAGCTATGAGTGCATCTTTGCTCCGAGCCTTGATTAAAAGTTATCGAGCCCCATTTCTTTACTCTCACTGACTCTGGGTTTCTTCTCTTCGACTACATACGCTCTCACTGGAGAAGCCTCATGATGAACAGTGGCATAGCTAACTGAAGTTACTAGCAAATTGGGTAGGAGTCATTTGGCTACAGAACTGCAACAGGGATTCAACACTGCCATGCAGTCAGAGACAGCACATCCTGGATTAGGCGAGTCCAGGTTGAGCATGCGGAAACTCAGGCTGGAATGAGGAAGAGGTTGAGACACAGACACACAGAAACGACCAAAACAGAAACGATCACAACACATTTTGTGAAACTTAATAGGTCTACACAGAATTTCAGACTGCAGTTCTGTCATGGAAGAATCATTCAACATTTTATAGTTGAGAGCACTGTATTAGGGCAAGAGATAATGGATTATTCTATTTCAACATAAAAATCAAAGGTACCTTCCACCACTATAAACACACAGAGGATTCAGTAGCTCTGGTAGCAGGAGACTGAGGTTCTATTTATGGTGATTTTCATTATTCACATGCTAAGCCATGGAAATAGGGAATTTTCCTACCTAAAATCAGCACTAAAAACCTCTTCAGGAATCTTGTAGCAAGTGGCCCAGCTTGACACTTCAGTAATACCATAGAGATTAAAAATACTTGTTTTGTTCTCCTTGTGCTTCCAACTTTTCAAGAGACTCAGTGCAGGAAATGCTTCACCACCGAGGGCTAAGACACGAAGTGAAGTATTTGTAGACAAAACTGTGGATTTAATAATGTGAGCTCCAAACCTTCTGAAAAGGGTTGGTGTTGCCTGAATGATACATATAAAAAAAAAAAAAAAGAAAAAAAAGAAAAAAGGAGAGAAAGACTTATTGTATTTTCTTTCAGTATATATGTACATCTCTTCCTGCTTTATCATATCCCCTGCATAGCTACAGTGTGGATGTACTTTAAAACATCCACATATAGTAGACAGCATCAACCATCTGATACCACTATACAACACACTGGTGTTCTGTTTCTTACGTGAAGCCTTTAATGAATCCTATCAGCGCCTATTAATGTTCTTCTGCAGCGTTTCTCCTTTAATCAGGGAATTATGGGTTCTCTGTTGTATCTCAGCTATTACCTGAAGTGTATAGCTTTATTAACATTAGTTCTTATGTTAACTACTTCAAAAGCAGAAAAGTAATCTCTTGATGTTACCGTCTTGAGTTTTTCTTCCCTTCATTTCAGAATATTACAGCAAAAATACAACCTATACATTGAATTAACCTGCATCTAGAACACATAAAGACCTTTATGTAATAATAAAGATTCCTAGGATGTCAGATTCTGGGTTGTCCTTGTGAATATAACAATTTACAAGAATTAGATTTTCTGAAAGCTTTTGTGTCACACTCTAAAATATGCAGGAGGGAGAGAGATAAAAACCAAACTTTCCAAACTCAAACCAGTTTCCTTAAACAACTCTTTCTATAAAACTATTGGACACATAAAGCCCTTCCACTGAGGCAAAAATAATGTATCATTGTACCAGACACCTTACACTCTTGTTCTTACCTACTTTTCCAGTAAGAGGACTGGAAAATGAATGGAATTATTCCTTATCATGTTCTTTTCTTCTACTAATAGATGAAGACCATCTCTTTCCAACTGACAATTTTAATTTAGTGAATAATAGCAACAAAAAAAAGAGGGAAAAATTTATACTCTTCCTTCCCTCATAATCACTTTTTAGATTTCTCAAGTCTGCTCAAGGAAGGGAGGTAACATATTTCTACAATTTATGAAACATCATACAATTGATGATCAGTTAAGCTGTGAGGAAAACATTTTGTCATTAATTCAGCTGAGAAACCCTTCCTTCACTAATTAGGACAGGGATCACAACAACAACAAAATCAAACTTTTCTGAGAAAGACATCTCAAATTACTTCACTCAACAAATTTTGCCTTTCTCTATTACTGCTTAATGTGATCAAATATATATCTTTCAAAGTGTCAAAAGACACACTTGTGATTTACAGCAATCCTAACAAATAAAAATAAGAGCAGAGAATAGTTACAAAAGATTTGTAGCTACTGGATTTTTTTTTCTACTATGGACTCTTCATCTAGCCACTCATTAATATTAAATTTATACCCTATAATCTCAACTAGCACTATTTTTCCAAAGGAAACGGAACAGGGTCAGGAACATAAATTCTACAAGGAGCAGATGAGGGAGCTGGAGTTATTTAGCCTGGAGAAGAGAAGGCTTAGGGGGCACCTTATCACTCTCTACAACTACCTAAAGGGAGGCCATAGCCAGGGAGAGGATAGTTTCTACTACCAGGCAACCAGTGATAGGACAAGAGGAACAGGACAGGACTAGAGAGCATGGGCTAGGCTTATTCAGCCATGCTGGATGCTTCAAGTAAATTTTGCAAACTTTAAAACTATTAAAATTGAAAACATATAGGAGATGATCTATTTTAAGACATGAGATGCATGAAGCTTCACATAAACCGGATGGCCTGAAAACAGGTAAGTGTGACATGAGTTATTCTCTTGCTCTTGTTATTGTAAAAACAGCAAACGTTTTATCAACCTATACATAGCACTGTTATAGTTGTTGTACTTAGCATAAAGACTACCACTAAAACTTAAAAGTTGTTTATGAGGAAAGGCTGTAAAATCAAGCCCATCAAAAAGTGCTAAAAATGTCTCTTACTGTTTACCCTATTACCAGATGCTTCAGAACAGTTTAATTAACATAATTATGTTTCACTTAATTCTTAATAACTAATAGGTTATTAAAATAATCTTTAGTTAATTGTTTTCTATAATATAATGTTTGATATTTTGATCACATGGTGATTTTCTGAACAGGTAACACTGCACAACGAAAAGCAAAGTGATTGCCTTCAAGCAAGAACACTCCTGTGCTATTAAGATCAGCATTTAGGCTGAGGGAAAAAGTAGTACATGTTAGAAAAAATGCAAAGCAAGATCTTGAAGACACTTATCTTAGGTGTTGCCTACCTGCAGCACTGTCACATGGTGGCGGTGAAACAGAGCAGCAGAGAGCTCCACAGGCATCATTTTAATCGTGTTTGGTACTATAAGAATAGAGGCTCCGCTTGTCAGAGCCATGAACAATTCAACCACAGATGGGTCAAATGTTAGAGGAGAAGCCAGGAACAGCACATCTTCCTGTGTGATCTCAAATACGGATCTAAAATAAGAAAGCTAGGAATTACAAATCTGATGCATGCATTGAAAAACCATTTCCAAAGTAAAAGAATGAAAGCATCAAAGAAATACGCATTAGCAAAGCTCAGATCTTAAGGGTTGCTCTGAATATGTAGGCATATGCAGGCCAGGTAATTTGAGCAAGTGCTCCTGGACTGTAACTTTTGATTTAACTAATGATGTCCTGTACAAAGATACCCACAACATTACACACTAGTATAGCACACTGAAGGGTTTATTTCAATTACTGGATGCTCATTAACAAAAAAAAAAAAAAAAAAAAAANAGAAAAAAAGACGGCATTTTTCATAACAGACTTTTTTCAAAGTATTAAATGAAGCAGAAGCCTGGGTACCCTGAAAGTAACCAGGACTAAAGAACTATAAAACACAGTAAGTAAACTATTAACAAATAATTAATTGTTATCTATTTCTTTTAAGTCACAAGCCAGAATACCATACTTACAACAACAGCACATTATTGGAAGCACAGCCCTCAGTCAGAGAAACAAAATATTACATGATTCTACTTAGAAACAACATTAAAAAATACACATAAATCTGAATACGTTGGGAGGAAGAAGTGAAGCAGTGCTAGCAAAAACCCTACCCACACGCCTCTGAAGTATTAAAAAAATAAATCCTTAAACATCAAATTTGTAAAAGCATTTGAAAGAAAAACTGAAAACCACACTTACTTAAGATGCTGGATATTTGGCACTATACATTTATGAGGCACTCTGACTATTTTGGGGATCCCAGTAGTTCCTGATGTATGCAAGACATATGCTAAAGTGTCTTTCTGGCCAACATCCATGTATCTTCCTTCTGATGTTTTTACTTTGGTTTGATCGGGGCAAACGCTATATTCTGGCTGTGAGTTATCCACAGTTTTGAAAGGTTCACATTTACTTTTCATATCATCTACTTGTGAATTTAAATCCATGTTGCTGAAGCTCATTTGGAAGAGAGTTAAACCAATATGTTCTATTGTGGAAGAATCGTGGGAAAAGCACCCAATGTGGGACATCCGAAATTTCTGTAAAAGAAAATAATAGAAGGATGCACTACTGTTGTTCTACTGTATGCAAGGAAATAGGAAACAGCATTTCACAGCAACGAGCTGTGGTTTTTCATGCCTCTGCTTTCGAAGGACACACATCAGACAGCTTTAAGCTCATGTGTTTTTATATATTAAATACTAGTGAACACAGGCTTTATAAATGTGAAATAAACAATTATCTGAGCAAGTAAGAAAAAGAAAAGGAAAATAAATGAAAGAATGCTGCAGAAGACAAAAGGCTCTGAATTATACCTTAACAGTCTGATCTTGTCTATTCCCTTTGCAGTAAGTGAGAGTATAAAATCTCAGAGGAATTGGACAAAAAGAAACAAAAGTATTAAATGCAAGAGTTTTATGAATTGCAGATTTTCAACTCTTAACTTTGCCATATGAAGAATCAAATTTGAAAACATCTTCCAATGCCAGTGCCCAACAAGCTTGCCTGAACAACAGTGTAACAGAAAAGAAGGCAATTTTTTTGAAGAGGAGCAGAACTTTGTACTTCTCATTTTAATGATGTTCTTCTCTGAATGAGAAAAACAACCTCTAAGCAAAACAAAAACACCTTGTTCAAACTTATTAGAATACAATCTGAATATGTCTAAATTACCCTTTAATGCTTCCTGCAGAAGCCTGACAACTTACATTTATTTTGTCATTCTCAACAAGAATATACTGAAGATTGCTTTTCTTCATGAGGTAAGTGGATAAAGCTGGTGGTGCATCTGGATCCATAGGTGAATAGGCAGCTGGAACTTGAAGGATTCTAACAAGATACAAATGTTTTAAACTTATTAAAAAAAACCCAAACCACACAAAAATCCTCTTAAATTTCACTAGCATTTCTTTTATACTTTTATAGTTGCCTGATCTGAAAAATATAGTCATAACATGACTTCTAAAGATTTTCCTGGATGAATAATCAGTGTTGCCATTTGGTATTTTACAGTTAGGGGAAAATAAAGCTAGATGAAAACATTCAATATCATTTCTGGCCAAGCAAGTTGGTGATGACAAAGGTATCACTGACATCAACAGCACCACATTTTAAACCGTTCTGCTACTGACTAGGAACAGAAATCATCATCCTCACGAGAGGAAGCAGAGAAGCAGGTATTGATCTCTTCACTTTCATGAACAGTGATAGGACTCAAAATGGCACGAAGCTGACTCAGGGCAGGTTTAAGTTGGTTTTCCACTCAAGAGTGTGGTTGAGTAGTGGAACAAGCTCCCCAAGGACGCAGTCACAGCACCAAGTCTGGGAGAGCTCCGGAAGCCTTTGGACAATGCTCTCAGGCACATGGTGTGACTCCTGGGATGCCCCGTGTAGGGCCAGGAGTTGGACTCAATGAACCTGATGGGTCCCTTCCAACTCAGCATATTCTGTCATTCTGTGAAGTGTAAGCTTTCCGTTTATATATATATACACAACACGTAGAAACACATTTTAGAAAACGCTTAAGACACTTTCCCAGGAGCCTCAAGCGTGCAGCGAGTGGATCGCGGTCCCGGAGAGACCGGCGGAGCACCGCGAACCCCGAGTGCGCTCCCGCTCCCGGCCGCTGCTCGCTGCCCCCTCTGGCGGTGCCCTGCGTAACGACAAGCGCCGCAATCCGCCACGGCCACCGGAACGGGAACGGTGCCCGTAAACCGGCACGTTCCTTCTGCTGCTGGGTTCTGCACTGCGCGTACAGAGAGTTATACCTCCTCTCTGTGCAAGTGCTTTGTCGCTGCAGTAACGCCGAGGTGCACAATGGAGACGTGGAAAGGCAGCACACCCTGTGTGCTCGAACAGCCACGCGAGTCAGTAAGCACTAAGCCTGCCCTGCATCATTTCTCAGTCAGCTACTCGGCAATGAGAGCGGCAAGAACCAAAGTGCACAAGTAGCTGCCCCTCACACAGCAAAAGAAAACTGTGTTTCCTTTCACGGGGATATAGGATAAATCAGGCTGCAAGGGACCTCAGTATGAAGAGTCCAACCTCCTGCTCAAGCACAGCCAGCTGCGACCCCAGACCAGTCTGTTTAGCACTTTGAACACCTTCACAGACAACATCACTGGGTAACCTGTTCCACTGTTGAACTGGGGCAGAAAGCTTTCACTGATCAGCGAGGAAGCCCCTCAGTGTTTCTGGGAGGTTTATGACTACAGAGCTCATCCTCTCCACTGAAACCTTTATACTTCACTGTGGTACCAGTTCTTGCGCTACCGTGTGTTTACATGCAGTGCGACAATAGGAAAATGTATACAACTGTTGCAGTACACATCAGCTGAAGGAAACTGGCTTGTAATCCTGTGATTCTCTAATACATCATAAATGCTACTGATACAAAAGATACATAGAGGAAGAATAAAAACTTCAGAATTTATCAGCAGAAGCAGAATTTTTAAAATTGCTGGGTTAAAAGGAGAGATCACAAACATTTCAACTTCCTAGCCATTACTTAACCAATATCATTTTAGTGTTGCATTATTCATTACTTCTTTCTGCAATATTCATATTGCATCATTGAAGGTATCCTCATTCAGCTTAAAACATGGAGTTTGTTTTCAGAGCATCTTTTTTGCCAGCAATACATTAAAAAACCTGCATAGTCCTTTTTTAATAGGTATATCTGTCAGTTCATCTCCAGTTCTAAACAAGCAGAATGAAAGTACAAGTAATTATTTTTTTATTTCTTTAAATATGGTAAATCACTTTTAAAACAAAGATGCAGTTACAGACAGTTTAGAACTTAAGATTCAAAAATATTTTAGCAATGGCTTTTCAAAACATTGTAACAGTGCCATCTTTTTCCTCAAAGAATGCAAGACTCCAGCACCTCTTGACTGCACTACTATGGTATTACTGCACTTTGGTTGTTATTAAAAATCTAAGAAAACTGTAAAATGTGTTTTAACAGAGATGACCCTTAAAAATCCAACACACATCACAAACATTCAAACCATTACCCTAAGATCCAAGACGGCAGGTTTATTCCTGGATAGCAGTAAAGGCCTATTTCCCATTTGCCTTGCTGGCCGCAGCGCTCCCGAAGAAAAGCTGTCAGTTCCCCGGCGAGCTCCGCCACTGTGGCGTAGGTGTAGGAAGCTGGAAGTTTCCCCGTGCACTCGTCAAACCAAACTGCTGCTCTATCCGAGTGCAGGCTGCACGCCTGAGCCACCAGCTCCTGCAGCGCCATCGCGGCCCTGGGAGGGCAACAGGCCCGGCAGCACAGGCCCCTCCTCGCTTCTGTTACTTCACTCGAATTATACAGCCACGCTAAACACTAGCAAGAAGGGGGAACAAAAAAGTCCACGGCAGAGAACGCACAGCTCTATCGCACCTTAGACTGCAGCGGTGTAAAGCTGAATTCCCGGCTCATTTGCCCTAAGTTTTATCCTAAATCCCAGGATACAGTAATTCACTACGACTGCATTTTACAGAGGTAGTTTGCTCCTCACCGTTACAGATTTTTAAAGTTGGGCACCCCCAAACGAATAACTTCATTAGCAAAAATTAATTAGCTAATAACCCTTCCTCTGCACGCAGAAGCCCCAAGGCCTGGGCTGCCAAGACTTTCAGGGCACTACTCCTGCTGCTGCCCGTCTCTGCCCCGCGGGCCCTCCCGCCATGCTCACAGCGCTGACCGGACGGTTCCAGGCTGTGGCCCCGCTCGCCTGGTTCAGGTTCCCCGGCTCCAACCAGGACAGGATGGAACGGGCCGATCCCGGCGCCCCCCGGCGCTCCCACGGGCCGCAGTTCCGGCCCCGCCCCCCGGCCGTTCCCGCGCCTGCGATTGGCGGGACCCCGGCAATGCCGCGCTCTCATTGGCCAGCGGCCGCGCGCCGTTCCGGCATCCACAAGTCGCGCCCGCTCCGCCATCACTCTGCGCGGGTTGGTGCCATGGCTTCCGACAGAGGGGGGCAGAAGAGGGACCAGTGGGGCGGGCTCTGGAGCGCCTGCTGGTCCCAGCTCCCCGGTTGACACGGGAAAGGGGCTGAAACAAACACAGGTGACTGCGGCGATGGGAAAGGATCCGCCACCACGCTCGCAGTTTACTCGTCTCCGTCCCCGTGTATCCGTACCCCCCCGGCCCCAGCAGGTGGTACGGGCCTGCCTGCCAGTGGCGGCGCTGTGGGCGGGCCGGGGACCACATCGGCGTGTTCGGGACGGACGGAGGCGGCAGCAGGCCCTGTGTGCGACGCGGCAGGAGACCGTGCAGGAGCTCCCCGTGCAGCAGCTCCCCCTGGAGCACCCCGCAGCATCTCCCGGCGGGGCGAACGGTGGCGGTCGCGGCCGGGCTGCCCCCCCGGGAGCGATTTAAGGAGTGTGGGTGATGGGAGTGGGACCGTGCTTTGAGGGGACACCGGGAGTCCCCTGGAATCATTGAAGAATAGGGTTGGAAGATCATCTAGTTCCAGCCCCGGCCGGACGACGCGGCTCAGCGCCCCGTGGGACCTGGCCTCCACGGGTGGGGCATCCCCAGCTGCCCTGGGCAGCCTGTTCCAGCGCCTGGACACCCTCACAGTAAATGATTTGCTCCGGCTCCGAGGTGCTTTTAAGGTGATTTTATTAAAGAAGCCTCCTTTCGTGCTGCCGAGGGGCGCCGCAAAGGGAGAGAGAACGAGCAGACCAGTTCACAACCGTTTTTAATGTTACACAAGGGAGAAGTTAGACATCAGCTTTCCACTGTTTTGCCACGTTCAGTGATAGTTTGGCACAGTTGCACGTTGGTAATACAGCAGTAACGGTTTCACAGTAAAACATTTAATACACATAGCAACACCTAAAGTCAGAGTTTTCTCCTTCAGCATACTCACTGGTGTGTGTGTTGGCTGTATGTGGTTAAAAAAAGGCCTGGTAGCCTGAAGCATAAATCCAGCTGTCAGAATAAAATGACACTTGAAAAGTATCTCCTCTTTAAGATTTTGAAAAATATGTACTAAGGATTTGCAATGTAGTGCATCTCAGAATTGCAGTGCTCACAGTAGCACACAAAACTTCACATGTCTAACATGGAGAGGGAGAAAGATAATAGAACTTCCTTCTTTAAAATCAGAACTATGCCACCTAATGCTCAAATCACATTGAAGCAATCATTA
The DNA here is from genome assembly GCA_013399695.1 of Formicarius rufipectus. Classification (NCBI taxonomy): domain Eukaryota; kingdom Metazoa; phylum Chordata; class Aves; order Passeriformes; family Formicariidae; genus Formicarius; species Formicarius rufipectus. Next base: position 2,471,347 of record VXAU01005646.1, read on the forward strand.
CTTGACTTCAAAAGAAACAGTTTTGTTGGAAGCACATTAAAAGAATATTTGCAGAAGTTTCACTTGCAGCCTGTCCTATGGACAATTTCAAATAGACAGACTTCTGCTTGCAGCCTTCTTAAACTGTGCACCTAAGTGTCTATCTCAAGTAGAAAGAGCACCTCACGTGTATTTATAACCTAAAAGCTCAACTTATTCTAAAAATTACATCTTTTTTAAGAGCAGGAAAGAAGAACAGTGAAAAATGTTGTTAAAGAGTTTTTCTGTTTTCTCATACGGCTTCCTGGAAGAGGGAGTGGTCAGTGTCCACCCTTTCTGTTTTTGTTCAATTTACTGTCCAGGTGAACTGTTAGTTTTATTAAAAAGAACAGATTTGCTAATTAGAAGAGATCCATAAACATCCCCCAATATGCAGATCTGGCCTTTGGTGAAGAATGCACAGTTCAGAGCGCAGTGCTCATCAAATCTAAGTTCTTCCCTGGGCTTGACTGCAAGTAGGTTCTGATTCCACTGCACAAGACATAGTCTTGACTTCATTAAATGTATTTACATTTTTTTTGAACTACAATTTTTATGTTGCGATTGTCTATCAGGCACAATTGCTTCAAATCCCAAAGAAACCTAAGAAAACTCCCTTTTGAATTTAATCAGTAACGTAATTCTCAACCGTATGGAAGATGTTGGGGAAGGAAGAAGCTCTTAAACTTTTCTGTTTATTTTTTTTATCAGCATCACAAACAATTATAAGGCCAAAATACACAATATTAAATAGAAAATCTAAATTGCTGGTATTCAGTGAAAAAAATGAGGTATACAAAAGATTTTTACAATTGTGCATAAATTAGCAATAGTTTTCACAAGGTGCTTTTCAATTTTTCAGCTAGTGGTTCGTTGTCCAAGTGACCTTCCTGTATGCAAGTACCCGTGTAATTGTGATCACCTGAATACATTGCATGTAACGGCTACTGGTGCTTCAGAACACTTGGGTTTTTTCAAACATTACAATTATTCTAACAGCAGTAATGTAGTTAAATAGGATATACCCAAAACAAATCATAGTGTTTGTTTGATACATAGTTTTTACTGTTAAAATTAATTTTTGCTGTTATTTTGTTTTGTTTGTTTACTTTGGATGTTGACACATGAAAAGCACACTGAGCTCAGCCTTCGGAAATTGTGAGGACTTATCCTGTGGAACACAAGATATAAAACAGAAAGGCCATGCTAAGTTTGCTTTTATTTTTCTCCTTTCATGTTGTGTTTGCAACTGCTAAAAGCACACAAAGGTAATGTAATTACAGTGGAATTACAAAAAAAAAGAATTTTAAAGTTACAAAACTAGAGAGCTTTTGGCTGAGCATTTCCCTGAGTCTTCATTTTTTAAAATCATGTTAGACATCATGCACATAGAATCTGTTACAAAGGCCTCAATTAATAAAGGCTGTTTATATGCAAAAGTTAGGTACTTCTATTCTTAAAAAGCCTAAGCAAGAATATCTGAAGAAGCAGTTTATTTCTTCAGAATCTGATATTTTTCCTAAGGAGAAAAGCAAACTTCAGATGCTTTTAAGATGAATTAAGACTTTGATAATTAGAAATTACACCACACAATTCATGATTTTTGAACAGGTCTAATGGGGATATCTTTTGGGGCAAAACTGAACAACCTACTCTGGGACTGCTACATAATTAAAAAAGCTTTGGTTTTTATAGCACTGTGAGAAAATAGAAGGCACAACTGTGCATAAAACTACATCATTTTGTATTTCAATCTGCTTACATTGTTTTCATCAGCACATAAGACTGTCAGTCAGTCTTTACTTAGAGATGTATTTTAGTAACAGTAATTAATTAGCTGTAATAAAGTTTCTGTATTACCTAATTGCAAGGAGGCTATTTAGCAAGAAGGCATTGTGGAAAAAGGTACATTCAACAAAAGATGAACTGATGTCCATCCACTAAAAATTCACCATTCTAGCTCCACAGGATAGTCTCCAGTAAGACAGGCTGTGCAATGACCAATCTTTCCAATGAGTGACTTCTGGGTTTTAAGGCTGTTATCTTGTCTTGCTTTGATACTTTCTTGCACAGATGATACCAGCCCTTCCACAGAAAGATAGACAACACTGTCTGCTCCTAGAGGAAATAAAGAATTCACTGGTTAAAGCTGCAATACTATACCAAATGTAATGCTCTTGGGAAATGCAGTTACATTATTGTATGGATTATTATGCCAGGTGGATCACCTTACCTAAAGAGAATGACTGAAAAATTATTAGATCATAATATGACTTGCCCTTCTCAAATATTTTGTGCAGGGAGCAGACTCATAAAATCTAGACAGAAGGTTATGATTTGGGAACAAATATGTCACACATACTGCAAAAACAAAAGCAAAGTCCAGAGTGTGTATCAAGCCTTCCTTAACTCCCTGTAGTCTCCCAGAGCTACCCTGTAGTTCAGGTCTGGAAGCAGATGTGTGTGTGGCTATTGTTTCCCAAAACTGAGCACTGAAGACTACAAAACCTCACTGGGACTTGGAGGAGGGGAAGACTATCATATTCAAAAAAAATCATTATGCGGTTCATGTAAATTTTCTAACAGTAGGAAAATTTGATAGCACTTTCGTATCTTTAGTTTTCTATCATTTGCAGTCATGTGGCTACACTTAAAAATGAGATCTTGCAAACTTAAAATATTTCAATATGCCTTCATAGTAATTTTGGGGAAAAGAATTCATATTAGTCAAAGTATTTAACACATGAAATATGAGTTTACAGAGGAACATAAAGTGTTGAATCTTCTTTTGCTCTGCTGCAAACATGACTTTAAATTTGACAAGTTTTTAAATATTTTCTGCTTGATTTCAAATATAATTATTGAATTATATAATGTAGTTAAAATTATGTACATAAATTTCAGTATGTAGAAAAATCAGAGGGTGAACATATTTTTGTAAATATCTCATCAAAGTGAAACTACATCCGTTTTTCGTTATAGGATATATTTTCGCCACCTATTTTCTTTCTGGTAGCTACTTATTGTGAAGTTTCCCAGAAGGAGCTTTAAGTATTGGAAAACTCTGTTGTTATACTTTATTTGTAACTTATGCTTATGCAATTATTTTAATATTTTCTATTGTTTTGAGAAATAAAACTGTGTTTAAAAAAAGTGTGTAGCTAAATTGATTTATTATAGAGTACTAACCATGCAGAGACCTAACTTAGCAACCTGTTTACACTTTCTTAGTCACTTTTGCCACTATCTCCTTAGCGTGTTGGGCTTTGTTTTGAAGTAGTCTATAAGATACCTACAACAGGTGAAAACTCATTCTCTCCCTCACGAAAAAGTAACATTTACCTATATAGTTTGCAAGATCATGAAATTCAGGTCTGTTGGCAATGAGTTCTTCTTTAGTTGGAATGTTTATTCCCATGTAACAAGGAAATCTTATGGGAGGTGAAGCCACACGGATGTGCACCTGAATAAAAATATAATTTCAAAACAGACTACTGTAAGTTCACAGTCAGTAGATCACAACACAATAGCAAAGTCCCAGTTCTGAACAATTATAATGAAAAACAGAACACAGCACTGCACAGAAATCACTGAAGGGTTAAAAGCAAGATAAAAATTCTTTCAGGTGCCAAAACAGGAGAAGGAAAGACAGTTTTAGACCTTATTTTTTACAGTATTTCCTAATATTCTTAAAAGGTTACATCTTGATTTTGCTTTTCTTCTGTGGTGTTCAGTCCTTGATACACAAGTTTCAGTTTACAAAGTCAAACATTATATGGAACATTTATGCTCCAGTAACTGACTTGCACACTCTGTTTCGCTTAAAAAGTCTTTATCAAAAATGGTGCTCTGGTGACTTAAGGCATGTGGTATTTATAGAAGGATGTGGTTGTACTTTATGCAGTTCCACAAGTCACACATCAGGAATACTTGGTTTTCTGATCTTCTGACCTAATTGGTTTTCCATTCTCTTTTAATTTCCCAGGTAGTGCTTTGTAAGTGGAGACCTGTTCCTCCTCTTTCCCAAAAGTAAGTCATACAAAAGAACCTTCTTAACCTATTTTCACAAGAAAGACACAGTAGCCATTGTTTTTTAACACACTTGCCCTTTTAAATAAGGAAATGGTGCACAGTACGAATGAAGACAAGCCCCTGTGCTTTACCCTCCAATCAACTTCTATTTACCTCTATATTGTACTGACTTAAAATTAACTTACCTCTTTTGCTCCTGATTCTCTCAGTAGTTTTATTATGGGTGAAATGGTATTGCCCCTCACGATTGAATCATCAATGATAACAACTCGTTTGCCTTTAAAATTGTCAGAGAGAACACCAAACTTCTTTGCAACACCAAGCTGCCGTAACCTCATATTTGGCTGGATAAATGTTCTCCCTACATACCGATTTTTACAGAGTACTTCAACATACGGTAGTCCACACTGCAAAAAGGAGACAGTTAAACAGAATTAATATTTAAGGACTTGTTATTCTCAGTTACTGGTTTTTTAAAGCAACCGTAGGACTTAGTATGACTTCACAGTAACCAAAAAATGTTTGAATACCTTAGTATAAAGGAATAATGACAGAAAAAATGAGGTATATGACTCAAAAAGAGTACCTTGCATACTGAAGATATAAGGTTTCATCAATAACAGCTCTAACAGGCCATATCAATAGTCCATTACAAAAAGAGATACATCTAAATATGCGTGGTGGGAAAAAAAGGGCAAGGTTAACATATACCTTTTGAGCGTAACCAAGAGCTGCTGGAGTTGCAGACTCTGGAACAGTGCTGACCAGGTCTGCTTCCACAGGTGCTTCAATAGCAAGCTGCTGCCCACATCTTTTCCGGACTGAATACACCATCTGACCTAAGAACAGCAAGAAGTGTTCTCTTGGTATGCATAATTGAGATTTCCTCTCAGTTTGCTGTACTAATTTCTGTGGCAAGTTGCAGGCATAGAAGTCAGTAAGAAAAGCTCCAGAACTAATAACCAGTCACTTACATAAGGTCACGCTTTATTTCCTTCCATAATGTCACATTCCAGCATTCACATTTGTATTACTATACAGAGAATTAAAATCTAGTTTGCTCCTACTTGTGAGTTTCATCTCAAAAGCTTTGCCAACTCATTCTATCCCAGCTGTGCTCTGCAAGCTTACATTCAGTGGTACCCTACTATGATCCCAGATAATTTCAAGAGTCACTGTACTCCAGGATAGTATCTCCCACTATTTAGGGAGAGCTCTGTATGTTATTTTCGTACCTTCAAAAATACTGTCTGGTCTTGCAAAATAAACATATTCAAAGATGCAGAATGCTGATGGATCTCCTTCAGGTCTTCGTACAACATCCAGTGTCTGGACTTCATGCCTGGATATTTTCACAATCTCTCCAGGAAGGACCTCACGGTAGTACCTCAATAAAGAAATACGTAGCAGTTAGAAATGTCCTGAATGTGGATAATAGTTCTGAAGTATAAACAAGAGTCAGCTGATAGAAAAAAATGCTTTTGAACATGCTAACATGAAAATTTGCTTCTATCTTAAGATTTGACCTGGAGAATTTTAAGACCAACATGCTAAGACAAGTGACCCTTACTAAAACACTCTGAATCAATATCCAAAAGCAGTAAATTCATACTTAGTACTGGAGAATTATGGTATTCATCCTATGTGTGAGACATATAGTACAGGCTTAATTGAGATTGAATATATTTTACCAATGTCAGTACTAAATCAATACTACAGAACTTTTCTATGAAAGCTAATAATTGTTACAGTGCAATATAAGAAATATAATCAAGAATAGAGATGGTAGACAAAAAATCCTGCCTCACAAGCCAAATCTAGAAAAGTATCTGTCTAGAGATGACAGACAGCCACCTCTGAATGACATAGAGCTGACTAAAAATGTACATTCAAATTCTTAAATCTAAAGAAATATGGAATAGTATAATGTTTATTATGTTACAGTGTTTAACCTTATTCAACACTTTTCTAGATGCTTTCATGAGTCCTCAGATGGCTATTTTAACAAAGTTAATCTACATCTATCACAAAATATTGAAAGATTCTGGAGATACAAATCAGGTGATCAGATCTGTGTTTATGCACAGGTCAGATACTAGCAGTAGCAGGCAGCAGCACTGGCTATAGCAGAAGTTTAGACAAAACTGCTTTTTTAAAAACCCATAGGTTTCAGCTGATGGTCATACATGGTGAGCTTCTCTTAACAGAGATTTTGAAGAAGTTTCAGAAAACAGTTGAGTCTTTTCTAACAAGCAGACCAGTTCATAAGACAGCATATGCTACAGCTCAGGTTAGTTCAGCCTGTGAGCAACCTGTGTAACTTTTCTGCAATGAAAGAATTATTTTGTAATACAGCAATGCTGCTGCAAATGAATAATGCAACAAGTAAGACGCATTTACTTTGCAATAGTAATCTTTACTGTTACTTTCTGCACACATAATTATTTTACAATCATCTGCTTGAGAAAATAAACTGGCAAAAACCAGGACTGGCAAAAAAAAAAATCCTCCACAATTAACTAATCCTTGATGTTTTTAATCTTCTTATAAATTATGATACTTGGCAATTTGATACTAATGTCTAATGACTGCCTGAGGAGAGCTTTCAGATAAAGTGAGAATCAGGGCACTTACTCTGCACCAATAGACAAAAAGCTACAGGATTCAGAAGAGACAACCCATCCTTCTGTTTCAGTATTATCTTTTCCTGAAATGAAAGATTTCAGTTAGAGTCCCCAATTCTTACTGCCATGACCCCCCACAGCTGCATTTCTGCTGCGGTATCTGTCTTGCTATGGTTTAGGTTGCCAAGTGAGCAATTAAAGACTGTTGTAATTTCTATTTTAAAAGGCACAGCATTCCGCAGCTTCTATAATATTATTTAAAAAAACAATCCTAAACAAATCCACAACAAAACATCCTAAACTTGTTACAGGCAGAAGAGAAAGTAACAGTATCATATTCATAGCTCATGAAGAGAGACAGTTCAGGTAACTACCTTTGTTATCCCTGCACTATTTCAAACTTTTCCAATTATAGTTCAGTGAACTTAAGACATACATAATTACTTTTATTCACACAAGAAAGTCCTTACTTTTTCTATGCTAAATACATTAATAAATAGATGCTTTTGAACACAATAGATGCTGGATTGAATTCCAATAAGGAGAGTTTTGAGAAGCAATGACAGGAAAGATCAAATTGTGTTACAGCGGTTAGGAATGTTCGAATGCTTTAAACAATCTTGGTAATTTGTCTTGTGGTTAAAATTATCCAGTTTTATGGAGTATGGAAGTATTTGCTACTTTGCCTTTGAATTGTTTTATTTTTAAAAAATGAAGATATTTCAATCTCACATAATGGAAAATGTTGATTTGCAGGCCAAACAGGAACACAAATAATTTTTCCCATCAAATGATTGTATAGAGTTCAACTACCGTATTACATGTGATGGAGTGCTTGGATTTCAGAAATACATTGTGAGCAATTTGGCACTTTTTGCCCACTTTACTACAGGAGAAAGGAATAAACCAGACTTGTTTCTGCACTGGGCATCATCCTGAACAACTGACTTTAGGTGGCCCTGCTTGAGCAGGGGATTTGGACCAACGACCTTCAGAGCTTCCTTCCAATCTCAACCCTTCTGTTCATCCCTGCTTTCCCATTTAAACAATGAGAACAAAATTAAATTTTCACAAATACTGTATTACAGCTAGGCTGCCTAATTGTGGCAGTGATCAGGCCACTAGGATTCCCTTTATCTGTGAACAGAATTTTACAGACTTCCTAAAAATTATTTTTTCCTTGCCAACTTTTTTTGTTTTGATTTTTCAGAACTGACTTTTGCATCACATATTCATACCTACACCTCAGTAAGTGTAGTTCTAATTACTTTTATCGGTGGTTTCATACACAAACTATGTGTATGGGGATATATATATATATGGTTTACCTTTTCCATTCATGTCCCCTACTGGAATAAGGCGACCAATGCAGAGTGGGCGATTCCCATATGGATCACGTACTGCATAGATTATGTCTTTATGCATAATTAGCAATGAATATGAAGTTGGAGTTTCCTTCATTAAGTTTTTTATTCTGGAATGAGACATAGGTCACATAAGTGTGCATCACACAAACGGCTATGTGCATTTACAGTGCATATCATGCTCAAATTGTTGTTCTTGATTCTGAAACCCATCCTCCTCACCTGGCTACCCAGTCGGCTGTATCGTCATTTTCGAGGGGAGGTGTGAAAGCCAGCAGCTGAGTGATCAGTTCACTGTCAGAACTGGTTGACAGTCCTACACCGTGCCGCATAAGCTTTCAAGACACAAACCAAAAGTGTTACCAGCATTAAAAAAAAAAAAAAAATCCAACATAACATTGCTCTGACTGTAATCTAACACCACCTTTGTGCAATGAGCGAATCTTTTAAAATGTATCAGTGCTTCAGGTGATCACATCATAATAATGCCAAGTTTCTTCCAACAAACCAACTAGGTAGAACGAGGTGGTACAATCATCTACACTAGTACTACATTTTTCCCTTTTCATCTCATTCTTCTGCTCCATATGCAACTAAAACTAATGCCACCAATATACAGGGCACAAATTCATGTTTGGGGTATTTAATTACCTTTGTGCATGCTCTGGAAAGAGAGGTAAAATACCAAGGGAAAACATGAAATTGCCTATAACGGATCCAGAAAGACGTATCAAGGCAGAATCCCCTCCCCAGGATATTTTTCCCCCAAAATGACCTATTTTGATGAGGGTACTCTTTCCTTACCCCAACCAAACAGTTTGGTATTAAGGAAAAGTCACAGCAACCTTATTCTCAGTGCTGCCTCATACTCAGAACAAAACAATGCCAGAAACCCCCAATGGAGATACTAACCTTTCTCCTGAGCTGCACAGCATTTGTTAGCTCCCCATTGTGTGCCACAGCAATCTTCCCATGAAGAGTCTCTACAACAAAAGGCTGGCAATTCTGCAGCTCAGAAATTCCTGAGGTGGAGTACCTCGTGTGCCCAATGCCAAGGTTTGAAGGGTACAGCTTCTTCAGACTGTCTGCATTGAAGACGTGATTTATAAGACCCATTCCCTTTGGGAGAAAAATGAAAAAAGGTTCTGTTTGGTTTTATTTTCCTGGTAACTTTCTCATTTCTTCTTATGTTTGGTTTTGGTGCAGTATTAATGGAACTTTAAGATAAAGGCAAATAACCCAAAAGACATGGGAAAGAAGCTAACTAGATGTCACAGTGGTATATCAGATCCCATTAATCTTGTTTTTAAATAAAACAATATACATTTTTGAGCTGAGGATTTTCATGGAACAATCTATTCCCTGACTAAAAATACATCTCCTGAAAAACACTACCAAACTGTTGTGTTGATTAAAAATGCCAGAAAAAAAGATAGCCAGAAGACAGGAAAGGAAAGAATTTGCAAGAAAGAAGTTCTAAGCAGAGGATAACTTTTACAAGTTAGTGGTATACTGGATTCATTTTTAAAGTGAGTCCATGGTAATGTTTATTAGATTCCACTCTCATTCTTGCCAATGTCAGAAGCTTTTTTCCAAGAGGTTTTATTTTTTACTTAAACTTTTCATATAGCCAAGTTGCCTTCTATCGAAAGCAGAAATATAACAAAACCTTTTCATCAGCTGTCAAGGACAGGAGTTTCTTTTGGCAACATGCACTGCGAGGAGACAATTTAGCAGCAAGAATAGTCTGAAAAATCTGCACAAGGAGTAGAAATTACGACTGGATTCCAGGTCTTCCTATAAACTCCTGCTTTTGCCACTGCCTGTGAAAAATATTTACATCCTTCTATGCCTGGGTTGCCTATCATGCATGGTAATTGTACACGTAAAAGGTAACACTCCTCTAGGACCTTCAAAGATACACAGGAGTGGTCTGAAACTCTGAATGGCTCATAACCTGTACTGCAGACACAAGAGAGTGAGACAGAACAGAAAGAAAAGAAATTGGTTGAGCTGTTTCCAGAGCTCAACCAAAAAAGTCTCACCTTTAGGGTATTTTCTGCTGTGACTGCTGTAGAGTCAGAATACCAAGAGGCTGTGGTTTCATATGTGGTTTTAAGATATTTATTATCATGTTCAAAAGTTACTGCCTGAAATAGCAAGTCTGGTATGGGTTTGCTTTAACGGTCAGCAAACTTTATCCCAAATAAGTCATGTGCGGTCTCACTAGACAAAGGTGGTCTAAAGTTGTGTGATCATCTATGTAGCTCGTATAGAATGCAACTATGCACTCTTATTTTACTTAGGCCAACTTTATGCTGACAGATCTGACAGTTCACAGGTTAATGGATGTGGCAAAGTTAAGTATTGCAGTATCTTACACAAGCAATGCTGGTTTAAACCGGATTTGGTTACACAAGTATATAATCTTTTAATTGCAGTTTTGTTATAGTCTTAGAATCTCGTGGAATTTTTCTTTCCCATACCACCGAATGAGGAGCTAATGGCCCCTATCATTCTCCACTGCTAAATAAGAAAGGGGCAGATGATGAGTGAAGTTGTGTCATCTAGCATGTGTAATCACTGATTGGATGTGGTAAGGGAAGAGGGCAGTTGGTTTTCGGCTCGCTGGGGGAGGTGACATTGCTTGGGGAACCTCTGCCCTATGGGTTTGGTCTCTTTCCCTTTTCATCCCATTTCCAATCCCTGGATTTTTTGGAGTTCCCGGCGCTTAAGAGAGAGAGAGACTTGCTAGCCGGGGCTTTTGCTTCCCGAGAGGGCCAGCGTCTGCCGGCCTGGGTGTGAGGAGCCCCCACAGCATTGGCGGCAGCCCCAGCTCAGAGTAACATCCCTCCTCCAGCCACAGACTAAGAGAGAGTTTTTGCCCATGGAAAAGGATCCCAGCTCTTTCCCTCTCTGCGTGGCGCCTTCCACCAACTCCATACCAACTACCTCAGAGAGATACATTAAAACCTTTCCATCCACCCCCGGGAGGCAGCTCAGCATCAGCCGAGGAGCAACACTGCCACCTGCTGTCTGTAAATATTGCTGCGCCCAACGGGAGCAGAGACTGCATCTTGTTCAGGGTGGGTCACCCACAAAAAAATGGTCGTTCAGTTCTGGTTGCTTTGTGTCTCTTGAATAGATATATATATATAGTAGTTAAGAACTGTTATCCTTTCATTTATCATACCTTAATTAAATTTTGTTTTTAATTTAAAGGAGTCTTGTCCCCTTCTTTGGTTTCTAGTCCAACAAATTTCCTAATTTCCTCTAAATGTAGACATGTTTGAAATACTCCTCTTATTTAGACTGCACTGCTGTGGGATGGCACATGTGAATTACACCAGTATAAAAAAATCCCAGTGATGACAATCTCATGTCTGTATTATACAAGGCCTTATACATGCCAAAATACAATAATGGTTTTATAAATTGGTATTTTTTTAATATATTATTCTGAATGTCAAGTGTGAAACAGTCTTATGTGAACAGCTAATACCTCTCTGACAATAATGTTTTGTTGTATGAGTCTAGCTGAAAGGCTTCAATAGACAAATCTGGACAAGTCTTGGAGATTTTTAAAACAAAGGATTAATAGCCTTTGTCAGGAGCTATTAATCCATGGCAAAGGCTGACCGCAATCAGAAGGGAACATGTACCCATGCCTTAGATGGTCCAGTTCATACTCTAATATAGGTATTACCTTAAAGTTTGAGTAAATTGATGCAGTGAGAAGTGAGCACCTTTTGCATTGTTTTCTCTGCTATGAAGAAGAGCCAAGTGGGGTTTGGAGAACAAACAGGTTACAGTTACATCTTAACTGCTGATATTTTATGTACTAGTTTACAAGGCAAAGCCCTAAATATGCTTTTCCCAGTGTAACAGACACAAATGTTTGTTACGTTAGCACCAATTCCAGGATTAACCAAGTCATATAAATTGTACTCCATGGGTTCTTTATTACACGGTGGTTATTACAGTTTTTAGAAGCGCAGTAGTTGAGAAATATATTCCAAGGATAAAAGAAACTATCATATGCTCTGCAACTCTTAAAATATCAAAGCTGATATGATGAGATAGTCAATTAAATTCTTAGCATGACAGCTAAGTATTGTAGTTCAGTAACATGGAGATACCACAGGTTATTATATCACCTGCTAAAGTTTATTCCGAGAAGCACTTTTTTACTATGGGACTTCAAGAGCAGCCTGCTTTACAGGAAGCTGGAATTCCCGTAAACCTTAAGGAAAATTGAAAGTCAAGCAGGAGCAGGAATGAAAAACCAGTAACATGCTGCGGAAGTTGAGAGAAGGTACATTTAAAAGCATGTGTATATGTATATGTGAATCAGGCTGTAAGTTACAGGAGGGCAGAAGTCCCTGAAGTGGTAACAAACATGATGCGTGAGAGAAAAGTTTTTGTATGACACATCGAGCAGTCATGCATAGATACATATGCTGCCGCAGCAGAACAGTTTGTAGTCTTGGACTGATTTGAACAGCTTGATTAGTCTTCCTCAGAGATCTCTGAATGGGAAGACAAACTGCTTTCTGATTTTGGTCAGAGAACATACATCAAGAATTGCCACTTTTTTTCACTGATGTATTTTTATTTCCAGTTATCTCCTTTTTCAGGATAGAAGAGGCTAGTGATTATTTTTTTTCCTGATCACTATTTAATACAGAGTGAATAGAAATATCCACAGAGCATGCCAATATTCTCTTGGCCCAATACTTTAGGCTGTGGGAATTTTGTGTCTTCTAACATCCCCTGGGATTCCATCAGCTTGAGAAAGGTTGTGTGACCTTCTCAGGTTCATTCACTCATATTTTCTAATTTTTTTTGCCTATGAGTAAAGTACACGCCACTTCCTTGAGTCTCACTAATATAAGATTTAGTCATCTGTTTTCTTGTTCATGGCCTGTATTTTTCTCTTGAGACCAAGCTGCATTAATGCTCTTCCAAATCTGCAGAGTTAAACACCTGAGGTGCAGGGTGACTTTGGTAAGTATAGTTTTTATGACATCAGTTGAATGATTTGGGTAACTCTGTGTGTCTGCCACTGTATGCATAGATAGACCCAGCAGGACAATGCTGGCATGTTTGTTTTAAGCATACACTTGAAACAGAAATTGCACAAGGAACAAAATTAGATACTCTCACTGATAAAACCAAAACAGTCCATCAAAACATGTTACTCTTTCTTTAATTATACTGTTTCTTAGTAGAAACTTAACTTTCATGCATCTCTGTTAAGAATTTACAAAACATTAATTTGCATTTTACCTTGTGCACTTTGAATGCCTGGGATGACTCTCCATCACTTGTCACAATTCCAGCGCTCTCCTGGCCCCTATGAACAAAATAACATAAAAGTACTGAAATGCTTAGAATATTAAATACTTGAACATACAATGGGATAGGTGTTTTGTCATGAAATTTTAATGTAAGCTTATTGTTTTATTTTACAGACTTGTAATTGCAACTGGTTTCTTGCCTGTGTTATGCTTTGTTTCAAAACAGTCACATAAGGTTTGTGCCTAAGCCCATGAATTCAGCGGGAATCTTTCCTCTAGTAAGCACGGGTGCAGGCTCTTGCTGCAGTCCTATTTCATTGGAGGCATAAAATAAAAACAGATGCCTAATCTGAAAAGCCATTTTCAGAGGGATAGGGGCCTAATGTGATAATAGGAGGCTCTACAGTGCTTACTGTTTCTGCTTTGGGTTGGGAGATGGTACTAAAAACTGATAGTTTTGCCAACAGGAATGGATTGTCTTGTCCACAGCTCATCTATGCAGAAGCTTTTGCATTTTTGCACTTAAGCAGACAAGTTAGCATTTACACCTCTGATAAAAGGGGTTGGGTATCTCAGCTTCTCAAACAAAACAAGTTTCACGTACAACTGTCCTTGCAAACGGAAACCCTTCTCTTAACAGCACATCAGCCTCGGGCTGGAAGTTGCGCTTTGTTGAACAGAAGAGCTGATTCAGCTGAAATAAGGGAGTTTTCCCTGTCTTGCTGGCTGTCCTCCCCAGCCCTTCTCCATGCTGTGTCCCCCAGGTGCACCCCAGGTGCCCTGACACCATGCCAAAGGCAGGCAGGAAACTGCAACCACCCACGCAGCACGTACCATTGCTGCCCACGGTCTGAAATTCAGTCCTTATCCATTGAAAAGGTTTGCTTTGCAGATTGGATTTTTTTTTGTGGGTAACAGTGCAGGCTGCTCCATGTCCCTTTAAAATGCTTCCTGAAATAAGGCAGTGCTGCCTCTAACAAAACTGCTGCTATGCACTTGCTGTCCCTGTAATACTTAAGAGGACTTTGGTGGGCTAGTGAGCTCCCATCCACTCTCATATATAATAGTGTCTGAAAAGATGTTTTTCTTAAAAAAGGAAAGATTTTTTTCAAGTATTTTTTAGAATCTTATCCGAAGATCCTATTTGACTATAACTCAACTGAAGTCACTGGAATTTAGTATAAGCAACAATAAAATGGGGCATAAAAATCTAGAGAATGGATGCTTATCTACAACTCGTGTATTACCAATTTTGTATCTGAACAAAACTACCTTGTTAGTGACACAGATCTTCAAAGAAAAAATTCAGAGATGAGAACATTCTTAAAGTCATCTACTTTAACTCAGGAAGATTTCCCATCTACAAACACAGACTGGTAGTAAAACTGATACACTGCATTCAGCAACTTGTAATCACAATGGTAATATTGCAGGCAATTTCCATTTTAATACTGTCACAGTCCCTTTTAGTGTTAACAAAATCAGTGGGGAGGAGGAGGGCAGCAGACAGCTCTGGTCGAGGTGCTGGGTTACACCTTATCTGTGGCACTGACAGAAGACATGGGCGCTCAGAGTCATTACCACAGAGCCTGCACCACCTTACCCTCTGAGCCAGACTTTTAAGTGCGCCAGCTTTTTATTAGAACAGCAGCTAAAACCCGTGTACCCAGGGCCATCAGTTCGAAAGCAAACAGTGCGTGGAGGTGTGAAGATGTAGGGCAGGATGCTCCCGACTCGCCTGTGGTCCAGGGAAGGCCCAGCCCCGGGGCCCCCACAGCGCAGGGGATGATGCCCTGCGCCCACCCGGCAAAGGGCACGCCAGGAAAGCGCCTCTGCGGGTGGGTGTCACGGCGCTTTGGTTGGGGACGGGTTTTTTTTAAAGGAAGAAAAGAGCAGGGCTCTTTTTTGCCTCCCCCTCCCCTCCTCCGCGGCCCGGCGCCCCTGTCCCCAGGAAGGGTTAAGGCAGCCCCGGCCCGGCCTCCCCTCCCCGCCGGAGCCGCTTCCCGGGCCGGGCTCCAGCGCCGAGCCTGCTTATTTGTCCGTGTCTCAAGTTACTCCCCTCTGGCAGCTTGAGCCAGTTAAAACCAGATCCTTTCATCTCGGCGGAGCTTGCTGACAACCAGCCGTCTGGTTTCCTAGGGAACAAAATCCTGGCTAGAAATAGTGAATCATTTCCAGGTCACTTTCAACATGGAGAGTGGAGCGGGGAAGCATTGGACTGAGGAGGAGGTTAAAGCCTTGTTAAGCGTCTGGTCAGAAAAAAATATCAGAAAGCAACTGCATGGCACCCTGAGGAATAAAGGAATATTTATCTACATTGCTAAAAGGTTACAGGAGTTGGGAGTGTGCAGGGACTGGAAACAGTGCCGTGCAAAGTACAAAAACCTGAAGTACGAGTACAGAACGGTTAAATATGCCCACAACTCTGGGGATGCCACTAAAACCATGAAGTTTTTCCATGATCTGGATGCCATATTGCGATATGAGCCTGTCACACAGTTAGCAGCAGAAGAGAACGGCAAGTGTCCTGCGACTGAGACGCAGCTGAACACAAGCCCCACAGCAAACAGCGCGCAAGGTAAAAAAAACCACCAAACCTATTTTTTTTTTTTTTGCTTCTATTTTTTTGTCTCTTTGCCTAAAACCCAGAGGGAGCCACAGGGAAGCCCGAGCTCGGCGGTGCCGGAGCGGAGGCTGCGCAGCGCCGGCAGCGCGGTGGGAACTGACTGGATGCACGCCTGGCGCAGGGGATGTAACATGTTAGCACCCACCAGTGTCCAAGTGTGTGAACACAGCGCCTTTCCGCCAGAATCGTGCTGCCTCCCCCTGCTGCAGCCGCCGTGGGCACTCACTGGTGTCCAGCCTCCGGCACTGGGGGGAAACGCTCGGTTTGAAAAAAGGCTGGTTAGTTCTAGTCCTTGGCCATCCGTCTGCAGCACTTTGGGAGCGGGCTTTTACAATTCCGATGTAAACTTAAGAGATAAATGGTTGAAACTGGCATGGTTTTTTAAAAATCAGTATTGTGTGATAAAAATGAAATGTAGGCTTTTTATTTTTTTTCTCTGTAACTTAGTATTCAGATGTGAAAACTCAAGGTAAATTTAATTATCTTGTAAGGAATTTCACTTAAATATTTGAGAAACAGATGCTTAATAACTTCTCATTAAAAACTCTCAGCAATGAAAGTAAAAATGAGTATATTTATCAGACTGTTTTGAGGCAGGTGAAATGAATACAACTGCTTTTATTCTGAAGGGAGTTTCACTGAATTATTTGCATCCCTTGTTTTATTGTCTTCTCTATATGTGCATTTAAGCTCTGCTTAACATTTCATTAGGGTCAGTCTGCTACTTGACATCACTCAAATCTCCTTGTCACATCCTAAATGTCACTGAAGCATAAGCCCTGATGTTAGTTATATGTACCAAAATAAAAGATGACTAAAAAGAGAAATTAAAAGCTTAACTGTTCCTGCTATATGTGGCAAGTTACATTAAGATTGTGATCTTTTTTAAAGAAAACAAAAACATCAGCATCAGTGTCAGGGGAGATTGTCAAAGGCATAGATACGAGCTGGACATCTAGGTTGTCCTGGTACCCTTCCACATCTCCCTCAACAAATGCTTTATAGATTTGAGGAAAAGAAATTGCCATTTTTCTTGTCATTGTTTACCTTAACAAAAAGCTTGACCTTAATTTATCATCATTAGAAGAAAGCCTCTAATCTGCCGAAGTCACATCAAATTAAAATGGCAATTTTATGGTATTTTAATGTGCTCTCTGCACTGTATATTGCAATCCATTTCTGTTTTTAAACGTGCAGAACTGAGACTAATGCAAGCTGTTGCACTTTGAGGACTACACAAAACTTTCACCTGAGGGTCAGCCAGGTCCTCTGTGTTTTGATGTAGTTTGGACCTGGTAATTCTAATTCTCATCTGCCTTAGACCTCTAGCAAATTTAAATCAGCAAAAGTTAATTTGTGAATACCAAACTACAATATATATTTTAAAAATTACCCCTGGGTGAGACACACCTCATTTGAAAGCACTAGGACAGTGTGGTTTTAAAGGTGATACAATTATATTGCTTAAATCCACAAGCATTTCTGGCACTACCTCCAAAAACATAACAAGAAGCAGTTTCATGGATAAACAAAAATTAAATGCAACTAACTGCACTAATGCAACAGTAATGGCAAAAACTGAAATGCAAAGATTTTCACAACAGCCACAATTCAGCTGCAAAGAAAATACACTAAGCTAGAAATGTGTCCTACAGCTAACAGGGGACAGAGGGAACAGCTGTGAGATCATCATAATTAAGAATTTAAGGCAAGCAGCTAACAACTGTACTGGAGACACAGCCCGACTCCACCTGCAGGCAGAGCTGTGATGCCTGCCTGGCCCAGCACAGGCCCCGTGCTCTGCCCTTTGAAGGGCACTTGTAAGGCTAAAATGGCATCAGTGGCTCTGCAGCTGATGCTCCCAAGTTCTGTTGTGGTGGCAGATCTGACGGTGTCTCTCTCACAGAAAAAAGGCGATTCCCTGCACAGGCGAGGGTAGCCCATTGCCCCTGCCCCAGCCCCAGCACAGACTGCACGTCCCCTGCTGGGCTTCTTCCTTTCAACCACAGAGTGTTACAGGAGAGGAGGGGAAAATGGTCCCTCTTCTCTTTTAAAAGAGGCAGACATCTCATTTTGACAGGGCTGGAGGAATCAAGGATGTCTAGGCTTGTGACTTGGGTAGCAAGAACAAAATGCTATCAGCAAACTAAAACCTGTGACAAATAATACTTCATCTTGCATGTCTTTATTTGAAGAACTTGGTTGCTATACTAATTTGTTTTGTTAAAAAGCAGGCTCCCAAAGAAATCGCCATATACTTACCATTCTGCTTAGCCACAGTCTCAAAATTTGTAAACATCCTTAATGCAAAGATACACAGCACGTCTTTGCATTATCTCAGCTACTGGGAGATTACTGGGGAGAGGGAGGAAAGGGAAGGCAGTAAAAGAAACTTTTTTTTCTTTTCCCCACAAGACTGAATGGTATTTCTCTAGTGTTTCCTTGGTTGTTGTTTTTGTTGGTTTTGTGTTTGTTTTTTTTTTTTCTGGTAAAATCAGTTTTCTTTTGAAAATGTAGTTGAATAAATTATTCCTGAAAATCTCGATCAAATCTGAGAGGGATGTCTTGTGACAAACCTGGTAAGATACACCAATTCCCAGCTCGTTGATAGAGAGATGACACTTTTTGCGTAAGCACATGCTGGCAGAGATGCTCATGCTACCCTTCCAAAACACATTTTCAGAGGCAGAGTTGTAGATTAGATAATCATTAAAAAAGATAAAAGTAAACATGTTCACTTCTCTTTAAATGCAGTTTGTGTATTATCCTGGTAATCAACAACCAAGAAAATCTATGTAGAGTGATTGTGCACTATGAAAAATGGTATCTTTCATTAGAGTTCAGATGAATGACCTTCCCATTTTGTTACCTAATTTTGATTGTTTCAAGTTAAGTAGCAATAAATCAAATATGTTATTTACAAAGGTAAACCTCAACTAGTAGTTAATGCTATTTACTCTCTTTTATATTTCTTGATGTTTGAATTAAGGCACTGGTCACCTTGCTTGACTTTCACTTTACATCAGCAAATGCAGAAATATTATCAAGTCACAGAAATGCATCAGCAATAACAGTATTATCATATGCACAAAACTCAAGACGGCTACTAAAATGTAGAAAGATCCTTCAGAAATGTAAAGTTCAAAATTCCACTTTTACATCGTTTTCCATTTTAGCATTAAACAAGTAATTGACAAGTATTTTATATAGTTGCCTTTTTTTTTTTAATAAGGGTACAATACTCTTACTGAGTGATATTTTGCTCTTCAAATGCTTTTTAAAAAAATTTTTCCCCATCAAAAATACTAATACCCTTTTGTGGTAACTGTTCTTATTTACTTAAAAAATTGTTTCTCCTTTAATATGACGGTGTAATTAAACTTGCTCATGCTCGTGCCGGTGGCACACTCAGCAGGCTTCCCACAGTGAATTTATCTCTCTCTCAGTACTTCGCTTTGCTGATCAGAAGCTGCTAAAACGCCAGTCCTGTCGCTGAAGGTTGAGGCATGAGCTCCTGCCAGAGGAGCCGAGTGGACACATGAGAGCAGTCAGAGATCAGACCACTGCATCTATGAGTCACTGTGAGCCTTGCTGAAAGCCAGGAGGATTTAGGATAATGTTTTCAAACGCAATTTGCAGTTTCACCTCCGTCAGGAATGCAAGGTTGCCTTCTAACCACGCCTCAGTACTGTTGGCTGTGCCGCGCTATGGCAGAGCCCTGGAGCAGGCAGCTCTCATCTGCCTGCCCTGCCTGGCTGGAGCTCACTGTAGGCTCAGCTGCTGCACAGTGCATCAGCATTTCAGACCTCCTGTCAACATGGTACACTGAATACAGTGCATTACCACTGGACAACTTAAAAGCCTGTCCTCTGTGAAAATTAAGCTGGTTCAGAACCTGACGTACATACGCTGCTTTCTAAACTTGCATAGCAATTGCTATAATGTTGCTTTTGAAACAAGTGTATAAATACTGTGCTGGAAAAAGCTAGCTGGAATCATGTCAGCTACAAATACATCTGTTCTCAAGTCACAATAAATACTTTCATGCTCTTCCTAGACCATTAATGAATTTAATAGATTTCCAGAATTCCTTGCAGAACATTCTTTTTTCTCCTTACTCTTTTACGAATTTGTTTTGTTTTATTATATAAGTGGATTTGTGGTTATCTGAATGCATGTGCAAAGCCTGCCTTTATTTGGATGTCTATTACTTTAAATTACCTACTTGCAAGCTATGCATTTAATGTTGTATCCATGCTAAATACTGAGTCAGAAAGTATAAAAGTGACTAGAATCAAGTCAGTTTCCACAAGAATTTTAAGTATTTCTAAACAGCCTTCATATGCAAAATATAAATTATTTTACTTCATCTAGTTCCTTATGGGGACAGGCCAAATTAATTTTAAAGTTAATTTAACTACAAATTAAATGTAGAGATTGCCACGTTAAAGATCTTCTCACCAAGTATGGACATTTTAACTTAAACTAATTTAAGCTAATTTAGTCCATACCTATTTTTCATCTAAAAACTCTTTCCTTCCCAGGTGAAATAACAGTTTCTTTAGAAGAAGATGATGAGGATGCTCGAGGAAATCCACTACTCCGTATGTCCCATGTCAGACCAGTTCAACTAGGTATAGTATGATGGTGCAAAAAAATCAAAACCCAAAGAGTAGCGTGGGTTGTCAGAGCATGTTCTGCTAGGTGGAGCATGCCGTCATTCTGTTCTGATCAATGTAGCTTTAATACAGCCACACTCTTGCACCATTTCCTTCCCAGCTGCAGCACTCAGCAGCCTCGTGCGTCACTAGACACTGACCACTGTATGATCCAATGCCTGCATGACCACCATTCACATGCAAAACACACCTCCATGCTACAGCTTAATCATATTAACCGCATTAACCACATTAATTTTGTTAAATGCTAGTGGAAAGTATGCCAAATGCTAGTGTGGATACCCACGTCAACTTGTGGCTTTATCCCTAGCTCATTTTCTTGAAGCATGAATGATTAAAGCAGCATGAGTGAGTGGCCTGACCCAGGAGAGAGATGCAGAGCAATCCAGATTTGCAGTGGTCTCCAACGCAACTGCAAAGTGGTCTCTCCATGAAACCAACCACAGAACAACTTATACGGAAAATGTCCTATTCTACTAGTTTTGCTCAGGAAAGTCAGTACAGAGTGAAGGCACAAATCTGGCAAGCCAGAAGGAGGATCTTAGGTTTGAGCCCCTTCAAGGGGTAGCTAAAGGAAATGGAGAAACCTAAACACATTTTAGGCAGATTTAGGCAACTAATGAGACGATTCCTTGCCTGAATTAACAACAGCACTGTCCTGAATTTTGACATGCTCTTTCCATTTTTTTTTTAATACACTCTCTGTGCCTCGTCATACATTCCAGTCCAGTTACAACAACTTTCATTACAAAATCTCCAAGGTGCTGTATTCAGGTTAAAAAACAAGGCCATGGTTAAGCCTGTGGCTTTTATATTACACACCACACCTCCCTTGTCTGGCATATAAAGAAATTAAGGAAGAGACCAGAATCTCACATGGAATTTATGCACACATAAAATACTTCATACACATAAAACCTTTCTTGCAGAAAGTATCTGAATTAAATTTTACAGGACTATGTCTATAAATATTCCTGTTTCTCAGTGCTCAACACACTATCAAGCAGAAAAGTTCAGTTCTGAGGAAGTTGCTCTATAGAAAGCCAGGAAAATAACTTCAGTTGCAGGAGCTCTCAATCTCAAGTATGTACTGGTACTAAAGTTACCTCCCCCAGTACCTCTTTTAGTCTTTAGGTTTCAGGCACTATTTCAGACACCACTGAAAGAAAAATGTTGAGCCTTTGTTTCTATATTGTTTAATATTTTGCTTTTACTTCAGCAGATTTCTCAGGTTTGAGTAGGCTTAGAAAAAAATTAAATATGGCATAAATGCATCTTTCAGACAAAGTAGTAATAAATAGCCTGCCTTAACAATGTGCTTTAAAAATTAATTAGAATGAAAATACACTTAACACATCAGAAAAATTTTCAACTGACCGTAACAACTTTTGTTTCAAAGCTGTGCTTGCAGGCAGCATATCTTGAATCACAGTGTTTTTTAAAGGCAATGAGGAATAAACACCATTTTTTAGTCTGCATACAGCAGAATGAACAAGCAATATACGGAGTTACCAGAATTCATTTTAACTAATATCCACAACTGTAAGTGAGCTCAGTTGGAAATGAACTGACTAGTGAAAAATACTGGCCTCCACAAAGATTAAAGAAACGCGCTCTCTGACTTTGACTGGAAAGTGCAGAGAGCACCTTCTGTATTCTTCTTCCTCTCTTCCTCTCATAGGCCTTTCCTCTCTGGTCTATTTGATGTTTGCAGATGTCAGTTGTGGCAATTCCTATGGTTTCATTCACCTGTAAATCAGCATTTTCTTTCATTCTCTCAGGAAGAAATAAAACATAATTGATGCATCACCTGGAAATTACCCTCCTCAACAACTTATCAGTGAGATGGCCACTGCAGAGTCCTGATTAACACAGGACTGATGGGGGAAAAAAATGGTACCTGTTAGAACAGCTTATTCACAGCTAGAATGAATTATGGAAACTAGCGAAGAATGGCACTATTTAGGACAAGTTTGTCCCCAGACAGGTATACAC
This sequence comes from Formicarius rufipectus, assembly GCA_013399695.1. Taxonomy (NCBI): domain Eukaryota; kingdom Metazoa; phylum Chordata; class Aves; order Passeriformes; family Formicariidae; genus Formicarius; species Formicarius rufipectus. Next base: position 2,493,985 of record VXAU01005646.1, read on the forward strand.
AAGTATGCTCCACTAAAGTTCTGTGCACAAAGAAAGGTCAGATACTTTTGCCATCACACAAATCTCAGTGACTATAAAGTACCCAACCTGCATAATCTGGCTTGCCCTTGTAGAATAAGACACTGGCAAAGGCATTTATCACTTCAGTAAGACTGCAAAAAAATGTCAGTTACTGTGCACTTTCATGTTTGGTCTTTCATGATGATGCCCAGGAGTTGTTTTGTTTGTTTGCTTGTTTTAATCATGATTTTTGCAAATATTTAGAAAATGCATGATAAATTAGTTTCCAAACTAATTTGATAATCAAAAGGTAGTCTTACAGCGAATTCATGAATAGAAACAAGGAAACACTAAAAAGTGAAAAGTGTCATATTTCAATGTTTTTTAAGTTATTGCACAGGTTATTGCACCTTTACCTCATAATAATAAAAAATAAAGTTGAAGACTGGAGAAAATTAAAACATACCTTAGTTTTGCAGAGTAAAATAACTCAAACTCTTTAATAAAAACAAAACAAAACAAAACCAACAAAAAACAACCCAAATATTTTTGAGTGACCTGCCCTGCAAAAGGTGGAGGTTCTGATTGCATAAATGAATCTTTCAGATAAAAGAGTAATAAATACCCTGAGATCAGAAACAGGTTCATTATCACACAAATGTTCTTGTGCAACTCAAGCAAAAGTCTCCCTTCCTCGGCTCCCAGCAAGCAGGGTGCTTTGTTAAAAGTTAGGGATCAGGTTCTTCAGATCCTTACCCAGTTTAAATCTCTCCATGTGTGTAAAACCAAAGGTATGGCATGAATGCAGAAAGTTAAGTCAGTGTCAGTGACATGTGGGCTGATTTATTATTTTGCTAATGCAGCACATCCAGTCTTCCCAACAGCACTCTTCTCCTTTGTAATGTCTGAAGGACAAAACTGCTCATCGGTTTGTTTTTTAAGGCGTTAAAAGTTCAGTGTAGAAGGGCACAGGAGAAAGACAAGTTCTTCATAGATTCATTAAATGTGCTATCTGAATATCAGTCTTCAAGAGAAGACAAAAGTTATATCAGAATTAATAAAAATGCTGACAAATGAATAACCACTAGCTTGATTTTAATGTCACCTCTGCTTTATCCTTCTCCGGAGAGACAAGTCATGAGGAAACAGCATACTTCATTCTCATTCTCTATCCTTTCCCCACCCCAACCACCCAATGGAGGTAACCCATATCTGTGTCTCTCCCCTACCCCATACGATGCAGGTAATCCAACGTCAGCACTAGAGGCTTCCAAACCACCGGCTTTTATTCCAACAGTAGCAAATGAAGGAGGAAAACACTGGACTGTTAATGAAGTCAGAGCTTTGATACGCATATGGTCAGACAAAAATATCCAGCAACAACTGGAGGGGGCAGTGAGAAATAAAAGAATATTTGAACAGGTTGCTGCTAGACTTCAAAAGTTTGGAATTGACAGGGACTGGAAGCAGTGCAGGACAAAATATAAAAATCTGAAACATGAATACAAGAGTGTAAAAAGTGCCCAAGACTCAGGGAATACAAGTAAAAGTATGAAATTTTTTTATGAACTGGATGCTATTCTGGGGCACTGCACCATCGAACAAGCAAGTAAATCAGATAATGATGAAAGTGAGAGGCCTCCAGAATGGACAGAAGCAAAATCAGAGAAGGACTCTATAGGTAAGTACTTCTTTTAGTGTTCCAGCACTAGAGAGACCTTAAAAGAACTCAAAAAAAGCAACCAGAAAGATTAACCGATTTGCTGTGGGTGGGGAAAACACTGAATGGTAATTCACTATTTTGTCTAGTAGTTTTGTCTTGTGTTAGAAGGTACTATTTCAGGTTGAGTGATTGTCCTGTACTTTTTTAAAAAATAACCAAGAGACAAAAGGAGGAAAGAAAGATGAAGACATAGGATAAGATAAAATGATACAGAGACATTTCTAGCCAAAATCCCATCAGAAGAGGCTGTTTCCAGCTTAAATTTAAAAAATGCATCAGAGAAATGGTCAGAGTATGTAACTGGAAAAATTAAGACATTAATCAAAATTAATCTGTGTTTATAGACATTGGTTAAAAAAAATTGAACATTTAAACTATGTCCTATGGTCCCAAATAGATCAGTTTTATTGGCCTTTGGAGCAAGACTCCCAAACTAGTTAGACAACTGTGAAAATAGCAAAAGGAATAGCACCAAGAATGCTGGCAAAGCTTGCCTTTGGTTTTGGGTGGTCAACTAACTTCGTAACAGACAATCAATGCAGAATTAGAGTAAATCAATAAACCTACATTTCCCAGCAGTTAAAATACTTTTTGTTGCTGTGTACAACCAGAAACATGCCTGTTATTTAAGAACAGAATTAAACATTAAACTCTTTATTACACAGTAGCGATTCTACACAGGGGATATGATGTTGGCCAAATATAAGACTAGAGGTTAGTAAAGCAATGGAAGAAGTTAAGAAAAATATAACACAAAGACAGCCTCTGGTTGAAAATGATGTTTTGGGGGAAGACTGGCTCTTCAGTTGCCATTTCTAGACATTTTGCTAATGCATCTACTTTGCCTGCTGGCATAATGAGCATCCGAGGCTGGATGGATTTTTTGATTTGACACAGCACAGCTGTTCTTATGTAGCACACAAATGCAGTGCCCTAATTAACTTAGCATTATTTACACAGAAATGCCTGGAGACACAGGTGAAGAGGACTCTGTTAGTAATATGTCAGAAGACCTACAGGTTGCAGATATAAAGAAAGTTTCTGATTCAGGTAAACTGAAAAGTCTTCTACTTTATATAAATACCTAAATTTAGTAAATTAAGAATTATCTCTAAAAGAAATCCAAATTGTAATTATGGCTACAAAATGCACAGACCTAAAAAACTTCTAAGCAGGAGCTGATGTCATAGTGATAACCATCATGTGCCTACATGCACATTTACAGTGCCCTGCTAAATTTGATAAACAGTATATCAAGTAATCATTTCAGATACTTGTGACCCAAGATATAAAGAAGAAAAGACCACTGGTTTAAGCAAGTTGAGTGAAATGTACTACTGTATTTACTTTTACTTAAACTATATACTCCCAAGGATTAGAACTGTTCAGTCTCCTGTGCATGAACTAATACAGCATTCTCTTTTTCACCATATAATGTGATCAGTATATAATTGTGTAAATGCTCATGTCAGGGGGGGAGAAAGCTTCATTTAGGAGTCCCACTATGGCCCTGAATATGAAAGTCCTATGTTCTGCTCTTTACAAAGAAACATTATGGTTTACATATGAAGGCATTTCAGGGGAAGCAGGAGTTATTATATATAACATATACTATGTATTATATAGATATTCTGTAGTTATGTATTCTATATTATAGTTAACATTGTTAGAGACATATGACAGTCTCGAAGGCAGACAGACGACTCTACAACAATGCACTTCGTGATCTCTTTCAGTAGTGTGAGGCAGAATGTGGTCTAAATTAGGCATTAAGGAGTAGTCTTACAGAATTTTAAATGGTCTAATGTAAACATGAACATTTTAATATCAAATTAAAAATTTTCTGACAGATGGTGATGTTACTGTAAACACCATCCCAGGCAATCGGGCAGCTCTACATATAATGAAAGAAACAGCTACGACAAGTAAGTAAAGTCATGGGTGATCATGAGAGGTAGTTTGAGGCATACCGGACAGTAGCATTTTTTTTGTGTGTTTTGTTGTTGTTGTTGGTTTTTTTTTTGGTTGTTGTTTTTGGTTGGTTGGTTTGCTTTGGTCTTTTTTTTTTTTTTTTTATTCATTCAACAGAAATAACATTTTTAAATGTATGTTTACCAACACACAAAAACAAACAAACCAAACCAAATGAAACAAAAAAAAAAACCAAAACAAAAAATACCACCAAAAAAATGGTCTTTTACCAGATCACCATGGGCACTTGTGGCATTCGCTGGAGAAAAACAGGTTGTTGTGAGAAGTGCATTGCCTATAGGGACCTCATTTTGAGAAGAGACAAAATACGAAAAAAATCCTAAACAGCTCTTTGTGATATCCAGTTAAGGCTACTTGTAAAGTGCATGAAATTCCATTTCTCCCCATCAACAAGGAAAATTACTACATACATGTGCACATATTACAGACGCTAATAGTACATAGATTCAGCATTGCCCCTTAACTGTTATCTGACATAGTTTTCAACTGCCTGCAGCTATTTTTCATATTGTAACTTTTCAGAGTGCAATCTTCCAAACAAGTTATTTAACATGAAGTTTGCTGAATACTTCTAGTAAAGTTCTGAGTACATATTTTTGACCCTTGTACCATTCCTGTAGGATAAGGACACTTTTAGGTTTTAAGACATCTATAGCTTACCTTGGTTACCATGTTCCTTCTCAAGTATATGTATTTTAATTGCATGTTTTGTTTCTAGGTAATCTTAAGTGCAACCTGATTTTGTGAGGAAATATTAAAATAGCAAGTGTTTCAGAAGTGTCTGTGGCTCTGCCTAGCCACCCTAAAGACTACTTTTCAAACTTCTGTGGGGAGAAAAAAGGGCAAAACTATGCTTCATCAGTAACTGTTTCAGTTTCCAAAATTCTCCCCCTCCTTTCCAAACAAACAATACATACTCAGTTTTATCAGAGGTGGTACAAGACACTTAAGACTTTAATGTTGTTAATGGTAACAGAATTAGGTATTGCATAAGACAGAGGAAAGATGCACTTTTTATGTTTACAGTATCATGGACACCCTTTGTCCTCTAATTGTTCAAATAATTTTGAGGTGAGCAACTGGTAAATTAAGAGATTGTATGTACCTCTCTAATCATAAATTTACTTTCTGATATATCGTGAAAAGGGCAGTCAAACAGTGATACTTACATTGGTTCTCTGATATCAGTGTTGTCTGACAATCAATAGCATTACAATATGACTTTTTAACAGCTGCTCCATATTCAACACAACTTTTGTAGAAAGTGGTTTCTCAACAGGCATGCAATTATTAAATTGATATAATTTGTATGCCTTTTAAAAATATTGTAAAAACCACCATTTTGACATAATTTAGAAATTCTGTTAACCTCCTATCAGGGTATCTTCTTAATGAGTACATGCAGTTAATGTACTCTGCAGCCCGAATTATACATACATGAGCTAGCGTGGGCAGACATCTGCTTTTTGGCAGCCGCAGTTGTGTAAGTGAGCAGGAGACACACAAGCTGCCTCGGGAGCGCATGTGCTTTCAGATCTTACATGTGAATCTGAGTTATGAGCTACAGTAACGTCACCACTGCCAGTCTTTACAAACAGCCCAATCAGGTTTTGCCACACTCTAGAGTAAGGAAAATATTAAGATGGTGTTAGTCAAAAGACAAATACACCAGTTTCAGGAAAACGCCTAGTTATTTCATGTGTCCAGGGTATTGTTGTTCTTCTCTGCCCACATGTGTTTGTTACTCGGAGAGCAGCAAATGCCCATCTGAGAAAGGAAACAGAGGTAAATAAATCCTTAGAGTTCTTGCACAGCCTGTCGCAGTTACGGACATGTCACTGTCAGCACTGCCCAGCTGGGGGAGCAGGAGCACCACAGCAATCCCCAGCCACGTCGGTTTTCAGCTAAAGCCGTCTGGGACAGGCTGGGGACACTGCAGCTTGCTCTCTCTTCGGGTGAAACATATCCCACGTTGAATCCATCTGCAAAAACTCCTTACTTAGTTATTTTCAGGGATGTTTTCTATTTCATGGGATCACTTTAAGCACAGTTAATTACAGAAATCTATTTAGAAGAACCTCTTGCTTCAGTTTGCACAGGTAGTAGTTCATCAATTCCAACTCCACATACATTCTACATGGGTCAGACTTTGGGGTATGACCAGACTGTGTATAGGTGTTTGGTTAAATCTAAAGTGACAGGGAACAACAATGGAGATAAAAATAGATGTCTAAGGAATGCCAATATCCTCATGTTCTTAAAAATACCTAGTACAAGTATTTTACTTCAAACAAATTACTTGTCATTGTTTTTTAGAATTTTTTGGTGCCTCACACACTTAACTGTATGTCCCTCTCAGAACAAATCTGGAATAAGTCATGACACTGCAAAGATAGATTCCTAAGCAAGGGCGTTTAAAAAATCTATTGTTGAAAGTTAAGCTCAAGTCAGTACATACTCAGGTACTTAACTCTGGCTTGGATACTTCCTGCTGTGTGCTTGGAACTTCAAAATGTACAGATATAAAGTTGAAAGATAATGTCTTCATATAAACACCCCAGGCTAGTGTGAAGTAGTGTTTCAGAGAAGTGCAAAACCGAAAATTCTTGATTATTCACTGACTTAGCCTAAGCATATTTGGGCTGCAGACACAAACTCTTAATTAAATGTGCATCCAAGTCTTCTGTATCCACTCTCATAGATCTGTATGACAAAGATGGCAGCAACTTTGTGAGCTGTTGGAGGATAAATGCAAGCCCCACACTGAAAATTTTCCATAGCTGTTAAGTTTACCACTTCCCTTTTATAGTGTACAAGACACACATGAGAGTAAGGATTAGGAGACAAATTACTAATCTTGCCTCATGGGCAAGAAAACAAGATAATTAGTGATAGTGACAGAGTGCCAAAAGAGAACAGAGCTTGTATCAGTCTGAGCAGGTCAAAGGAAAGACTGTGACAGCATTGCTCTGGTGGCCTTGAGAGCAGTGCTTCAAACACAAAGTAGAGATTAAGCGTATTTGCTGGCAACTGTCTACAACTTCACTGAACAATGCAGATAGAGCCACTGTGTTTTATCCATGCCAGAAACTGTTGATGGGTTGTTCGGTTTGGCTCAGTCTTGCCCTTATTGTGCACTGCTGCCAAAAACCCTGAAAGGTACCTTAGAAAAAAAGCCAGACTCCCTACCCACATTCTTGGCTCGCTAAGAAAAGCAGCAACAAAAAAAAGGCACATGATGCCCGGTCACATAGTACAGAACATCTGATGCAAACAAGGCTGTATTGATCTGGGGGGGTAATTTTTAATAAAATGGCTTAGATTAAAGTTTATTGCTCAATGCCTAGGGGCAATATTCTTGAGTGGACTGAGAACAGGCTGGGAGCCAGCAACTGCTGTCATTGATCTGTCGTGTGGCCTTCACCATTTAATCTCTGTAGAGCAGTGTCCTCACCTGGAATCGAGGATCAACTAGACCCCTTGCATCATCCACCTGCCTGAGGGGTGGAATTCTCCCTTAAACACCAGTGGGCCAATGGCACAGTAGCAGAGATCTCCGCCCCATAGAGGGGAGCCCAGGGACACCTCTGTCACCCCACAATGTGAGGTAACTCCTTGCAAGCTGCAGCAGCAGGGATACTCTCAGGACAGGCATTTAGTCCACTGTCTTCATCAGGCAGGCAGGCAACCATGATGCAATGCCAGGACCCTTGCCTCTTTTGGGGGCTGATTCAGACACTTTTGGTATCACTCACTTGGGAGTCTTTCAATAATTTCAGTACATATTGCACCCCTTGTGGAAGTTGCTGTCTTGCCTGTTCTGCTGCCCAAATGTTCACCAGTTACTATGTATCTTACAACCATAATCAGCAAACCATTCTGAAAATTCTGATCCTGGTTTAAATAACTTAAGTTTGCACATTTATCCCATAAACTTATTTTGTGCAGCTGTTATGTGGTTTTCTGGATGTCCTTTTATATATAAGTGGGCATACTCTGCTCTTAAGCCCAATACTGCAGAAAAATGGCAGATTTTAAATGTCTTAAGAGAGGAAATCGTTACAAATAGCTAATAATGGCATTCTGAAGTTGGTGATTCTCAAGATATCACTCAAGACCTACTTAGTTAATAAGAACTCTGTAAATTATTATTTTTACAGAAATCCTTGAGGATGAGGAAGACTTTGTCAATTCCACCCCCACAGCTCTGGAAGCCGCACAAATAAAGAAGGAGACAACTGACATAGGTAGGTCAAGACTTTGTCTTGATTGTCTTGTGAATTGCAGATTTCTAAGGTTCTTATGTTATCCTGGCAAATGATACTTATTCTGCCTCCTGGTAATGATAAAAGACGGTTTTTGCTTGATTTTCATAGTGCAACAATATGTATGAAGTGCTATTTCTCCTTCCCATAATTGTAACAAAATCTTATTTTCCCAGAAAACATGCTTTTTATGCTAGATGTGATTAGTCTGCAGTTGATTGTGACACAAATACTGTTTTTCTTACACAGTTCCTAGAGAGGATAAACTGGAGAGCTAACTAGCTGCCTAAAAAACTCAAAACATTTTATACTATGTCTGTATTTTCAAACTACTTCATGACAGTGCATTTAATTTCAGATTACTCACCATCAAACAATTACCATAAATATTCTGAATTATTTTACAAGTAAAAATTAAATCAGTGCTTCAGTAATATGTAGAAATCATATATTCAATGACAAGTAATCAGGAGATTTGTTTTATTTAAAATATTAAAATTTAACATTAGAACATAGGGATATTAATATTCTGGAATAAATTGGTATCGAAACCATGGAAGATCATGAAAAAAAGGCATCAGAGGAAATAATGAATGACATTGAAATCTAGTGACCTGACCCCATGGATAAATATACTTTACAGTAGTGCTGTTTGTATGCAGAAGTTAATGGGGAAAAAAAAAGTCAATTATAATGACTCTGTGAACAGCAGTTCTTTGGCCTTTGACACTTAAAAGTTTCTACCATAAGAATATTTCTATTATATGCATCATGCATACTCCAGGGAAGAGCTTTCTTCTCAGCAATTATGTTATCTGGAATTTGCGTGTTCAGGCACCCAAGGCAACTCAGCCTTTACCACTGTTTGCACTGGCTGATCTTGATTATTAAGGCAACTGTAGCAAATGTGACACTGAGGGCAACACCAGAGCAGTAGCATCACAACAAAGACACACAACACCACAAGTTACATTGAAGACAAAGTAAATCTTTGACCCTGAAAGTTGAGAGACACAGCGAGGTCAAATGCAAAGCGAAGAATAAAATGTCATGGAGATCAATTGACTGCCTTATACACACAAATTCCCCATTCCTATCACACAAGACCCAGCTAAGGATAGTAATCATGCAAGTCGGCACTACACAAGTGCCACTGCCAAAGACAGAAAGAGATTATAGAGATTGTATGGTTGAGAGAAGGAGCACCTAAATTAAAGCCATGGGGAGGGTGTTGGTAATAGTTAAAAAAAACCCCAAAAACAAAACAACAACAACAAAAAAAAGAAAAAAACCACAAACAAAAACAAAAAACAAACCAACCAACCAAACAAACAAAAAAACCCCCAAACCCAAACAAAATTATTAAAAGCCTAGCAGTAGATCTGTAGTTCCATTTTTGCCCATTTCCAGTAGCTGGAAGTGTCAAGGAAGATGCAAGAATTTTCTCAAGAATTATAGGGTGCCTATTTATGAAAAAAATACTTTTTTTTCTAGTACCCCAAGTAAATCACACTTGTGCTTATGACTATAATTTCTAAGTTTTTTATAGGTATAAAATGTATTCCTGTACATGGATTATGAAAACCAAGTATTTGCCAAATCACCTAAGAGAAAACAAGTTACAGAGCAAATATGAATTCCAAGTACTACTCATGCATATATTGGCAACTACCATTATAGAAAGCATGGAAAATGAACTTGCTTATTTACAGCCTCTTATTTCTGATAGAGCCTACACTAAACACTCAGTTTTTTGAAATACATATATTTACTTCTACCCCTTTCCAAAAAACAGTATTGAAGATAACTGGTCTATGACATCCCCTACCAAAATAATGAGAACTAATCTTTCTGCTCCTACCAAACCTAAAAGTAATTCCACAAAAAAGTGAGCATGCAGCCTCAAAGAAGTCCAAGCATGAGGGAATGTGCCCAGAACCAGCAAAGCTGGGTTTTTATGTCCATAGATGATTTCAAGAATGCTGATTTTTCACATAGGCAGTGATGAAGTTGCAAATAGAAGTCTGAAGGAATCAAGAGAAACTTCAAGGCCCTGTAGCAACTGGTTAAGGGATCAGGTGTACAAGTAGTATTCTCTTCTGTCTTTCCAGTTGCAGGGAATGATGAGGGAAGAAACAGGGAGAGCCATCAGATCAACACTTGCCTCCAACCCTGGTGTCACAAAGAAAATGTTGAGTTTTTTGATCATAATTCTGTTTAGATGACAACAAACCTGCTGACACCTCCCTCAAAGGGAGAAAAGCATCTTAGCACAGGAGTTAGAAGGGCTCAGTGAAAGAGCTTTAAACTAGATGTGAAGGCAGAAAAGTGATAAAACTGGACTTGCTAGAGATAAGCCTGGCAGAAACTACTGTTTGACAGATGGTGTGCTAGACGTCCTTTGATCTGTTGTCTCAGTAGAGTGAGGGGATGCAGATTCATGTGGCAGCAAAGACACAGAGGTACCTGAGAATGGCTATGTAGGAACTACAGCTTCTCCCCCCCAGAAGATGGTGAGATCAAAAGCCTAACTAAGGTGCATCTAGAGAAGCCATTATGTAGCAGGAAAACTGTGACTAGAGTGCTGCAATGGATGGCTAACAGGGAAGGGAAGAGAAACTGTAGGGTATCTTGTATGTTAGAGAGTGTTTGGATTGTCTTGAGCTTAAAGATGATGATGATGATAGTTGTTTATGGACAAGAACTGGGGGAAGGCAAAAAGGTAGGTATCCTTGTGGTAGTCTGTTATACACCACCCAGCCAGGGTGAAGAGACAGATGAAGTTGGGAGAAGTCTCACAATTTCTGGCCCTTTGGGGGGACTTCAACTTACCAGATGTCTGCTGGAAATACAGCACAGCAGAGAGGAAAAAGTCTAGGATGTTCCTGGAGTGGGTGGCAGATAACTGCCTGGCACAGCTGCTGAGGGAGCCAAGGTGGGCAGGTGCCTACGGACCTGGTGTTTGTGAACAGAGGACTGGTGGGTGATGTGGTGGTTGGGAGCCTCTTGGGCACAGCAGTCACCAAATGATACTTTTCAGTTCTTGATGAAGTAAGGAGAAGTCAGCAGAACTGCCACCTTGGACTTACAGAGAGCAGATTTGGGCCTGTTTGGAGATTGGTTGAGTCTACTGAAAGGCAGTTCTGAGGGGCAAACAAGTCTAGGAAGTCTGGACATTCTCCAAGGATGATTTCTTATAGGCACAGTAGCAACCCGTATCCATGTGCCAAAAGATGAACCAGTGGGGAAGAAGACTGGCCTGGCTGAACAGAGAGCTTTGGCAGGAACTTAGGAAAAAAAGGAGACTATGACCTTTGGAAGAAGGGGCAGGTAACTCAAGACTACAAAGATACCATAAGGTTTTATAGGGAGAACACTGAAAAGGTCTAAAGCCCGACTAGAACTTAATCTGATTACTGCTGTAAAAGACAACAAAATGTATTTCTATACATACGTTAGCAACACAATAAAGGGCTAAGGAGAATCTCTATCCTTTATTGGATGCAGGGAAAAACATACAAGGGTTGAGAAAAAGGCTGAGGTACTTAATGTCTTCTTTGCCTCAGTCTTTAATAGCAAGTCCAGTCCCTTGAGCTGGAAGACAGGATGGGGAGCACAAGAAAGCCCCTGTAAACCAAAAGGTCAGGAATCTGCTACACCGCTTAGACACACAGAAGTCTGTGGGGAAGGATGGCATCTACCCAAAGGTACTGGGAGAGCCAGCAGAAGAGCTCCCTCAGACACTTTCCATCATTTACAAGCAGTCCTGGTTAATCAGGGAGGTCCACATTGTCTAGAGTTTGGCAAATATAATGCCCATCTACAAGAAGGGCTGTCAGCCTGACCTTGCTGCCAGAGAAGGTTATGGAACAGATCCTCTTGAGTGTCATTCTGTAGCATATGGACAACCAGGGGATCAAGGCCCAGCTAGCACAGACTCAGGAAAGGCAGGACCTGCCTGACCAACCTCATCTCCTTCTGTGACAAGGTGACCCTTCATCAGTGAGGGAAAGGCTGTGGGTATTGTCTATTTGGACTTCAGCAAGCAAAGCCTTTGACCTCATCTCCCACAGCATTCTCCTGGAGAAACTGTCTGCTCATGGCTTGGACAGCTGTATGCTTCACTGAATGAAAAACAGGCTGAACAGCCAGGCCCAGAGAGTGGTGGTGGAATTACATCCAGCTGTTGGCCAGTCAGTGGTGTTCCCCAGGACTCAGTGTTGGGCCAGCCCTGTTTCGTATCTTTATTAATGATCTGGATGAGGAGATTGATCAGTTTGCAGGTTACTCCAAGCTGGGAAGGAGTGTTGATCTGATGGAGGGCAGGAAAGCTCTGCAGAGAGATCTGGACTGGCCAGATTGATGGGCCAAGGCCAATGGTAAGAAGTTCAACAAGGCCAAAAGCCAGGTCCTGGACTTAGTTCACAACAACCCCATGCAGAGCTACAGGCTGAAGGAAGAGTGGCTTGAAAGCTGTCCAGTGGAAAAGCACTTGTAGGTGCTGGTTGACAGCTGCTGAACATGAGCCAGCAGTGTGCCCAGGTGGTCAAGAAGGCCAATGGCATCCTGGACTGTAACAGAAATAGCGTAGCCAGCAGGAGCAGGAAAGGGATTATCCCCTTGTATTCAGCACTGGTGAGGCCACACCTCAAATCCTGTGTTCAGTTTTGGGCCCCTCACTGCAAGAAAGACACTGGGGCACTGGAACAGCTTCAGAGAAGGGCAGTTGAGCTGGTAAAGGGTCTGGAGCACAAGTCTTATGAGGAGTCGCTGAGGGAACAGAGGTTGTTTACCCGGGAGAAAAGCAGACTCGGGAGGGACCTTATTGCTCTCTACAATTACCTGCAAGGAGGCTGTAGTGAGGTGGGTGTCAGTTGCCTCCCCCAGGGTAGTGACAGGATGAGAGGAAATGACCTGAAGTTGCTCCAAGGGACGTTTAGATTGGATAGTAAGAAAAATTTCTTCACCAAAAGTGTGGTCAAGCGTTGGAACAGGCTGCCCAGGGAAGTGGTGGAGTCAACACCCCTGGAGCTATTTAAAAGACATGTGGATGTGGCATTTAGGGACATGGTTTAGTGGTGGACTTGGCAGTGCTGGGTTAATGGTTGGACTGGATCTCGGAGGTCTGTTCCATCCTAAATGATTCTATGATTCTGCAATTCTTTAATTCTTTAACTGATGGGTTAGAACATTTTTAAGTGATGGTAGGTATTTCCTAAAGAGGATGACAATAATAATAGCAATTTATTTGTCTAATTTATTTAAAAAAAGTTTAAAAAATTGTCTATTTAAAACTGTGTGTTTCTATAGATGATGATTCTATAAGCACTACCTCAGAAGACAGATCTTGTACACCAGTAGCAAAACAGATGGTCGAAACAGGTGAGTATTCATTTCCATTGATTTATTCTGAAATAAATTGCATTGTAATTTTGGTACCAAAGCTGGAGCAACCAAATCTCTACTGTAAACACAGCTCTACTTTTCTATTTCTGACTCCAGTCTGGTTTTATCACTAAACTTAAAAATTAGTTTCATAGCTCTATGCCCTGTCATGACCAAAATTTGCATTAATACTGTAGTAAAACTTTGCCTTCTGTACTTATGAGCAGCATCTACCTACTTCAGAATATTTTTGCATCTGAGGTTTTTTCTTGTATTGAATCTCTAGTAAAATTTTCTTTTGCATCATATTTTGCCTTGCCATTTTAATGTGAAACCACACTGGACAGCCAGTTTCTTATCACTGCTGAAATCTTGTGCTTTAAAGCTTAAGGGCTATTGCTTTCCTACATATAACAGCTGGATACATCTGTCCTTGATGTGACACCAGCAACAAAATTACACTGACAAAATGTTGAATTTTAGATGCCTTGGAGAAACAAGAGATTCCACTCACTACATATTTTGCATATGTAAGAGAAAAGTAATCACCTGTGGATATTAACATTGTAAAGTTAAAAGATTAATCATTATTTACGATTACACTTTAATATATGTATATTTAGCATATATTTATGGTATTTATATTTAGTTTTTCTGTTTATATTTTCAGACAATCACATTCCCTTGGAAGAAGCACAAAATCACTTTAAAGTTATTACAGTTAATGATACTGGAGCAGGAAAACACTGGAGTGATAATGAAGTCAGAGCTTTGATAAACATATGGTCAGATGAAAAGATACAACAAATGCTTGAAGGGGCTACAAGAAATAAAGAAATATTTGAGGAAATTGCCAGACGGTTAATGAAATGTGGTATAGACAGAGACTGGAAACAATGTCGCACAAAGTACAAGAACCTAAAATACGAATACCGTGCACTGCAGAAAGAAAATGACCATCTTGGAAATCCCAGGAGAAAAATGAGATTTTATGATGAAGTTGACTGTATCTTAAGAAGACAGCCTCTGGGTCCTTCGAGCTGGGAATGTGAAAGTTCAAGTCTCCTATCAGGTACTAAGAACTTCAGTTGTGAGATAAAGTGCTCAAAGTGAAACTTTTTAAGGTTGCCTGTTCAGCCATGCTGTAGAGTTAAAGTGCGTGGCCAGAAACAGGGAGGGAAAATAACTGAGGAAGCTGTATCTGCATGGTCACATAGGGAATACTCAGTGAACACAGATGGTCTGTAGAGGGAAGCAGAAGGGACACTATTAACAAAAAGTGAAAACACCTGACATGTTTGATGTTATTGGAGAATCTTTGCTTTTGGAAGTCTAAGTGAAGTGCACTGAAATGGCGCTGGAAAACATGGCAGGTTTTAGAGGTCATATATCAGGCATGTAAAGTCTGATGGATAGAGAGCTGCAGGCTTGTACCATTTAGAACTGCAAAAAATCTGTAGCAACCAAGCCAAGTGCAAGGACTCCAGAAAACCAAACTATTAATTCAGTTCACACCACAGTCAAGTGAGAGAAAAATCCAGGACAGTGACATTTATTTGAGTACTTGTAATTATTATATTAATTTTGCTAAAGCAGATTCAGTTTTCAAAAGAGTTTAGTTCTATTTTGGTATCAAAAGTCTTCTGATCTAGGCACCACACAGCTAATCTTGTGTCTGCTATAAGGGTTCTCATGACTGGCCAACTGCTGCAGTCCTCAGGGCCACCTGCCCCTTCTCCAGGCAGATCAGATGGTCTTACAGAAGCAACTGAACCCTGCTTGGAGTTCAGTGAGATATGGTAAACCAGAACTAATTCTGATTGTTCTCAATATATTAGATAATTTACAATATCACAAATGTTAGTTGAGAACTTGAACAATTTCTGAAGCAGAGGCCATCTGGACAGCTTAGCAGGAACTGCTGAAACCATCCTTAAGTCAGCTGTCCTCAGCCATGAATCGGAGCCCTAATGCAGTGTCCCAGGGCACCATACAGTAGTGCATTAGTTGGGGCTGGAATGAGATCCACACAGCTATGGGATGACACCACTCTTTCTCCCCTGCCTTGTTCTTGTGCTCAACCTCAATCTCCAGACATATTTTCTTCCAAATACAGAAACTGAAGATATGACTGGTCATTTCTGCTCTCCATGAATGGGATTTGTCAACACCAAGAACATTTGAACCAAACTGGCTGTTCAACATTTTAGCATGCTAGAAAAGGACTGCATAATCTGCTCTGTGAATGCTGATGCAACAGAGAGTAAAACAATAATATCTCAGAAAAGCTTTACTTGTAGTCTTTTTGAGGCATCTGCCAAATAAATGTGTCTTCACCCTGATTCTGTGTGCCAAGCCAGCACCTAACTTTTCTAGTACATTCTCATTGCTCCATGTCACTTGTCCAAGTGTATGTGCTTTGGTAGTATAAAACTTTTTGGTGTGTAACTGATGGTGCCTTGAGAATCTCTGCAAAATACTTAGTCACCTTGGTTTTCTGTGTTTCAGTGGGAGATGTTACAGCAAACACAGGATCCTTGACTGTCAAGAGAAAAACATGTAATGATGGTAAGAGCCCCCGATTTTTAAAAGCATATATACACTGCTGTTGAATTGGATGCCAGGTTCTTATTTCCAATATTCAAACAGTTAAAAAAAAATAATCCTGGAACTTAACAGCAAGTTCCAAACCACAAGCTCTCACCCACAACAATCTGCAAATGAAGAGTTCTGCTAAAAATGTGGGCCTGAGGAAAACTGCAATTTATTTCAGTCCTTATCCCTGCTGTAAATGAGGTAAACATCAGGAAATACTTCTTTGATTTATAGGAATCATGTGCAAAGAAATTATAAAAATATTTTTAAAGCAAGGTGCCTGAATTACCTATTTTGCTAAGGAGAAAATAGTATCACAGTCATGGATGTGATTTCCTTGTATTACACTGTGTCTGTAAATGACGAGAAATGACATGTTTAGACATATCATGTCTAACATGTAATGTCTAATGTGTTCTACACAAATAAGCAAGTTTAAAACAGCTCTTCTGAAGAGAAGATAGGGTACAGAATCATGGAGAGAGTAAAATGATGGGAAGGACAGAAATACGTGGCATGTGATCTGATATAGGAAAGGTCAGTAGCTTATTTTTCTTCCTGCAGAATTGTCAATCCCTAAATAATGAGAAAATTCAACAATGAATAGTGACAAACATAGTTTTTAGGAGGCTCACCCCTATTTTTAATACTAACATAATGCCTTGTTTCCAGATAGATGAACACAAATGATCCAAAAATGACATTTCTGAATTCAACCTGCTCAATTCACCATCACAAACTGTACTAACAGAACTAACTCTGTGTGATTAAATATATTTTTGTGCATTGCCTGTTTTGTAAGTACAGCTTGGAGAAGGCTATAGCTAGATAAAACTCAGAGTTTCAGATATAAGTGATTTTTAAAAGGTCTGCTGCGTTCCTACTCTCTGTTATACAATGATCCCTTACACAACAGCAGGCAATGCCTGCCAAAAGAGCAGGACAGAAGAACAGCTTTAGGAAAATGTAGCATATGCTAAACTTCAGTGTCAGCAGTTCATTGACTTGTGCACTCTTAACTACCTATTTCACTTTTGTCCACAGAGGTGTCACCTGTTCCACTTAAGAAAAGTGCTTCTGAAAACACCATACTCCACTTCCAAGAGCTATTAACAGAGAGAGTGCACACGGTAACAGAAGGCAAAAAGTTACTGTTGGAAAGGCTTTGTAAGCAGGAAGAAATGCAAGATCTCAACAGAACACAGTTGTATGTTGATCCATCAGCCATAAAACAGGTTGGTTTAATGAATTTTCTATGAAATTAGCATGTAAATAGTTTCTCTCGAGTAGTAAGAGCTGAAGTAATTGTAGGCTACCCACATGAGTACATGCTTGCTTCCCTTTAATATAGTCACCTTCAGTCATTTAAACTGAAACAAGGTATGAGGCTTAATTGAAAGAAAATTTTACTGATCAAAGAAAATATGTATACTTAATATTTCATCCCATCATTTCCAACTACCATCTCTACGGCCTTCCTAACAAGTTAGTTCTCTGCAATTAACCAAACAGTTGAAGCCATAAGAGAATTTCCTTTTTGGTTAGACAAGGCTGGTGGGGAAATCACAATTCTTAACTCCTCTATCAGCATTTACCCTCCTCCTAGCCTCTCCCCCTCCCTACACTGATGTGGGAGAACATCCTCTCTGCCTGCTGAGGAGCAAAAATGAAGTGGAGAATTAAATGAGCCAGAAAGCAAGTACACAGAGTTGATGCCCATGTAGAAGGGGCAGGCATGGATTTTGGGCCCTCCACTGGGCAAGGGATCTGCCTTGTCCAGTAACCACTGAAGTACAGGAAACATAGAAACAGTGCAGGGAACAATGACATGGTAAGAAACAAACATCATGCCATAACTATCTGTTATTCTGCAAAATCCTACTAGACACTGCTTCGTTTTGTGATGATGCAAGTACTCTACAGTCTATGTTGCTCATGAGGCATGCATTTCCAGGATTTTCTTAGCACTTGCAGGGTTTTCCTTTTAGTGCATTCAAGCAAAACAATCCCTTTCTGGATCTCGGCCATGTTTGGGCATAGATCTACACAGCCCTGCCAAAGCCAACTCAGTTCTGCGCACACCTGAGTGCACAACTGAAGTCAAACAGGCAAGTCCTTACTACAGCAGCAATAGCCACCAGGTTTCTTTATATACAGAGGTCTAAATTCTACCTAAGCACCTCTTTACAAAACCTTACACAAAAATATTACTAGATATAGTACTTTATTTCCTTCTCTATGGTTAATTAATTTCCTCTCAATTTCTTTATCAGAGACATTATTAAGGCAAATATTTTCTACCAAGATGAATTTTATCTGTCATTTGACTAGCATTTTAAAAACAATTCTGAGAAATCAAGAGAAAGGACCCTAAAAATCATAATTTTTGATCATATTCAGTTATACAGTGACACGGATATACAGTTGATCCAGTGTATGCTAATCTGCCACTTTTCACATTTTACATTGATTTCTCAGTATAAACCTTCTTTTGCTTGCAATACCAGTATCAACATTAGTTTAAAAATCTTTCTTCTCTCATTACAGTGGGTTGGTTCAAAGGTACATCCTTGAACTTGCATCATATTACTTGCATGCGGAACTGTTGTCTTTGGTAGGAAGGTCTCCCACTCTCATCCCAACAGTCAGGTTTAGAACATGCTGAGCCAGCTGAAGATCTCACCATTCCCAACAGTACTAACATCACAGCTTACTACCTTCACATGTGAACCAGAAAAATATGATCTGGCCCTAATTCAGTACATCTAAATATTTAGTTCAAATTAGATTTAAATTACTTAAATTAATAAGTCATATTAATTTATTACTTTTAAAATAACTTTTAATATAAAGTAACTGTATTTTAAAATAACTGTACTGAAAATAATATGCAGTACTTACATGTTTTGCTCTACCTTCCCTGTTTCCCGAGTGCAAAGCTGAAATTGATCTGGTAACTCATTTCAACGTGAAAAATCCCTTTTTCTCCATGCTACTTGGAGCAATACAGTTCTTGCTGGATGCCCTATTAGCCAGTTCATCTCACTAACTTGCTACAAGACTAGCCCAGCTGGTAAAGAAAAACTCTAAGTGGTTTTCTGCATGAGTTGAAGCAGCTCAGCAAGTCCCCAGATGTGCTAGGCATAACATTGAGAAGGGAAAAGGTTGTTTTCGTTGCAATATGACTGTCCTTCCAGAAAAAATTGCTAACCTGAAGGAAGCAGTTGGCACTGCAAATATGACAAACATAACTATAAATTCTGCATGACGCACAAGGATCTAAACCTTGCTGTCATTCAGTATAATGTTCCCAAAAGAAAACCATTTCTCTTCTTCCAGCAAATAAAAAATAAGAGGTTTTATTCATTAAAATAAGCAGACCTTTCTCTTTTTAAATGCTGTTGTTAGGTGAGAATGCCCAAAAGCACCGAGGCAAAGGACTCATTTAATTCTTAGCAGGTCAGAGCAGAGAACTGCAGAGCACACTTGCAGTCTACTTGGAAACTGTTAATATCAACACTAGGTGGTAGACATGAAGCAAGAACTGACAGAAAAGAACATAAGTGGCCTTCCAAGTAAAAGGGCTTTTTCTCAGAAAACTTTCCAGAGAGCAGGATTTATCTGACAAAAAAATATCCAAAGAAGATGGACTTCCCTCTGTGTGTGATTCCACTTCTATTCTGCTTTGTGATTGCAAAGCATATCTTGCTTTTTGCAATTTTGCCAGAAAGCTGTCTCCTTATGCCCTGCTGTGCATTTATTGTAAGTCAAAGATGGCAAGGGATGTCAAGTGTAAGATGAAGCACTTGGCATCATCTCATATTTACGTGCTACTCCCATTTACACAGATAACCATTAATTTACTTGAATCAGTAGGCTGCTGCAACAGATGACGTGGCATCAAGACAACTTTTCTTCACTGCAGGTGTTGTTATGATTCCACATCACTTTTTGCTTAGAGATAAAATTAACATGAATGTGGTACATTTAGAATTCTGTTTGTCTGATCTGTGTCCTTTGGCAGCATCTCCTGTGGTAGCGACAACAGGCTAAACAGAATGTTGCTGGGTTGAAGCAACATTCTCAAAAGAGGCCCTTCAAAAACTGGTATAAGTTAATCCAACTCACCCTTCCAGTGTATTTTTATATTCACTTGAGCTTGTGATGTGGCTCTGCTGTGATCACAGCTTTGCATTTATTACAGTCACACAACAGTTAGTCTAGACACACGGGCCAATTAAATGGAACTTGGGACAGCCATCTGATGCATGCCAAACGGTTTTGTGCAGGACACTACCACAGGACTGCAGTGGTTTGGGAGGGCAGCTTTTAGACATAGATCCACAACGTTGTTCTTTTTTAGCAGAAAAGTCAGATTCAGTTTTTTTCCATGTAACTGATCCTGTGAATCTTAATACAAATTACATCATGAAAATGGTCCAGCTTAAAAATCAAAGTCAACACCAGGCAATGATGGCAGGAGGATCAATCCTATAAAAAACAGAGATCTTTGCTCTGCTCCTTCCTTAAATACCTGCATTATTGCCAGAGGGCCATCAAGATAGTGAGAGCAAATCTGTCTCCTCCCCAGTTCGAAAATGGCAAGACTGAAATTTCTGAGGTGTAGCAGATAAATGGAGCTATCACCACTCTGATCTACATTAAAAAGTTCCATTCTTTCCTAAAGTATGCTCATTCACTAGGATGAATGAGTCACTTTACACTTCTTTGGATCAAACACCTTGAGAATGAGCTTCAGAAATGCTTGCACTGACCGTAGATCCACAAGCACTATCAGCAAGACTCTCCACTTAGAAGACTCTGCCTCCACAGTCATCCTTTGTTTCTTATTAGGCAAGGTCTCCTTTGTGTTGGCACAAGCATCCATGTGGCCAACTAGTTGTCCAACTGACAGAACTGATTTAATTAAAACTAACGTAATAAAAAGCCCCTCCAAACAACTCTTTTTTTTTTTCTTCTTCCCCCATATTCAGGGAATAGTAATGTAAGACATGGCAGATAGTGAAGCCAGGACAGTTTCCTTGACCTGCACTACCCAGTCTGAGCCTCCAGTGCTGTGTACAACCCTCCCTCTATGCATGAGGCTCAAATCTAGGGTATGGGCAGACAAGCCAACAGAACAGTCCTGTGAAAATCACTAGGGAGCTGTATGATGCCTACCTGGATGACTTAACTACAGCAAATGTGAAGAAAAACGAACAGTTTTCATACCAGCTCCATAGCTAGGTTAATGTCATGGGAAGTCTTGCATTATCTCGTTCCAGTTGCTTACTCCACATCCAAAGATAGGAGCTTAGACTGAATTGCATTTTGTGGCATGTACACCTAGGCGACCTGAACTTCGTAAGAATGGAAATCCGTCTTATCTCCACTTTCCCAATTACAAGAGTTCACCACAGCAAAAAGGTCTTGCTCCTCCTCTCTTCCCGCAGGAGAGCAAGCTTTGTGGCAGGGCACAAAACTAAACCAGGCTGTCAGCACCTGCCACACAGAATGATCTAAAAACTTAAGCCAACATAAAACTAAAACTGTTTCTACATCCACATTCAGTGTCTCTGAAAGTAGTCAGGAATGTTCTACCAGCACATATAGCACAAATGTTCTCATAAAACACCATACAGACTCAATCACTACCTAGACAAATACCTTACCCCCATATATTCCACAGGGAATTTACATGATTAATTACAAAATTTGGTATTTAGACTATTAAAACATTTAACACTGCAGTTCTGGTACCTGGGAATGAGGGTCCAGCAACTCATAATGAGTCCTTGAGATGAAAGGAAGAGGTAAATATGTTACATACTAAATTTTCAGGATCATTACCTGTAGCATATTCCTGTTCTTCAGAAAATTCCCATCCAAATACTATTGCAATGTAAAATTTTTTGTCTGAAAGATTCAAGGTGTAAGTCATGATTCCAACAGCCTGCTAAATGGTCTCCAAAAAAACCCCCTATCTTGTAGCCAAGACCTTGTATATAAAATGTAAACACTGATTATGCTGTATTGGGTGTAGGTATTTGGATGGATGGCTAATGGGAAGCAACCAGTAAAAAAACTATATTGAAAGAGATGGAAAAATTCTTAACTTCTATCAACAATTACCTGGGTTCTGTTGTGTGGGTTTTAATAGTGAACAGTAATAGAAAAGGTATCAAAAAGCAAACTGGCCAAGCATTTGCTCAACAAATCTCACACACAGGCCCAGCTGAGTTGAGACAGGAGTATTCCCTGATTTAAGAGGACTTCTGCCTGCAAAAATCAGTGCAAAGCTGGATACACTCAGGTTTCAGTACACAGTATTACTGCCAAAAATATTTTCCAGGGAATTTTGCAAAAAGTTTACAGAAATCACACTTGTTCGAAGATTAACTTTGCAAATTTGTCCTGGTCAAGGACTCAAATGACGTTTAATAGATTTGTAACTCTCCTAGAGGAACAGCTCCTCCCCCCCTCACCACCCCCAAGAAATTCCCCTCCTTACCAATATCCTGATTTTATTTTGGCATGCTGTCAGTGGATTTTGCAGTGACCTTCTTCCTTGTCTTATAAAATGTCCAGATGATTTGGAACATCCAATTTTAAGCCTTGTTAATGTTGATTCCAGAGTAACAGTATTAGCTTTAGCAGAATTGAAGGTTTCAAACATAATGAGTGTTCACTGTTAATACAACTGTAAAATGTTCGAACGGTGTCAAATTGATAAAACGTTCTTAGTGTGTGGAAGGCCTTGATTAGCCTGTAAATAAGAATATACTTGTTTTCATTTTAATTCACAGCTCACCATTATAAAGTAAAAGCCAGTAAAAAGCTGTGTTCTAACTTCTGCTTCAGAGGAGTGCGAATTTAAGCTGTAACTATCTGGCAGCTGCTTTTTAATTACATTTTTAAAAAAAACCAAAAACAAACAACACCAAAGCCCAAAACAACTTTTGAAGTTGTTTCTGTTTATGTCATGTTAGTGAAATTTCAAGTCTACCCTTCATGATGTGCCTGCCTGTGGGCTTCAGAACCTCGATTAAATACACACTCTGATTTTTCATGCAAAATACTTTCAGTGAAGCATCAAGCACCACTCAAACACACATCACTGAATACATGCTTAAATATTTTGGTGGCTTGATCCAACATTCAGAGTTTCAAGTTTTCATTTGCAAACATCCCCACTGAAGGACTGTATTTTCCAGTGACCAGTCAAATTCCTGGTAGTCACTTAAGGCTAACTTGGATGGCCCATTAATATTTACTATAACTTTCTTTCATATTTAAAGGCCTGCTACTAAGAGATGTCTTAATTAGTTTATAATTGTAAAACAGTGGGCTTAATGAAATTTACTGATGCAGTTAATGCTAAATCTTAATTCTGGTTTTCAACATACATTTCAAAAAGTAGAAAGAAAAATAACTGTTATCCTATTACTTCCTGATCTGGGTGCTACCTCTTCTATCCCTCCTAGCAGGAAAAATACAAAGCGATTAGAGAGAAACATTAAAGAAAGAAATGGAAACTTTATCATCTCAGCTACTTACTAGAATTTTATTGAGTGCTTACAAAGGTATACCTAATGGAACAGACAGTTTCACTTTATAAAAGCATTATTTATGTCTCTAAGAAATCATCCCTTTAAAATTTTGACAATTATTGTGTTAGAAAATCAGAATCAGTGGCAGTGCATGTATGCCTCTGCATAGTAGCTTCCTGCAGAACTAGTGAACTGCTTAGTTTCAGTCGTAACATTAGTCTACAGGTGTGTCCTCCACAAGGGATATCTGATACTAAAAACCTCATGCAAATTAAATATACTTGTCAAGTGTCCATCAGAAAGAAAAAAAAGATGAAAAAAATTGCATATTGAAAAATCATACGGTTGCAATGGAAATTGAGATAATAAAATGTAAAGTAATGAAAATACATTGATCATTTTATTTCCATCTAAGAAACTCCAGGTCCAACAGTGTAAGTGTGGGCACAAATGAATTAAGACTTTTTTTCAAGCCTCTTTGCAGAAAAAGGCACAACCTAAAATGCAACTATTAATTACATGGCTTTGTTCCTTGGATTCTGCAGCTCTATCACTTCCCTGATAAAAACTTTTTTGATGGACACTTTCAAATATACATATGACTTATGGAGCCCAAAATGAATTATTAGGATATAAAAGTGATGTAGGGATGTAGCATTTTACCAGTAAAAGTCTATGAAACGCCAGTGTAATATACATAAAATCTCTATGTGAACGATTTCCTACTGTTGGCCCAAAAACAATTTCAGAGGAACGTTTCCATGTCTGTGGCCTCAGAAATACAAAGAACATATTGCATCTATTCAATGCATGTGTACTTAGAGAAGCCCACCTACACAGACTGTCAGCAATGTGTTTATTTAGCACACTTTTTGCAACTGTGAAGATAAGCACAGTGTACAGGCGTGTGTACTACAGAAGCCCCGCATGTACTACACTAAACGAGCATGTGTGTGTTTGGCTGTGCATGTGTTCCCACAAGCCGGATATCCCTTTCCGGCACCACTGAAAAAATGATTAGTGTATGTCAGACCATAACATTCATAGTTTGGATGCCAACCAAATGGAAGCAGAACCCAAACTTCCTTCTGTAGTTCTGCATCCATATGGATGCAAAAGTGAGTCAGGTTTGTTGTTAAGACTTCAATTCTGGCCAGGTAGAAGTTCTATTGTACCGTGGTGATGAATCCATCCACTAGGGCTAGTAGACGCCTAAAAATGCTTAAAAACTGCTCCGTTTCAGCAGCCTCCATTTCTGTGAGTCAGACTTTAAGGAGAGCATCTCGAGAGTACCGGCCGGGCCTCGCCGCGCCGCCGGCAGGTCAGAGCCCGGCGTGGCTGGGACGGGGCGGCGGGCGCATCTCCGCATCCCGCCGCGCATCCCCGCCGCCCGAGACGCGGCCACGCCGCGGGCTGGGCTCAGGAACGCGGGCACGGCCGTGCCGGCAGCGCGGCCCCGGGCGCGACGCACCCAAGGTCCAAAGGCATCCGAGAGCTGCTCTGCCGGCGGACCCGGCCCGAGGGGGCGGCAAGTGCCGGGGCGCTCCTGAC